>JANDJT010000190.1:22390512-22411768 GCA_024331685.1 Stegophilus panzeri | reverse complement strand
CATTTCTTCAGTGTTGTCACATGAAAAGATATAATCACATATTTACAAAAATGTGAGGGGTGTACTCACTTTTGTGAAATATATCACACAAACAGTACGTGACAGATTATGGACTGATGGCTATACAGAGACAAAAAGTCCTTGTAGTAAATCCACAGTATTCAATTATTCGCAGTATTATTATCTCTGATCATGCACGATCATTATCACTTTTATAGCAGTACACTGATCTCAAACTCCCCTTGATGCCAATTTAATATCTCATCACTCAATAAACTATGAAGAAATTAAATACATTGAGCTACAATGAGAATCTTTGATTTAAAAAAAAAAAAAATCAACTTTCCTGGTGCATCAGCATGTATACTTTGGGAAACTACAAAAGCCGTGTTAAAACGATGAATAATTTTATATTGTATTAACAAAACCTCAAACACATGCAATTATCAAGGACATATGACTTGCTCAGACTCAAGGACAATTTGAATTTAGAACTAAAACGAGTAAGCAAAAAAACTAAACAAAAAAAACCAAACCTGACATCAATTACAAACCCATCTGGAAAAATGACCAAATCCTTACACTTTACTAAATTAATGATGCGTATAGGTCCTTCTATTCCAATTTATACACTTTAGATATGAATACCTCTACAGAAAAGCCCCAAGTATTTCTGAGAAGTGTCACCACTTTACCACATGCCTTATAACAAATCCTGACGGATACCCAGCACAATTCTTTAAATAATTCTCTCTCCTCTGTTTTTAAAAGTAACTTCTCAAATGTTCCAAATGCTACAATACAATAATTTATAGCTGAGAAGGCATATAAAAGGATTGACTTGTCCTTTCTGCCTCTGTAGTAACTAATGGATACACATCAAAAGAATTTAGGCCACAAAGATGTACTAAAAAAATGAAGGACAAGTATGCTCATCTCCATTATTGCACTTTTCATTGAACCACTGGCTGCTGCCATCAGACAATATAACAGCATCTCAGGCATTCAGACAAAGTCATACCATCATAAAATCTGTTTATGCTATATATTACACTCGTATTCTCCCTTCTAACAGTCTATAATATGATTAACAATGATAGCAAGATGTCTGCCTACTATTTGAAAAATATCCATGATTCTGACCCTACATAAGTTCAACTGGGATGGTGAGGTCAGGGACTTGACTTTCAAGTGAGCAAAACAATCCACATTTCATCACATTGAAATGAACCATACAGATTAAATTATATCCTGCTGTTACATAAAAGGAAAGATTTTATGTAGAAATGAAAGTGGTTATTTAGACTAGTATTGGGTGACTGGTGTAGGCAATTTTTATATGTGGTCCCCTCTTTTTAAAGGACCAAAAGTAATTGGACAAGCTTACATAATCATAAATGGCCATCATACAGGCAGTTCTATAAGAAAGTTATCTTGGTCTACTGACCTTGGCTTGACTTCCACATTTCTGTTTAACTGTCTTTTCTTCATGATGAATTGGACAGTGGAAATTGCGAGATGTAAGAGATTTGATATCTTGTTGTAGCCTCCTGTCGGTTTGTAGGGCTAAATTCAATTCATTTTCAGATCTTCCCTCAGGGCACGTTCGCCTCACACCTCCTGGGTGGGGGGTTCGATCCCCACCGTGTCCCTGTGTGTGCGGCGTTTGCATGTTCTCCCCCCGTGCTGCGGGGGTTTCCTCCGGGTACTCCGGTTTCCCCCCAGTCCAAAGACATGCATGGTAGGCTGATTGGAGTGTCCAAAGTGTCTGTAGTGTATGAATGGGTGTGTGAATGTGTGTGTGATTGCGTGTCCTGCGATGGATTGGCACCCTGTCCAGGGTGTACCTTGTGCCCGATGCTCCCTGGGATAGGCTCCAGGTTTCCCCGTGACCCTGAAAAGGATAAAGCGGTATAGAAGATGGATGGATGGATGGATCTTCCCTCAGTCAGCTGGAAAGGTGTCCAGAATTTTGCACTTGAACTATTTATTTATTTATTTTTCATTAATAAAACTGTGCGTTAACATTTGCAAAAAAAAATCCGCAAAATATGTGATTTGGCAAGGGGTGTCCAAACTTTTGCATACAACTGTATGTTACTTAAATGGAAAGACAGAACCAAGCATCCATAGAGCACTGGGTTAACCTTTCAACAGATTATTCAAACATAGAAAAACTCACAACTAAGCTCCTCCATACTCCATCCACACCCAATTACTGAAATGTCTTTTAATTATTTGTTTGTTTTCCTCCTTTTCTCTTTCTTTATTATATATGAATATACACTATGTCAAATTTCAAAAGAAAGAAAGCTCACCACAAAAAAGTACTTCTGTCTTTTTGCTAGTCATGCTTCTATTCAGAACGTTTCCATGTGACACTCCTTAGGGCAAAGCTCCACTGTGACTGGTTACACAGTAGTTTTTACAATGGATGTAGAAGAATTATATAACAAAGAAAGACTACGTATGGTGTATATTGGTATAGAGATAAGCAGCGATCAGTCGGGTTCAAGCACCAACTCTTCACAGAGACAAACTGACAAACCATACACATACTGTGACAACACTCTGTCCACTTAATCTAATTAAAGGCCTAAAATTCAACTAATCTCCAAGCACCCCAAAAAAGTAAATAAAGTAGTTTTAACACAAGTTAATTAACAATATTACCACCACCCTACTCAGTCCAGGGAGCAATCTGAACTGAAGCTGATTCTGGCCTTGGTTTAAGAACATAGGGCTGCTCCAGTCACTGTGGGACTTTTTGACTTCTCCCATATTAAGCATAGCCTTGAGTTCACCCTGAACTATATTTTTCTTGTATTCAGGTTAATGATAGGGGTGGCTGGGTACAAGTACCCCAGATGTGGTGTTCTATGATGTTTGTGCAACCAGGTTGAACCGAAAACAAATCAGAAAGTTCTTCTTGCAACCTGGCAACCTGTGCTCTCTGGGACCAGAGGTGGACTGAGACAGATTTTTTAAGGACAACTCTGGTCGTAGCTCCTCCCTCTTGGGAACTACCATCGCCAGAGCCACAGGAACCATCTCTCTCCATGGTTTAAGAAGTTTGAGCTGGTGTATTTTACAGTGCATCACCTATATCCATTTGCCTGCCCCCACAGTTGACTTCCTCAACTCGCAGTGTGACCTCGAAGGGCCCTTACCACCTAACAAGTAATTTTTTAATGCTTAATGTGAGTAATAATATGAGCACTTTATCTCCTGGTGCTCATATTCCCATAATTCCCATAGTTGAGTTACTCTGTGATACAGTTGTGACAGTTGCTCTTGGGCCTGACACAAATTCTCCTGTGTAAGTTGACTCCAGGTGTGAAGATTTGCCCTCAGGTCCAGAACATACTGACTTTCCTTTTTACTGGGTGAACGGCCCTCCTCCTCCCAATTTTCCCCAAAAACATATACGACGCCACTGGGCTTGCGCCCTTACAGTGATTTAAATGTGTAGAACCCTGTGGAGGATCGTGGGGCCTCTCATACTAAAAACAACCAAGGTTTGTGTAACATGTGCCATTTCTGAGCATGATCATGCACAAACTTATGAATGTTTTTTCCCCAAAGTTGCTTGACCAGTCCATCAGTTTGGGGTTGGTAAACACTGGTGCAAATTGATTTAATCCCCAGTAAATTGTATAGCTCACGTAGTATCCATGACGTGAACACAGCACCTTCCTTGTTCAGTCACAATCTCATTTGGGATTCCAATTTGGGAGATTACATGGAATGTTTACTGAGATTTTGCGCAGAGGCAATGCTTTTGGATATCGCATTGAAAAATCCACCAGAATTAATACAAAGTGATACCCTTGTGTGCACCTCTCTAATGGTCTAATAAGACCCATGACAATTCTGTTGAAGGGGGCCGAAATTAGGGTAATGCTAAGAGCAATAACGCTTTTGGGGTGGCAGGTAGATTCATCAGCTGACATTGTCAGCATGATGTACACCACCTGCATAGATCACAACAAATGGCCGGCCAAAAAAATTGGGTGATTAGACGGTTGAGTGTTTTATCCTGTCCCATATGTCCCACCATGGGATTATGATGAGCCACATGGAAAAGCACTTCCCTGTGGCTCTATGGCACTAACAGTGGAATGGTCTCTTCTTTTGTGTGAGTGTCCTGCATCATGACATTATAACTTATCCTTGATTACTGAAAAGTAAGGATAGGTGAGTGTGATTCTGTATTATTTGACCATAAGTGGCTTTCACTTGGTCAAATGTGTGTCTAAGAGACTCATCATCTGTTCCAATCTGTTCCAAATCCCAAAGGGAAATTCACAAGAAGGTGCATGGTGGGCGGTGACCTCCCCCTCCCCCTCCCCCAAAAGTCATTGTTACACAGTGCTGACGTTGATCACCCTGACACCGCCTCCCCAGCCAGAGTGGCACACACACCACACCTCATTATGTTGCAGCAGGACCCGTCCACCATCATAGTTTATAACATTTTTCTAAACACCTAGCCAGTTCATCCACTAAGTGAGTGGATGGGAGAAGGTGGGATTAAGGACCACCTTAACATTATGCGTTTGGCCCCAGAAATGTATTAATATGGGCACCAGTGGATATTTGTGAACATCCCTATGTACACACCTCACCAATCATGAACTTCCCAATACCCGGCTACTGAAATGCCCAAGTGGACACCACTAGGCGATCTTGCACATACTGGACTCACTCAGCTGTTCTGGCTGGAAGCCGCATGATGAACTACACCAACACCATCATCCTGCTCCTCTGCCAGTATCCACCACTGACAAGAGTCTTTGAGCTGATGAATTGTGGTCGATATCTGAAATTTCAGGGACTGAAAGTGTCATCAATGTTACTCCAGGGTCCATCTGGCCCACTGCCTTCTTCACAGGAGTTCCAGCAGGAGTTGCTGGGTGGCAAGCTGGGCTTCCCCTGACATCAAGTGGAGCAGTCACAAAGCGTACATGTCCATCCCCTTTCAACTGCCGGAGTAGATTGCAGCAGCTACTGGAGCATCCATTGGTCCTTTGTGATGGCTTCAAATGACAGCTGTTGTTCATGGCACAGGTCGAGGATCATTTGGTGGTGCATCTGGTGAAGGCTGGCAATGGATTTGACTATTTCGCAGGGATGTTTTCATGGTGATGGCTAGGTCCTCCTCCTGGGTTTTGGCACCACTGTGAAACCCTACCTGTGTGAGTGTGTGACACCAGGGAACTTGGGAGCCTATGCTTTTGATTTTGTCTTGTATTTTCTCTCTCTTTTTTTTAGTACCAAGTGCTTTTTATCGTGTGTCCTCATAAACTGAAAATCAACAAACACAAAACAAGACAGTGCAGTCTGGTTTATAAGTTTTAGATTTATTGTGTAACTTAGACAGTTGTAAATTTTGCAAATACGGGTTAAGAGCTTCAGCAGTGTTCACATGAAACATCAAAATGAAGAAAAAATATGATCTCAGTGACTTGGTTTTTGTTGGCATGTTTGTTGTTGGCAGATGGTCTGGTTGGAGTATTTCAGAAACTGATGATCACTGGATTTTCATGCATATCTGCGTAATCCAAACATTTTTATATCTATCAATCCAACAAATCCAAACTAATGGACTCCTGAAAATATGTGCTACATAATATATGAGATTTTTTACTTCTGAAAAGTTGGACACCTCATGGTCTCTTTTTTGCTTCCAGATCTGTCTGTCCTTTAAAAAATAAAGTTCAGGAGTTTTGTTCTCAGTTCAGCCAGTTTGTCACCTTAATGCTGTATATAGCCACATAGCTTTCTACTATTAGAAATGAGGAATGTGACAGTGCTCAGAATTATCCACATTCAGTGAATCACATTCTAAATAGAACTTTCTGATCATGACTTTAAAAGATATGTATGGCACTAAAACAAGACAGCTTATCATCCTAAGAACACAATACCCATTGTAAAGCATGGTGGTGGCAGCATCATTCTATAACAATGCTTTCTTTCAACTGGGACTGGGGCTCTAATCAAGATATAGGGAATCACTGATAGCTCCAAATATTAATCTATTTTGACAGCTGAAGATGAAGAAAAACTTCACCTTCCAGGAGGACAATGACCCAAAGCACAAATCCAAGTCAAAAAAGGAATGGCTTTAGAAGAAGAGGATTAACGCTTTGTAAAGCCTAGTCAGAGCCCAGATCTAAATCCTATCAAAAACCTGTGGAATTACTTGAAGATGGCTGTGCACAGGAAATCCCCTCACAATTTGATATATCTGGAGCTTTTTTGCAAGGAAAAGTGCAACAAAATTGCCCAATCATGATATGACAAGTTGGTAAACTCTTACCCGAAAAGACAGAGTACTGTATTACAAGCAAAAGGTGATTTAACTAAGTATTAGTTAGGGGGTGTGCACGCTTATGCAACCATTTTTTCTTTTTCTATTTTTTCCCTAAAACATTTCTACTTGTTTTTCACTTTAATTTGTTTTGGTTGCTACAATCACAAAAAAGTTCTAAAATGATTTATCTTGGTTTCATTTTTTACATCACAAAAGTCTGCCATTTTAACAGAGGTGTACAGACTTTTTATATTCACTGTATAATACAATAATTTGTATATTCTGAAAGAACCGCATGCAGACACAGTGAAAACATGCATAATTCATAACCGATGCTCATTTGTCATGTATACATGGGCGTAGATTTGGTTTGAACATTGGGGGGTTGAAGTGTGAATGGGTATGCTTCCCGATATTTTTAATTACATTTAAAAAATAAATATATTGAAAAGAAAAATCAGTGTTGTTATATCGGCAGTGTCATTACATAATTATCTTTCTATCTATTTACCCATCCATCCATCCATCTGTCTAATCACTCTATGTATCGCCCACAAGCATTTATGATCAAATGATTGTTTCATTAAAACAAATTACACAGGGCATAATAACAATCCAAATGAATGCACAGTGTAACTGTAATACTTTTTAATACTTAAAACTTATACATGTCAATTAGTGTGAATAACCTTGTTGTTGATAATAATGGGAACTATTAAAAATAAAATTTAGCGAACATAACACAAGGCTGTTTTTCCTCTAACTTGTTATATTGATAGTTATGGCTAAATTGCAATGAATTAGCTAGCTAGCTACAATATACTGTATGTGGATTGTTGTTAGCTAGATTACATCATATTATCCTACCTCCTGCATACATGCTTTATATTTTTTACTGTCCCTCTCTGACCAGCAGTGCAAAATAGTCTGCTGAGCAGAGCTTGTCTTAGCATGTGGAGGGTATATATAATCACCCCTACAAACACCTGATCTACAATTGAAAGAGGATAAATGACAAAGGTTTAAGGGGTGATGGATTTTTTTTTATTTTATTTTTTTTTTTAAAGTCTCCATCAGTTTTATCTTCATTAGATAGCGTTTATAATGCCAAACAGGTAGGGCATTTTATTTGTTCTGTAATGATCTAGCTAGCTACTGAATGGACTCCAGAAAAGTTTTAACATATATAAAACATATAAAATTTAATGATGTGCTTTATTAATGCTGTGGAATTACTAGTGATTAATAATGCATTTATAATACCTTAGTTTTGCACATGCTTTCTGTTCTGTAGCTATTCCATTTGGCATTAATGACTGTGTATATACTGTATAGTGCTTGTGTTTATGTTCTTAATAATGAAAAGTAACTCAGCTTGTCTCTCAGCCAACCTTATTCACAGTGATGTTTAATATTGCTTTAAAATGCTGGTACAAATCCTAGATATTTGACTGCTGCATGTGCAGAATCATTAGCCAATGATGCATTGTATACTGTCATGCTAAGACATGCCCCCTCATTATCATGAAGAGGTGAGGAGATTAGTAAATGTTGTGTGAGTAAATTAGGAAATAAGGCGGCGCAGTGGCACAGCGTGTAACGCTGATGCCTCACAAGGTCCCTGGATTGATCCTGAGCTCAGGTTACTGTTTGTGTGGAGTTTTGCATGTTCTCCCCATGTCTGTGTGGGTTTCCTCTGGGTTTTCTGGTTTCCTGCCACTGGTTTCCAAAAACATTCCCAGGATAGGCTCCGGCTCCACAAGGAAAAAACGAACAGTAAAAAGGAAGAGTGATTTGGTTATATTGAGTTATATTACTCATTTATTTATTATTTATTTTAACACATTTATTGACTGTTTGAAACTTGAGATTTATTTTTTTTTTAATCAAAAATGTCTATTTATTATTATTTTTTTTATTAAATGCATAGCCTATTAATGACCTTTGTCGTTTTGGGCAGTCCATATGGAACTGCCAAAAAAATATTTAAATTTTTTATTTTTTAAGAAACAGGACATCTCTTTTGTCTTTGAATAAATGGGCGGGGCAAGTTCGTTTCCTGCCCTCCCGTTCGTATATTGGCCCCGCCCCGTCCGTAAGCTCCTCCCCGTTCCACACCGATTCATTGGCCGTTAAACTGCACACCACAGATTCTGCGGTAAAGATGGCGACGTCGGAGGGGGCGCGTAGTGGTTTGAGCAAATCAGGTCGACCCCCTATGGGTCCGTTTTAGCAGGAAAAAAAAAACTTCGGGATCACCAGAACAAGAATTCCCACCTCGCCAAGATACCGAGTGGTGCCGTTAAAGTGAACCGAACTGATTGGTGACACATTGTGCACAGTAGAGGCGAGGTGGGTGGGATCAAACACACACACACACACACACACCGCTAGCTCTCGGGCTAGGCTATCGAGCTAAGAGGGGGTGAAGAGCACAGTCAATAGGCCGCTCCGCTATTTCTCTAGAGGGGGGATGTGATCCAGGCGGACGGTGGTGTTTCCTTGCTTCGGTCCCGGCGGATCTTTTCACGCAGACGCGCTGGTGAAATGGGACAGCAGGTAGGGCGAGTGGGTGAGGGGGCCTCCGCGGCACTCCAAAGCCCACCGCACGGCCACTCACAGCAACCGCAGCCGCACCAAAGCAAAGGGAGCCGGGCGAGCAGCTCCGGGAGGAGACCGCGGGAAGCGACGAACGCCGGGACACCAGCGTGCAGACTCGCCGTTACCGCTAACGCGTCCGACCCTGGAGTTAACGTATTCACTCTGCATTCAGGTAAATACACTTCCAGCAACCCTGTCCAGCTCGCAGCTGTTTGTTTTAGCGCTGTCAAATCAGTGCAAGGTCATTCCAGGAATAAGAGGCTCTCCAAAAGATGAGTAAAAGCTAGCGGAAACGCTGCTAGGGGTTAGCTAGGTGGCCTGGGAAAGGAGAAAACAAATCCTAAACAGCACACCTTTCATTCAAGTTCTGCGAAAAGTCAGGAGGAGCAGTCCTCCTGTTGTACTGAGCGCTTCCTGATGCTCTTCTGTGGTAATAATATATAATGAATGGAGGACTTAGCTGTTAGCCGGACAGTGGGAGTCAGGCTGGGACTTCCTCCATTTGGATATAGCGAGAGGAAGCATGGTTTTCCTGGCATGGACTTCTGGAGATTGTTATAGCCATCCAATATAATAACATAAAATACTGACGTGTGTGTGTGTGTGATTTAATTAGCCACTGTGGAGGATTGATGCCTTATTAAGGGTTCATTTCTCCAGACCCAGGCTCCTTACACAAACTACTTACTCAGTGCTCATCATTTATACTTCCTTCTTGTAACAGAAACCAGATCTCATCCTCTCTGCATTGAACGCAGTAGGCCTTATTGTGTCAGAAGCTATTCTGCTTTCTCAGATTTCTCTCACACATGCCAGTTTTAGTGAGTCAGTTTCAGTTCCCCCAAAGCCAGGAATGGTTCTGATGCTGAAGATGTTAAGGATAATATGATACGATACGATCCTTGTATCGGTCTTACTATCATCTTCACCACCGGAACTGCTCGAGATGATGGTAAGGGCTGTAGGAGTAATGTGTCCTATCGATCGCTGTGTTTCTTTTCCCCAAAAGCACCTACGTCTTTTCCTTTAATTATACATAGATTGCTTGGTTTCATCCCCAAAGCATGTCTCTCTTATTCTCACTGAACACCCTCAAGTGGTCAACTAATATCATGGGGTCTGCTTATGGAAAAAGGCACTGTTTCAATCCTGTTTCTTTGAAACGGCAGGAAACGATTTCATGCATCTTGTTGTACGTGTTTTCTAGCCCCCAGATTATAGACCATAGATAAAAAGATTAACCAGCAACTAACAGGATACATAGGGGCCTATTGGTTGCGCAATAGTTATCATGTCTCGTGAAGGCAGCTCACACAGCTTCCCTGGAGCTCTTCGAGGCTGGCTCTGTCAATGTCCAGGCTGATATCAGAAGTGACCGTGATAGAAGAGAATAGGCACTTGGTCGAGAGTTTGCATCCGAGTTACAGAAGGGCTTTTTGGATCTTGACCGTGAACCCCTTGAGCTGGAAAAGCTGACCAGCAAAGGGCATCGCATCCGTTATTTTTACACTCTCATTCCCGGAAATGTCAAGTGTCCTTTCTATAGTGGGTTTCAGGATAATAACATGGTGATTCTGCAGGCTATCAAGGCACCGAATGAATGTCCTTAACATCATCTTCTAGCGTAATCTAATGAAGATGTATATTAAAAAAAGGAGAGACCACCTTTTTGCATTTTTTGCTGCTGTTATGGTTACTAACAAAGGCAGATTCATTTCCCTATCCATTCACTTTCAGTCAGTGAAGGAAGTGGAAAAACTGTGACTATGTCCCAGTTGGTTATATAAATAATATTCAAATATGCTATTATGGAACGTTACATGTATTGCCCTAAAACTTTCCATTTGGAAGGAACCTACTTGGGTTGGTAGCATTTGTGCTTGCAAGATGGACTGTCGTAATGACAGCTGGCATGCTCAGTCGACATATTAGACAGTTTGACCTCAGCATCTCATGTTTGTCTCAGCCTAGATCCTGTTATAATGGTTCTTTTCAGATAAAATGCTGCCTGACTGTACAGCTAAAGCCTGGGTCACACTAGAGCTTTAGTATGGGGTGCGTAAAGTCCAATCTTAACCCCTCTGATCTACTCACAGTCCTGTCATGGCTAACTCAATTTGAAATCATAAATATTAAACATGTTGAACCTGTAGTGCGTAGAAAAGGAAGACCGTGTCATTTGAAAACGCAAGCTTTGATGTCGTGTGACGTTCTGATGACCAATGACAGCTGAACTGAAGTGTTGTCCAGCCTATTTGTTTTAATCTGAAGTCGCGTTTCTTTATGAGAAATTCTACGAGCTGCTTGGTCGGACCTCTGATACGTGGGCATGGTTGAAAGTACGTGTTGCGTTTCGTGACTAAATGGTGTGCCGGTACTTTCTGTGAAATCTGTAATTCTATCTGATTGTGTTTGTTTAACCATTTCGGTGTTGATTTGTTAGCATGTTTTTCTAAAAATCTTGTTGAAAGCCCTAACAATGCTTGAACCTCCTGACAGAGGCAACCATGTTTTGCTCAGAAACACCGTGTTAGGCAGAATTAATGAAGCAATCACTTGTCTCACAAATCTTTGAATGATCAGTCCCAAAACAGATCTGAAGCACCAGTGATGCACCCCTGTGTTTTACAGTGGGTATCTGGTGCAGGTTCATTTCCTTGTATGGAGTCTCTTTTTGTCTCTGAACATGCTCGGAGTTTGCGTGACTAACTTTGCTTTTGATCTCGTTTGACCACAACACACAATGCTGAGTGTAGATCTGTTGATGCTTGTTCACGTTAAGGCATTGAAGATTGTGGCTTTCTCTCAGGAGGAACTATAACACTTCCCAACTGCTTGTTATGGCAGTTGATTTTGGTAAACAAAATTGTACAGTTTTAAAACCGTGATCTTTGGGTTCCTTTCCCCCCTCCTTCATATTCACAGTGGTATTTATAACTACATATGTATTGATTTAAAAAAAAAAAAAAAAAAAAAATTCTTTGCCGGATTTGTGCAGGCCAACAACCATAGGTCTGTTTTGTGTTGAGTGTTCTTTATTTCCTTTGGTAATGTATGACAGAGGGGGGGGTGCATGGTGGCTAAGTGGTTAGCACGTTCACCTCACACCGCCAGGGTTGGGGGTTCTACCAGTGTTGCGGGAGTTTTTTTCCAGGTACTCCGGTTTCCTCCCCCAGTCCAAAGACGCGCATGGTAGGCTGATTGGCATGTCCAAAGTGTCCGTAGTGTATGAATGGGTGTGTGAATGTGTGTGTGATTGTGCCCTGCGACGTACTGGCACCCTGTCCAGGGTGTACCCCACCGTGCCCGATGCTCCCTGGGATAGGCTCCAGGTTCCCCGCGACCCTGAAGGATAAGCAGTATAGAAGATGGATGAATTGATGACAAAGGGATTTTACCGGTGTGTATTCTCATATTTCTACCCCAGGGAATATGGTATGCGGTTTAAAGGCAACAGCACAGTTGGTAATAGTGCTGGATGATTTTCACAATTAACTCAGTTAATTTGAACATATGTTCTAATCGTGATTGTGTAATTTTAAATATACAGTCTCTGTTACATATTTAGTTTTTTAAGCTATTCAAAATTTTTAACCAATACAATGACAAAAAAAAGACAACCCACTTCCAATATAGACAGTCAGCATTTCACTGAGGAATGGGCTTGTAGTAAAGAAAGTTGGCAATATTACTTCAGAGATATGGGATTTGTGTGAGTTTGGAAAGTCAGTTGAAAATGTATGTAAAACATAACTCTGCATTCGACTTGCCTCATAAGTGGTAATCCGCTGGACGGGAATGACCCGGGCACATCTTTTGTTAGCAACAAGTTAGCGCACTTACTATGATGAGTGTCGTGCAGCGAAGTGTATAGTCAGTGCTTTAGATTTAACAAACAAATATGTCTCTATGTTTATTGATCTATAGCACTTAATCGTATACGTGCGTAGTCGAGGAGATCACCTCAAGTTGACAAGTAGGAATTTCAAGTTGAGGGTGGGATTTTTCTTTGGCTTTTCCTGGTTGGAGTTTGGGAATCACAAGTTGCAACCTCGAGTCGAATGCAGCTTTAGATGTAATATTTTCTAGTGCAGTTCCAAACGACAAGAAGAGCCTGGTGGAAAGAAATGATTGATGTGGAGGCATTTCATATCGTGAAAGACATGGTCCTCATGTACTCTGTCGAGAAAGAAGGGTTCTTTATAATAGTTATAATAGTAGCGGTACCATCTAAAGCAAATGGTGCAAAAACAATGGTTACTATTTTTTGCATGAATTAATCTGTCGAGAAAAACAGGTTCATTACATTTTTTACTCTATTTTCCATTCTAATAAAAAAAACTTTGAATCTTTCACCTGCGTTGTGTAATAACTGAAAAAATATATAATTAAAACACACAATCAAGAATCTAAAGAAAAACAACCCTAGATGTTATTTTTGTGCAGTATTTCCTAGGCCTAGTTGATAAACACCCTCACAGGATGCCGTCCGTTTCCAACGCTGGATTTTCATATAGGATGAGATGAATTTTCATAAAACTTGAAAAATACAGTAGCATATGTGAGGTCACATACAAACCGATTGCATACTGACAGATTTTTTTCCAAGTCTACCATCACACTCCTAGTTACGATACGAGCTCTTAATGCCGTACATGGTTACATCAAGGATACGTGAATATACGGCATGGCTCTGTCTGAGCAATCATGGCCACTACAGACTTGAAGACGGTGAGTCATCCAGCATCCTGTCAGGTCACCAGGCCACTTCAGCATTTTCTAGCGTTACTTATTTATCATCTCTCTCTCTCTCTCTCTCTCTCATGCTTTAATCTCAGTTGTAGGATGCATTTTTACCCCATTGCTCTGTAGTTTAGCTTTCCAAAATTAAGTCTGTTGGTATATATTGTGCTTAACCTACTAATTTTTATTTATTATAGTAAACTGAAGGATTTTTTTTTTTTGTCGAGGCTTTTTCAGCTGGTTCTTATTTTTTTTGTGATTTTATGTGCATTGGTACATTCATTACAGAAAGACTGCTTAATGTGCTTTTATATTATTTGGATTTAACCGACCTTAATACACACTCATGAAGCTAGCAAGCAGTACAGGCAGTTCCTGTGTGTGCAAAGCATTAGCAGATTAACTTGTGGGATGAGGTTAGGGTTGGCAAATCCCCTTTTCAGCATAATCATGGGGGGGGAAGATTTGATGACAACATGAAATGTCCCAAGAAATATCCAGGTTTGGATGGACAGTTGTGAGTTAAGTCTAATCTAGGGGACACCAGGGGGCATGAGAGAGCCACTTCATCAGTTTCCAGAAATGTTGTGTTCACTGTTTTACATCATACGTTGTATAGGACCAATGAGTGATTATGAATAACCCATGTAGGAGTTCTCCATCCTCTTCCATAATCTCACTTCATCATGCCCCTCTGGTCCTCCCCAGAGCAGATCCGCTCAATCTCCCCTCATTAAAGTGCGGATTAGTGATAGGAAAGGAAATGATTTGTCTCTGGTGGAGGTTGCGATAGAAGGAACACCACTGTTTGCATAAGCCTACTTCTGCGTGTAAGCAATAGTGCAGGTCCGGAGGATAATTGTGTCTCTGTTTGGTGCCACAAACCAACTGTCTCTGGTCTTCTTCCTGTAAAGATGCTTCTAGTAGAGACACTCAGTGTATCAGTGTATCATAATCAGGGGGTGTCTGAGAAGCGTGTCTGTGGACTGAAGTTAAATGGTATGGATAATGGTATATGAGTGTAAATGGTGAATAAGTGCTTTTGTGTGGGTGGATCTTTTTTTAATTATTATTAATTTTTTTTTTTTAAATCCATAACTAAAGCATGGATCACTTTTCCATCTGTCTAATTATTTACACTGCTGGTATAACTGATGGGCAAAATCTATTTGTTTATTGAATTATTTTCTCTGCATAAGTGATGTGTGCACTGATCCATTATTGGATAACGGCTAACAATATCCTTTTCTATCTCTCGTCCTCATAACGAGGCATCCTTAGGCTATGTTCGAATTTTCTGTAGTCTTGACCAAAAAAAACCAAAAAACGTATGAAATCTGACTTTTTTTTCCCAATTGGATTGATGCTACATCTATGTGTGATTTCAAATTAGATTCGATCTGTTTAGAATCTGATTTCTGGACTGCGTCTGACGTCAGATCGGATTTTAATGTAGTGATGGCCGGTTGTGATATTAGATGGTAGGGCTAAAATCCATTGAATATCCATTGAAAATATTAGGGTTGGCAAGGCATGTCACAATATCTCTCTAATGGCATGATATGGGGGCAAATAATTACTCAAACACACTTAAAGGCATATCAGAGGCTGCATTTGTCATGGAATTTATTTTCTGTATCATGTCTGTAATGCTTGAACGGGTTCATGCTGTGTTTCCTCTGAATGCCAAGTAGAGGTCGACCGATTGATTGGTTTCGCCGATAACTGATTGCTGAGAAGGGTCCGCTGTCGTCATACAGTACGAGAGCGGCTTCTAGATGCAAAATAAAAACCTTTTGTTGTGTTATTTGAATTGTTTTGATAAATTTTGGATGTATACCTTGTATTTACTTTTAATGTTTATTAATAGTTATGTGTGTATATATAATGTGTGTGTGTTTCTCTCTCTCTCTCTCTCTCTCTCTCTCTCTCTCTCTCTCTCTCTCTCTCTCTGTCTCTCTCTCTATATATATGTGTATGTATGTATGTGTATATTTCATTAAAAAAAGCTAAGTATATTTTCATTGGTACAGTCAGTACTGTTTGTAATAAAGTTCAGCAACATTTTACTTTAAGTGTTTTACATTCATTATCAATTTTTAAAGACTATCGGTTCAGTAACTGGTTATAGGCAGGTACTGCCCAACTTAGTTATCGGTAAAATCCAATAAAATCGGAAAAAATCGGTCGACCTCTACTACCGAGCATGGTAAACAGGAAAGGTGTAACCATTAAAATAAAAATAAAAAACCTAAACTAAACTTATTCGGTGCACCCGCATAGCACCCATTTGTTCTCTTTCTGTGTCTCGCCCAACAACAGCCAAAACACCACGCACCAACAAAAGTCATACCTTCTCATATTACATAAGCCTTTTTCTTGCAGTGGCATGTTAAAAGTCCATAAATTAATGCATGTTACCGCAATGGTTGTTCAGGGGTTGTGCAACCTTTAATCTTGAATAAGGTTTATAGTTTACCCCGCTTCTACACTAACTAGTGTAAGTGTCAGACCGCTGTTGTTGTCATTTAAAAACGGGTGATCAGAAATCCCATAAACATGTGATTCACATGTGTCTCGTGTCAGTTTACATGAAATGCAGGTACCAGTGATTCAGACCAGCGCAGGAGAAGGCATCAGCGTAAGATTTGGTACCCCAGATCTGGCTTTAAATTTAATCTTGACTCAAGAACTTAATCTGTAATCGTGAAATCAGCAGCTGTACACACACGTGTGTGTGTGTGTGTGTGTGTGTGTGTATATATATATATATATATATATATATATTAGCTACCGTACAGCGTTAAGAGGTTGGCTATGTGAAATGTCACTCCTTGAGGCTATGTTTATATTATATAATTAACACCATTGTGTAGTGTACTTGGTTGAGCCTGAACATGCC
The DNA here is from genome assembly GCA_024331685.1 of Stegophilus panzeri. NCBI lineage: Eukaryota > Metazoa > Chordata > Actinopteri > Siluriformes > Trichomycteridae > Stegophilus > Stegophilus panzeri. Next base: position 22,395,203 of record JANDJT010000190.1, on the reverse strand, counting down.
GTGTTATGTAAGATAATGAATACTCTGGCATTCAATAAAAGCATAGCATTTGTGAAGCACACGCAGAGGAACAGGACCAAACAGAATCCTACCCTACGATGTCCATACTCAGATGGCCTTTCTCTCAAGCGGATCCATTTGAAAACGATGTTGTTTGCGTTGTAGTGTGGACTGAGAAAACCGGGATATTTAAAAACAGTGATGTATTTTTACTCATGTGACAGTCATGTGACCCATTCAACTCAAAACAAACAAGATGGTGGGCGATGTTGTAGTGCAGTTGTGCCTTCTATCCAGTTTGATAGCTTTGTTAAAACTGAAAGTCACTTTGTACAAAGTAAACGGACAGAAAGTGAATAAACTCCTGGCGGAAACTGTTGCTTCTTACGTTTCTCGCATGCGCAGTATAGGGATGCGAGCGTTTTCAGACGTTTCAGAGCAGTGTTTGGGAAAACGTTTGAAAGCGCCAGTGTAGACGGAGAGCAAGTTAAAGCAAAAATGTGTTTTTCCACATCTATCCGGATTAATGCGGACATAGCCTCAGTTTGAGATCGACTTGGTCTGTTTTTGCAGCCATGAACCCCTTTTAACTATAAAACACATTCCAGAGACCCTCTCAGTACAGATAAGTTTATGAACAATAATCAAACTATTCAAATATGAGTCTTAATTAAATGTCCACCCTAGGTCCAAGTTGACATTATAAGTAATTGTTTTTGAGTTGTTGAGGTTGGGATTAAACCCATTCACTTAAACAGGAACTGTCTAAGAACACAATAAAAATATAACGTTGATGGTGGATTGTGATTTCTACCACTGTAACGAAATGGGGGGGGTAAAAAAAAAAAAAAACCCTTTACAGACCCTTTTGGGTTTCCTGTACCCCGACCTTGAGAACCACTGCTTTAGAGGTAATACTAAGGTGGCTCTGGTGTTGTTTTGGCTGAATTAAGATGTAAAGGCAAGTTGGGATTGCTGTAAGGATGGAGATCTGGGGAGGTAGGAGTCAGAGGTGGAAATGGTAGTCTGTGAGTGTGTTTTGTCTAACATAATCCCTGCATGATGTAATCAGGTAAGTAAAGAGTTCAGGTTGACGAGTCTGTTTCCGGGAGGACTGAGCCTTTATCAAATCATCATTAAGAATGAGCAGGAATAGTGTGAAATCTGCAAGTACCTCAGAAACAGTGCCTTGTTATAACCAGAAATGACGTTAGTCATCTAAACACGTTAGTAGTAGATACGGGAATGTTATGAGAGGTATGTGTATTCATGTGTAATGTAAATGTGTGTGATGCACTGCTGTATGCTTTCCAAGTAGTTTGTAGGGCTTGGATGATATCTTTTAAAAAAAAAAAAAAAAAAAAAAAAAATCTTTGAAAAAAAATTTGTATTAGTGATTATATTATGGTAGCTCCCTGTGTATATGTCTGAGTTCCTATTTTTGCCAAAAACAAACAAAAAAATGCTATTTTGTAAGCTTATTCAGCCTAAACGTCTACACGTCATTCTTCTACCTAGACGAGGCACAGTGATCCGTGATTGGTGGAAATACCTGGCCTGAGTAGAGAGTAAAGAAGGAGAAAAATGAAAGTAAACAGCTGAATTATTTAATTTTTGTCATGTTTCAATCATTATTAAGTTGAAACTGAAAGTTATAGTTCGTTTTTTTTTGTTTGTTTGTTTTTTTTTATTTTTTTATGGATAGTTAGTTCTGCATTTTGTAATAATTAAATGCCTCATAAAATATATAAATATCACAACGTTTTAGGTAATTTGCTGTTTGTAAGATAAGTAACTAAGTAATGTAGTTATCCTGCTGATGTTAGATGCCACCATGAACTACGGGTGTGGCTTATTTGCTTGATGGACAAGTTGTCAAAATGTAAGGTGTGCCAACAGAAACGCGCATGCATGTGTGCAAGCAATCGGAGTGAGGAAAAAAAATAAAGGTCGTCTCTGTCTTTGGATCAAAATGGAGACCGCTGAAAGAAGGACAGCATTATGCAACTTGCATCTATTAAAAAAACAATAATAATAAATTTTAGAATGCAAAGGGACCAAACAGAGTTATTAGCCACCGGTAAGCTCCAGCCAGTTATGCTGACTTGATCAATTTTCAAGCAACTTGATTAAAAAATTTGAAGATGCTCTCACCTCATTATTGCAAAATGCAATGAAACGAATCATTTGTAATAATCTAGGTACAATCAAACATGCTGATGGAATAATTGTCAGATTATTTTGTGTTTGTAAATGCTAACGTCTCCCTGAAACACATTCAGTATGGGTTTTTTTATTTTTTGAAATGTTTGTGATTATGTTTAGAGATTGTGGGTTGATGATTGATGTATTTTCATTATTCTTGTGAGACGTTATTGGTTGTGTGTGGTCGCAGGGAAGACAAAAATGAGGAGATATAAAATATAAATGACAATGGTCAGATTTTATATACTAAACGCAAAAGAGACCGTATGTAAACCCATCACAGGGCACAGTCGCACGCACGCCCATCCATTCACACACTACGGACAATTTAGAAATGCCAATCAGCCTACAGCGCATGTCTTTGGACTAGGGGAGGAAACCGAAGTACCCAGAGGAAACCCCTGAAGCACAGGGAGCGCATGTACATAGGGCGGAGGCAGGAATCAAATACCCGTCTTCAGAGATGCGATGCAATCGTGCTAACCACTATGCCACCGTGCCCCCCGCTCAACGTCCTATTTATTAGAAATATAAAGCCCCAGAGCGCGATGCATCTATATGACAAAGTTGTGCTGAGTTACAACAGAGACTTGGCTCAGCTAGTTAGTGATCCATGATCTGACGAGCACGATATTAGCATGAAAAGTTCTAGCTTTGGAACCTGATCCGTTCGAGCAGAGTGTACATATGAGGAGGTGACAGAGCTGGACAGACTAAAGGACTAAAGTGCTTCTGCATCGCTCAGTTTAGCTAGCGATAATACAAGCGCTAAATCCCACTGGCACTACAATCAATGGGTTGTGTAGGAAACCAGTAACTAAAGTGAAACTTGATGAACATGTTGGGGAAAAAATAAGTCAACTCAAAGTCACCAAAGATCACATGATAAGTATTAAAGGTTAATATGCAAATCATTCAGGGTGGGTTTTTCCTTTCCACACACCCACTGTGACTCCTGCGTGCCCAAGTTCTCTGTCGGAGAAAATGTTGACCGGTGCTTAATTACGACACAATAGCTGTTCACACAAAAGGAGTCAGATGAGCACAAGCGACTATCAGTTCTGGAGAATGTGGAAACCTCGGACAACCAACTCTGCAGGTATCAGAGAGATCGATAAGTTTTGTTATCGGTGAATGTGTGTCTAAAAGCTTTCTATTGTTCATGTTGTTGCCTCTAGAGACCGAGGGAGGGAGTGAAAGTGAGTGGAAGTTTAATATCTTGCTGTCCAGAACATACAGGACTGAGGGATTTAATCTTAATTGTTCACATTTAGTTCATCAGTTAATTAGTGAATGCTTTGTCGTCCCACAATGTGCAGACTTGTACTGAGAGTCCCTTCATCTACCCACACTGCTCTCAGACAAAGAATCCGCTGATTTTCTCACCATTTTCCTCTGGATTGGTAATTCATTTATAATAACCGAATCTTGTTCTGGGTGTGAAGTGTTTAATTACTCGACTGCCGAACTCCAGAAAGCATACCGAAGTGTGGTTTTGTTATCCAGCCACTGATTTATCCATACGAGTAAATTCATTTAAATTCAACGAAGTGGTCTTGGGGTTTACGTTGACGGTATGTAAATGTAAAATGTATGGAGAGTCGGATTCTCAACAACCGATGCGTCTATCTATTTCTGTCCATGCTTCAGGAAATCAAGTAGTGCAACTCCAAACGAAACTTGCTGAGCTGCACTAATTTTTCCTTGTTTCCTCTTTCTCACATGACCAGCATTTTTCAGTTGAGTCACGGCAGTAAGGGGAACAGGAATATAACGCTGAAGCTTCAGACTGCAAAGCTTCCCCTCGGAAACCATTTTTCATTCTGTCCTTTGTTCTTGACCTAAATGATCTAGTACTTTTTGAAAAGCCAGCTTTAAACCCAACAGCAAGAACATACTGTAGATGACCCTTTTCCCTGCTAGTCCGTGCTTGGCATTAAGGCAGCAGCATGTGGATGTTTTGACATTTGGGCAGATGTTCGATCAGTTGCTGAACTGACTTGGATGTAAATCCAAGTGTAATAACAGAACATCATATTTAAACTCTGTGATAGCATCCAGCACCTTGGCTAAAAAGTTGAATAAAAATGAATTTTTAAGCTAACTAACTAAAAACCGTTACCGTGTAAACTACCATGTAATTTGTTAGTTATTGCAATGGCCATGTTTCACTGCAAGTCTATGACTTCGTTTACATGGACAGCAGTAATCTAATTAATTATTGACTTTATTCTGAATAAGACAATATTTTGATTAAGGTGTTTATATAAATCGCTTTTAGAATATTCCTTTCATGTTCAGGTTTTTCGTGTTATAGAACATAGATCGATTAACAGCACACGTCATTACGTCACCGCACCACGCCGTCTGACGTTCTCTCCAGAATTTCACGCATCAACATACAGTTCATCTTCGTTATGGTACCGTATACAGTTTTGGGTGTTTTTATTTTTAATTTTACGAAAGCTTCAAGTGCAGTTAATTAT
>JANDJT010000190.1:22380153-22390267 GCA_024331685.1 Stegophilus panzeri | reverse complement strand
TGCGACTAAAACAGGAATACTCCACACGTCTTAATTCGATTTGTGTTTACTTCGAGTATGACTTTAGTCAGATTAAGCTCATCAATAATCGCTGTTTACATGGTAGTTTCTTAATCAGAGTCTTGTCTTAATCGGGTTAATATCTGATTATTGTTGTCCATGTAAACATACTGTATGTGAAGTCATATTAATGCTTTAAACCTCATTCAACTCTAATCCTAACCAGAATCTATCCAAATTAATATCACTTGTTTGTGCTGTACAAAAATAGTTTGTGCCTGTTTGATTTTTCGACATTATACTTTTAATTCAATGTAATGTCACAAAAAAACCAAACCAGCCCCAAACTTTTTTGTGTGTGTTTTTTACAGCACAAAATTAAGACAAATTAACAACATAAGTTCTATCCAGTTTCACTGCCGAGGGCCAGGGCCAGAGGGCTAGGTTCACAAGGCTCTTGGCTGTTCAGAAATGGATCATGTCTTTCTTTTTTCAGTTTTTTCAGACACATTGGTTGAGTAGCAGTGGAAATTTCACTGCTCCTGACTGCTGAGCCTGCTACATTAGCTGGATTCCACTAACACATTACTGGGACAGGAGTCGGGTTTCCATTTGCTCGCCCGCCATTCTCCAGCCTGGTTGGGTTCATCCTCTGCGTTATCATTTCCCCACTATCTCCCACTGTCTGACTGACTTCACACGCCATACTCTGCGCTATGCTGAATTTTGTGTGCCAAATTAACAATAGTTCATTACACAGCTATAGGGATGGGATTAGTTTTCCCTTCATGTAACAGACCCCTGTTCTTTCACAATACACAGAGTGGTTGAGCTGCATACTGCAAGAACCACGCCCGTGCAACTAGTGTCTGAATCTCCTGGTAGCCAAGATTTGACCATCTTAAGCCCATCTTAAGCCCAATCACCTCTCCCTGTTACTCATCTGAGATGCGTGAGGATGCTATGTCTTCAGCCCAGCCTGGAGGAGTTTCTTCCTCGACCTGGCACCATCTTCACCTCTGGTCTCAGCCGAATCCCAAAATGGGTCTGGGTCAAGCTCTGCCAACTGCCAGGCACCGCCTCTGCAAGGCTCTAAACCATCCATGGCAGCCTCTCTAAAAATATATTGCGTCGCTGGTACTCACCAGACAAAGCACTACACCCAGACGTGGGCTGGTCAAGCACTGAATGCTAGTGCACTAATGATGATCTAGTGGGTTTGTGCAAGTCAACCATGTGAAATCTGTCTTTTGTGCCAAGGTGGCTCTTTTGGCCTGCTGTTAAAGAAGCCCTGGCGAGGAGAGTGCAGGACCAAACGGGCCGTCCCTGTGGCTCCACTGGAGACCGCAACCTGGTTCCGTGTACCTCCTGATTATCCAGAAGACGATTGTATTGGCATGGAATACGGTGAACTTTAGTGGTTTTAGTAAGAATAGCTCATTCTTTAAAAAAATAAATAAATAAAAAAAAGTACTGTCATTTTATATTATGGGTAGCCAATTCTGAGAAGATCCCTCAGTTTCTCAGAATGCTGTCTGGACAGAATGGGTTTGCATTCGTAAGCATTTGTAAGTGAAAAAATCAATAATGGAAATATTGGATGATACTTATCTTTATGGTCACTGGAAGCCAGACAAAAGGAGCGGCTCATCCGGGGGTCCATTAAGCTGAGAACGTGAACATGTGGGATTCCTCATTAGTGCCCCTGATGATGTGGGATATTCAGCTGTTATGAGAGAAGAGCTTGGGTAAATGGCTTTGGGTGCTCTTCCCCATTATACCCCAGTGCATAACTAGTTAGCCTCCTTAGTCAGATTGATTGGCACGGAATGGAATCATGACCATGCATCCACTTAGCAAACCAAAAGAGGCTCACCACTTTAGGCTGTGCACTTTAGTGCCTCCGGGTTTCCTGACTTGTCACCAGAGTGTCTTGTCTTTCAGAGCATTTTGTTGTAACTGTATTAGGAGACCTACATATTCGCTCACCGCCAACAGTGCTCGAAATTGAGCATGGTTCGGCTTTTGGTCATCCTTTTGAAGAAGTTCAGAGAATATGTGGAGGGCAGAGAGTGTATGAGAATCTATTATTGTGAGAAACTAAACCTGGTATTTCTGTTTCTATGCTGAGATTTCACCACGCTGCACTTTTTTCTGATAGGCATGGTATATCTTTACTATTATATAGAATACCTCTGGATATCGAGACACATATACTTAGCTGGTCCTCCATTGTAACGAGCGTGTCGTGTCTTCGCTACATCACATATGAGGGCTCTTATTGTTTGCACTTTTGAAGAGGTTAGTGGAAACTGGGTCAGAGTTCAATTTGAGTAAGCTTTAAGCTCAGCGCCAAGGAGGGAAATCCAAGGTGGCAAAATGGCACTGATTTATCCATGGGGAAGCGATTGCTTCATTGGCACAAAGCAGTCTCCCCCCTCCCCCACTGAACATTTGTTGGTGGACTTAGGGGTGTGTTGATTAAAAAAAAAAAAATTCTGCTTGAGTACATTTGTTGATACCGATACAGAAATTAGTAAGGTGCCACAGTGCTGCTAGCAATGAACTCTTACTGAGTTTTATGTTTACAGGTGCAATAGCCAATAGTTTTCATTTCTTTCTAATGCAAATAATGTGGAAAATTAGCTAGAAATGCTAAAAAAAAAAAAAAGCTTAAGCGATTGGTTCAAAAGAAGTGCATTAGGCAGCTGAAATTCTGTTTGTACTTGGATTAACCTCTTGTCAGTCATTGTATAGTCACACCCCCAATGCCCCTTCACATCTTCATGAATCATTTTGAGGAGAAGTTGTGTGTTTATAGAGTTGCAACTTGGCTTTCAAGCAGTTGAATGTCCGAGTGCGCTTGAAAGTGATGTCATGATGGTCCTTGCTAATGCTAACTCTAGTTGACCCACTATAAGTTTTAGGGCTGGAGCTTTGTGTACATGAGTGGAAATGGAGGCGAAATCAATTAGTTAAATAAATAAATAAATAAATAAATAAATAGTCATTCAAATCTTATCCAACGCCACCTATTTCACCAATGGAGACCAAGGATTTGAACTGATACCTGATACGGTGTCCTGTAACAGGTTTGCGTCCATAGTACTGTATTGTAACTGTTGTGTAAGTTGTGCTGTGATGTTTGTAGTGTAATCTTTTAGGCAGATTTGGGCGTTTCTACAGTGAGGGGTACTGAGACAGAGCTGCTATACCTGAGGCCATGTCATCACCCAGCTCAGCTGTTGCACAAGTGGATGAATATTTTTTGTTTTCAAACTTTGAGAGCATGGTTTCTCAGACTGGTGGTGTAAAAGTCGTCAAAGATTTATGAGACAGAGAAAAGGGGGGTTTGGTCAGAAATGGGATTTAATTAAAAATGACTGGATTTTCTTGGCTGTTATATCCACTGGTATCCACAGTAGTAGCACATGTTCTTAATAATCTCCTGAAGAGTACAGGTCATATTTTACTAACCCATTGCACGAAAGCACACCTATATTGGCACGCTTTATGTCCTGTAACTGCCAATGCTTTACTGTTTTGTAATACATTTGTGCAACACTTTTGCATTGATTTGCATTGTGTTTTTGTTGGCACAAAACAATGCACCGATCGTACTTCATTTGAACGGTCCGTTTATATAGTATATAATACACGTCTGCTAAATGAATGCCAGTGTAGTATAATAATAAGGATATATTGTGAAAATAATATTGACAGGACATACACCGATCAGCCAGAACATTAAAACCACTGACAGGTGAAGCCGATGGCATTGATTATCTCGTTACTGTGGCACCAGTCAAGAGGTGGGATATATTAGGCAAGTGAACAGTCAGTTCTCAAAATCGATGTGTTGAAAACAGGAAAAATGGGCAAGCTTAAGGATCTGAGCAACTTTGACAAAGGTGCCAAACTGTGACCGCTAGAGCATGTCCAAAACGGTAGGTCTTGTTGGGTGTTCCCAGTAATCAAAAGTGGTCCAAGGAAGGACAAGGGTCATTGACTGGCATGAGGAGCGAAGGCTAGACCATCTGGTCCGATCCTACAGAAGAGCTACTGTACCACAGATCGCTGAAAAAGTTCATGCTTGGTATGATTGAAAGGTGTCAACTGGGTGTAATGGGATGGTATGGGCTGAGTGGAGATGGTGTTAGACTCTCTGACACAAGATTCTCCCAAACATTACAAGCGATTATGTAAATGCTATGTGGATTTCTGTATGATTCTAGGAGAATGTCTGCAGGATGGGTTAGCAGGTAAGCAAACCGTGCATTGGCGTAATACTCTACTGTAACAGTACCATGTGATGAGCTGCTGGTAATGCTCCTAGTTCCCTTTCTGATCATAAATTATTTCCCACTTATGTGACTCTAAATGAGTTCCCAGTTTTCCATACTGCAAGACCAGGCTTTTCAGTGAAGTGTTTATTTGAATCGATAAAGCAGAGTATTAAAGAGAAAACCGTTTCAGTTGTTTTTGTTTTTATCTTTTATTCATTAAGAAGGGACGAATAAGGTCCTTCAAGTGAACGGAGGCATTCTTTCACAGTGAACTTTCTCATGTGGGTCTATTGTCTGAGGGAATCATTGTTCAGTGCTTCCTCCGTGTCTCTCTGTGTGTTTGCAGTCTGGTCATTCAGTAGGTATTTAAGGCCAGATTGTTTTGTATTACTCTGAAGCTAAAAATACTTTGGCTGCATTGTGATTGTCATAGCTGCGTGTTTGGCTCATCATGGAGCAGAGGTTTAGATAAAGAAGCATGTGGACAGGATGTTTGCTTGTCATCATGCCGTGCTTCAGCATCCCTTCAGTGCACTGATAGCATAACATCCTTCCTTCTCACCTTGGAGTATGCAGCATGAGATTTGTTGTGCTAAATTTGTATGAAGTTGTCATTGAAAGACTTTTTGTGGTTGCGTCGAGGTGCATGAAACCTACCACGTTGGTGTTATCATTAAGTAGTGCTTAATGTGCTGTATTGCAGTACTTCCCTTGTTACTGGAATTCTCTCTTTTCCTCGCACAGTTGGCATATCTGATGGTGAGAGATGATTTAAGCAACATCTGGCAGGATTTCACGGATTTCCCTTTTCTGTTCATGTTGGTTGTGCTCAAGAAGGATTAGCTTTGATCGGATATTTTAAGAAAATGTCAATAAATCAGTCCCCCCAGAATTTGCGATTTTGCAATCGCAACAGTTATTACGTTTACATGGACAAACAATATTCCGATATTAACCCTATTAAGACAGTATTCGCATACTCGAAACTTGCATGTAAACAGCAATTATTGATGACCTTAATCCGGCTAAAGTCATACTCGAAGTAAACACAAATCAAATTCAGATGTGGAGTATTCCTGTTTTAGTTGCATTATCGAAGTGTATTACAGAAATGTAAGCACCTTAATCACATTATTAACGTTGTGTGGGAGTTTTCACCACATTGTGCGACAGGACACGTACACACACGGCAGTGCTCAACCGTTTTACGACAAACAAGAGAGCATGGCTGCATCCGAAACCGCGTACTTACCTACTACAGTATATAGAAGGTGAAATACACGTATTTCAGCTACTATATAGTAGGCAAGTACGCGGTTTGGGACGCAGCCCACGGCTTCAAGCAGTCGTCTGTTTGCATGTATAGCATGACAAAAATTAACTGCACTTGAAGCTTTCGTAAAATTAAAAATAAAAACACCCAAAACTGTATACGGTACCATAACAAAGACAAACTGTATGTCGATACGTGAAATTGTGGAGGGAACGTCGGACGACGTGGCGTGGGGACGTAATGACGTGTGCTGTTAATCGATGTATGTTCTATAACATGTAAAACCTGAACATGAAACATGAATATTCTAAAAGCGACACATGTAAACACCTTAATCACAATATTGTCTTATTCAGAATAAGGTCAATAATTAGATTACTGCTGTCCATGTAAACGTAATCGATGACCGTAAAATCAAGCAAACTCCGCAATATTTCGAGGCGCTTGCAATTTTAAAAAAATTCCGCAGAGTTTCTGCAGATTTGGGCCAAGACACATCCTGTGATGTCATCACAACGCGCATTCAGCCAAAGCCCTCATTGATTCACTCGCGTCGAGCATGAGTACAGATAAAAGGTCTCGTTTACCAACAAACATCACCGAGAGACAGTGCAATTTCATGCAATTGCAATTTCACCAATTCAAGTAGTTTTGCGCAAAAAAAAGCACACACAATTCTTCAAATTGCACTGCAGCTTGCCACAAAATCAAGCATTTTTGGCTGTAACAATAAAAAAAAAACTTCACGGATGATTGACTACAGTCTGCGTTTGTTGAGCAGTACTACTGATGACTGAACTGAGTACTGTGTTGTATATATGCTTAGACAGACGTTTTAGGGACTGTAGAGTGGTTAGGGCACAGCGGGAGTCCATCCAACTGAATTTCTGTGAATGTTGGTGTGTAGGTAAATATATGAATCAAACTTTTCAAACCTTTAGGCTTCTGACCTGCATTGATCCTGCGGGTTCCAAATGGAAAAACTGTACACGCAGGACGTTTTGAGAAAAAGAGAACATGGAGGGGGAAAAAAAAAATGAAAGACCACGAGATAGAGCTGCAACGTTATCCTATGTGGTCTTTCCATACATTTCTGACTGCAGAATGTATGAGCCTTAAGGATTTCACTCATTTAAACCTGCATCCCTTTCTGAAGTGGGTTCTGGGGTTGTCTCAACTTCAGGCATGCTTAAGATCCGGTGAAAGACATGACCCCATCGTCATCAGTCAGTGGAACATGAAACAACACGCATGAAACATAGTTTCCCAGCAGACTTCAAGCAGTTGATCTGGTCTGGGATAAAGTCATCACGAGTGCGGTTATAATGTTTATAGCTGCAGATGTGAGATCCTTCTCAGTAGTGTAGAGTGCAAGATTCAAAATATGTTAAAATCGCTTGAGCTGTGTTGTACACCTTTTCATCATGTCCAGATTTGAGGAAAGATCTAATTCTTGCATTGTACAACCATAAACTTGAATTGTCAAATATTGCTAGCTGTAGCTTTATCACAGCATCTACGGCTACAGAGTTTTCCCTGACTATATTGGCATATTATTTTAAAATAGGAAGCCTTGTGCTTGGGTTACACCCCACTGGGAATTATACTAATTAAAAATTTGCCAAAAAGGTAGCACAAGCTGTAGTGAGGTGCATAGACTCAGCAAAATGAATGCGAATGCTGTTGCAGTTGCTGATCCGGGTGGTAGGCTTTGCATTAGAATCTCACAGAAGCTACCAGTGTGTTGAAGACAAAATAGGATATCCTCTTTTGTCTTCAGACATACTTCTCTATCTAATTCAAATCCAGGGATGTCTTCCACAGACAGCTGGGCCTCGGGGTTCTCGTTTTTTGTAAAAGAGAAAAATGCCCAGTAGGCAGAATGCTTCATTAAACGACTCTGTGGACATCTACATCATGTAGACATATTAAAATAAAATGGTAGTTTATACATCGTTAACTAAAATCTTGCACGGATCACTATTTGCCGAATTTACTCCCACCACCCATTGGACATAAATTTTTTTTTTAAAAAAAGCCTGAATTATTAGAAAGCTACACCACCAGCCTGGAAATTTGTTGACCAGCTCCTTGTCCATGGTCATGGAATTGTAAACAATCTGAGAAAAGCCTTAAAAGATAGTTATTTTCCAAATGGGGCTTTTGTCCAGCAAATACACCAGCTTGAGAACAGAGATAACATGACAACATTGATCGTTATTTTTGGTGAAATAGAACTGTTTTACGAGCACAAGCCCCAACAGACAGTCAGATTCCTCAGCCTCGGGGCCGTCTAGCTAAATCTGAACATCAAACTGGAAGAGCTGTCGCCAAATAAGGGAAAAGTCTTTGACACCCATCACCTACTTGTTATGCATTGTTGACGTGTTTATCCTGGTAGTTTGACGTCAATTTACAATTCCGGGCTGTGGTATCATGTCAGCTTTATGTAACAGATGTGCATCATAGTTTTGAAATGGTGAGGAGTATCCCACCATTCAACAAAACCGATGAAGCCCATGTGTGGCGAAACATCTTCATGATGACGCAAAGCCTACAAGCGTGAGATCAAACATGCTTACCCCTAATTAAGCTTTCTTACTGCTAAATCTAGATCCTCAGCAAATATATCTGAATATATTTTAGTATGTAATAACCATTGTTGCAGCAGCATACAACTGCTCAGAGAGAAAGACCGCAGATTGAGTTTCATCTTCATAAGATCTTCATAACTCTCCATGGTTGAGCTGTCTGGGGAGCTGTGCATGACCAAGTCAAGTCAAGCGTGATTCCATCACACAGGAAGTGTACTGTGTTCCTTTTGTTCATACATGGTAGGCTTTGCACCAGAATCTCAGAAAAGCTGCCTTATTTCACAGAAGCTACCAGTGTGTTGAAGACAAAAGAGGATATCATGAAGACAAGCCCCAACAGAGTCAGATTCCTCAGCCTCGGGGGTGTCTAACTAAATCTCAACGTCAAACTGAAAGAGCCATCGCTAAACAAGGGGCAAGTCTGTGACACCTACCACTTACTATCATTAGTTGACTTGCTTATCCTGGTAGTGTGACGCCAGTTCCGGGCTGTGGTGTCGCGTCAGTCTTATGTAACGGATGTGTATCTAAAGCCGCTTTTCCACTGAAATTACCCGGTGCAAGTAGTCCGAGGAACTTTTTTTCAAGGGGCCATTTGGTTTCTAAATATCGCTAAATACAGCATCAAACAGCACATTTGATCAAAATGAATATTTTAGTCAGAGTTATTGCGTTTCTTTTCTATTGCGTGCTGTTTGATTGACGTGCATGCGTGGACTCACGCTCATTCAGTGAAGTTTAATGGAGGCTCACTTGCTGTCAGGACGAGGCTTTATATAAAATGGAAACACTGGTGTGAGTTTCTAACATTTACAGATAAGGATATAAACGTAAAAATGTCATTTCTGTGCTGAAGAAAACATGTCTGGAACACATTAAACAGCACACGCATCTCTCGCAGCATATGACACGACAAGCCACATTAATACATTTACGAGTTTGTTTGAAGCGCTTTATATAAAACATGCTCATGTTTTGGACGACCTGGATCGTGCACTTTTCCCGCAGTAGCTCACTCTGTAACCTCCGCTGTGTTTTATTAACAGAAATGCGCTTTCCACCATTGTGAAGTGACGTCACAGACCCAACTAATCCATAATCAAATTCGATGTCGATTATTTTAATTATCGATTTTATCGATTAGTTGTTGCAGCCCTAAAGATAAATCTCCATGGTTGAGCTGTTTGGGGAGCAGTGCATGACAGTCAATGTTAGGCTTGATTCCATCACACAGGACGTGGACTGCACCCTCACAATAGGCCTCATTTCTCAAGCTGGATACGAATTAATTTATTAGTAAACCATTCGTACGAGCATTTACAAAATCAATTTGGTATTCATGAAAATCCTGTAAATTTGGAAAAGCGTTCGTATCGTGCACCTGATTCTGTGTAAATTTACACACAAGAAGTTGAACCAATATAAACCTTGATCGATCGGCGTCATATCCTATAACTTGCGAGGAGTTTTTGAACGTTTCTATATACGGATTATGCTGGCAAGCTTAAATAGCTTGTGTATATTTAGTTGCACACAAATTTAAACTTTCATGAATCCCAGTCTTTTCATATTGATGGTATTGATGAAAGAAATATAAATTCTGAAAAAATAAAGAATGCAAGCCAACATAAATCCGTAAATGATGGCAAATCGTTCAATTAAACGGTTACGTTTGCCACGGCATCTTCTTTTAACTCCTCTTTATTAGAGCCAGCACTAAGCGATCTGGTATGCCTCAAGCTGCAGTGTGCACTTGTACTCCCTAATGTGTTGTGGACCACTTGCTTCCTGCTTACACATGCCCTTCTGCTCTTCTAACATGGCATCAGGGAGGGTGTGAGGACTTTCTGGCCCGAGTCACAGACACTCCGCTTTGAAAAAAAAAATTTATTGGACATAGCGTGATGTTTGGTTAATCGGTGTGATGTGTTTGGTGTCACAATTACTTGGGTACAGTAGAT
>JANDJT010000190.1:22317289-22380053 GCA_024331685.1 Stegophilus panzeri | reverse complement strand
ATTACAAGGCGCCCCTGGACCCTACAGTGTTAAGGGTCTTGTTCAAGAACCCAACAGTGAACCTGAATTTAAACCCCGAAACTTTTTGATCAATAGACCAAGTCTTTATCCACTAAGAAACTCTGTCCCTAACAAACCTGCGTGTAAGTTGGTGTTAGAGTGCAGGATCACCATTACAAGGCGCCCCTGGACCTGACAGTATTAAGGGTCTTGCTCAAGGCCCCAACAGTGATCCTGGATTTGAACCTTCAAACCTTTTGATCAATAGACTAAGTCTTTATCCACTAAAGAACTCTATCCCTAACAAACCTGCATGTAATTTGGTGTCAGAGTGCAGGATCAGCCATCACACGGAGCCCCTGGACCTGACAGTGTTAAGGATCTTGCTCAAAGACCCTACAGCGGCCAGGCAAACCTGGATTCGAACCCGGGACCTTGTGGTTGAAAGCCCAAAGCGCCACCCACTAATCTACGTAAAATGGAACAGAGACACTAGAAATAAGTAAATTGTAAATAGGAAGTAAATCGGATTATAGATAGAAAAAAACCGGTGCTGGCAGACGTTAATAACGTCTTTTAGTGGCTTTCAAAAAAGGATAAAAATGTAAGATTAAAATCAAACCAAACGCTTGGAGGTTCAAGGTGAAGCCTGCTGGGCGAGCCATGCTGCAGAAGGTCAGGTGTATCGGGGACAAAAACAGTCCCATTTTAAGTTGTTGGAAGAGGCGGATGTGAGATTTTTTTTGAGAGATTTAAAGGTTAGCAGAGAAGCGTTCACAGAAATGCAGGCTGAATAGATTAGCGGTGTAGAACTTCACTTAATTCACATCTGATAATTTGGCTTCAGATTTTGGCCTTTCAGGTGCAGTTGCGCTGTTAAATAATATGTTTATTGGCAAAGATACAAGGCAAAATAACATTCACATAACTCCACGTGCCAAAATGTCCTTGGGCAAGACACTGAACCCCAAGCTGGCAAGCTAGTGCCTTGCATGGCAGCTCTACTACCATTGATGTGTGTGTGAATGGGAACTAGTGTAAAGCACTTTTGTAGAACCTAAAGGCTAACAAAAAAAGTGCTATATAAGTGCAGACCATTTACCAACACATTCTGAGGAAAGTGCTAACTACTCTCTTCCAGATGCCCTTGATTGGCTAGTGTCTTTGTGATTGACAGGGGAGAGAGAGTATGCCATCTCTCCCACCCAGAGAGCAAGGTCAGTTTTGCTCTTACCTTCCAGCCAGAGATCAGGAAGTTTGTTTGTTTGTTTTTTAACCCGAAGAAACCAATGTAGACAGGAAAGACATGTAAAACTCTGCATAAACACTAACCAGAACTCAAGGTGCGAGCCTGGAGCTATGAGGCACCACCACTACCTGCAGCACCACCGTGCTACCTAGAGAAACATGTTGAATCTCTTAACTGAAATAGAAATTGAAAAGTAAGACTTTGGACTCCTCCTTGCTTTTGCTGTATAGAAAATCAAATCATATCAAATCTAATCAGAACACTACTATTCCACATTTAAGCATGCAAACTGTTGCACTCCTACTAATACTTTGTTTATGCATGGAGATGACGGCGTGCTAGTGTCTGAAGGGTTTACAGAGGTGCTGCTTCAGCTGTCCTGACCCCAGCAGCTGTGTGAGGGGCTCAGATCAGGAAGGGGATCAATGTCCTCATTCAGATCAACATTTGGCCCCCCTCATGCTCCTGTCCCAGCTGTCTTGTGTGGCATCTCCTATGCTACACGCGCACACTAGACATGTGCTGGCCAGCACACTTGCTTGGCACACGTCATGCCCTGTGCAGGGCAAGTGTTTTAGTTCAGCTCTCAAAGACATGTCCTTTTAGCAGGGCATATAATTGTAAGGTTGAGCCTTTTGGAAATGGCTAAAGCCTATAAAGGAATGTGTTTTAAGATCTTTGGTCTGTGATGCTGATGTCATTCATCCTTCTTTGATCATAAAATAGTCCATTAGTTAGTTCTGTGAGCATGTTCATTATCCTTTCCCTGTTAGCTCTTCAATTATTTTCCATTTGAATCCCTCCAGAGGTTTTTCCTTTCCATATGGTAAGTCCTTTTAGGTTGTCTGGCTGCAGATGGTGTTAATAATTGAGAATCCTGTTCTAGTAAATGTTGGCTGATGTTCTAAGAGCTGGAGATGACAGGAAAATGCCTGCTTTAATAAGAAGAGACCGCTTAACTTCTTGGTTAATCACGCGCAAACTCGCAAGCCACGTCTCCGTTCTCTGAACATCTAATTTTCTGTCGTGATCACGCTTCACGCTCACTTTCTCTCTCTCTTTTTTTTTTTTTTTTTTTTTTTTCCCCCTCTTTTCCTCTCTCTCTATCACAAGAGGCTGTGTGGTTGGAGAAATGTAGACATCTGCCATGGGCAAGAGTTGACCCCCACCAGTCTGTGCAATGCACTGCCCCCTTACACACTCTCTTTTCCCCCCCCCTCAAGAGATCCCCAGCAAGACCTTCCATATGAGCTCAGCTCCCTTCGTTTCTCAAAGACTCGCTCACATGTGATTGCGCTGGAGAAGCCACGATGTAGACCCTGTGTCCGTCGTGGTTTAGCTTTCAAGGAGCTGTCTTGGAAATTCTGAGGTCTGGGCCACATCAGAGACCAGCGTGGAAGCTCCAAGCTTTCAGAAAGTCTCAGGGGAAAGTGGGTCATTTCTTGTCTGAGAGGAGTCTGTGTTTGCAGTGAGCTTCCTGGACTGCAGCCTGGTGCTTCAGGCTCCAAGCAATCTGTGGATTGGCTTTGGACGTTAATGGGACCATGTACTGGGAGCTGTGGCTGAGTCAGGTGAAGGGGAGTGGAATTCGTTGCGTGCTTCTCCGAAACAAAGGTGTGGTGAGCGCTGGTGTGAGTGTTCCTGTAGGTTCTTTGTAGCAGTAATATACGCTTCCTAACAGACCATCATATAATTGATGAGTTTTTTTGTAAAAGTTGATGGCCAGTTTCTAAAAATGTATCCGCTTCAGCTGCTGCTTAAGTTGGGATTATTATCATAATTAATGTCTGGCTGGAAGGACTTCGGGTCTGTTAAACCGTCTTGTTGACCTCAGCATTATAATGTATTTTCTTTGCTTAGGACCAAGCGATATGAACTGTAATACTGAGATTGTAATATGAACATCCTGATGATGTTTTGAGTTGAGTAGCATGGCTATTCAGAAAATTTCTCTTTACATATGACATGTTTCTTAGGATTCGTGTGTACTCGTATGACTCATGAGTGTTTTTTTTGTAAAACACTGAAAACAAGTCTGTATTCTCTCGAGCTTGTTTCCCTCCCCTTCAGATCTCCCCTAACTCTGCTCTACCTCTCCACGCTGTCCTTTTGTCTTTCCTACACTTTCCCTTACGCACACCAGAATGACGGTTACGGGGCAGCTGCCTAGGCATGCTTTCTGCGTGTGTGTATAGCCATGTGTCTGCATATGCATGAGTGGCTGGCAAGCTGGCACAGCTGTGGAGGTAGGAGGGGAATGTAGGCATGCTGGAAGGAGTGTGCGTGCATCCTTGACTCCTCCTTCCCTTAGCTCCCTAGACACACATAAATAACAGGCCGAGCAAAACCTCCTTTAAACGGAGACTCTTACCTGTCAGCTTCCTACTGGATTTATACATAAGGTCTATGTCTATACATATACACATACATTTTCAGAGCAGGACGATGCCCCTGCGTACTTTACCACCAAGCAGCAGTTTTGATGAAGACAAGAATAGACTGATCGGTACCAGACAGCAGGACGTGGATTGTTACAATCTCCCAGGTACACTCTCTTTGTCCAGTGTGGTCCAAGTCTGCTCAGCATTTAGGAATATGGGTAATCTCAGTGGGCTAGAGAAGGACATGCGGATGTCTGGATTTCCATGTTTATTTTTTTTAACTTTATTTCAGAGTGCAGTGTTGTTTAGGTATATCTCGGTTGTCAGTTGATTTGCGGCATGTGTGAGGATTTTATGTGGATTATTGCGAGTGTTTTATGGTCAAAATGAAATATTTCCTATGTTACATTATCTTTCTGTAACTCTGTAGTTCTCCACCCTTTTATTTTTTCTTTGTCCTGCATATCTTCATGCTCAGTCATGCACTCCCTCCCTCTTGCCGCCTTGTGATTCAGTCATCCCTTAAGCCGTTCCCTGAGGGATTGGTGTTGCGTTTGATGTCTTCCCTCCTTTCCACACCCATTCTATGAGAATGTTTTTTTGTTGTTCTTGCTGACATCTCTCTCTCTCTCTCCCTCTCTCTCTCTCTCTCTCTCTCTCTCTCTCTCTCTCTCTTTTCTCAGAAGCCCTGCATAGGCCATTTGGATTGGACTCGTCGGCTCTGACCGAGGCGGTGCGTTGGAGCTCAAAGGAGAACCTGCTGGGTGCTACCGAGAGTGACCCCAACCTGTTCGTCGCACTTTACGACTTTGTGGCCAGTGGTGACAACACGCTGAGCATCACGAAAGGTACGATGAAAGCAGATGCCTTGTAAACAGATGATTTTAGTTCTGCGCTCCTTCTCTCTTTGATCCCTACCATTCTGACTTGTGGCATGGCTTCAGTATAATTATAATAAAGAATAACAAAAATGATATTATCCTCACGTTTTCCCATGGTAATTTTGCACCTTGCTTCACTGTACCAAGTGTAACACCCAGAGGAATCCCTGTCCTTTTAATTACACACTAACACCACCTCCGCATACCAAGCCGCTGTAAATAGGATTAATATTTGTAGCGTGAGAGAGCGGCCACTGTGGATTCTCCTCGTGAACACTAATGCCTGAGCATTTTGTAATCCTCCCAGTTGGCCCCATAGCAGGTGGGTAAACAGACTGGCGTAATCAGAGCGAGGGAGTCAGCGCTTGGTGGCTGCAATGTTGTCTGGCTGGTCCTGACAAGGAGAAACAGGAGCCAGTCTGCTGGAGTTGGGGTTTTTAAACGGCCCGTTGGAGCCATGCGGTGTAATTTGCCATTATAGAGCTTGAAGAAGCGCATGTTACTTTAATAGCAAAGTGAGATGTTCTCAGCCCCATCATTGGTGCTATAAAAGAGCGAGAGAAGGATGTAGAAGCAACAGACATAGCAGAGGGATTGAGGAAAGGCAAGAGAGATGGTAATGCTCTGTGAGAATGGGAATCTCACATATTTACTGTTTATCACAGTAACTTAAAAAAAAAAATTCTATTTCTCATTTAACTAAGCCTTAACGATTGTCTCCTCGCTAAAGCTTCTAAAATCTTCTAAAACTCCAAAATGATTCACGTAATTGAGTTAAGGTTTTAACCACTTTCCTAAATCTCACTGTCTGTCTCAGGAGAGAAGCTCAGGGTGCTGGGCTACAACCAGAATGGTGAATGGAGTGAGGTTCGCTCGAAAAACGGTCAAGGCTGGGTTCCCAGTAACTACATCACGCCGGTGAACAGTTTGGAGAAGCACAGCTGGTATCATGGACCTGTGTCTCGCAGCGCAGCTGAGTATCTGCTCAGCAGCCTCATCAACGGCAGCTTCCTGGTGAGGGAGAGCGAGAGCAGCCCGGGCCAACTCTCTATCTCGCTGCGCTACGAGGGCCGAGTCTACCACTACCGCATCAACACTGGCTCTGACGGCAAGGTGAGACCTTCAGAGCTAGCTTCTACACATTATTCAGTCTGTGTTTTGACACTTTTTATATTGTCTATGTAGTTACACGGCATATACCCTCTCTTAATAAATGCCACTATTTGAAACAAGCAGCATGTAGGACATGGTTGCAACAATGTCAAATTACAACTACAAATGATTTGTATATGAACAGGACACGGAAGGTCTGCGTACAATAATCTCGACTCTTCTACTACAAAAAATAATAAACGGGAGTATCTGCCTTTCTTGCAGGTCTACGTAACTTCTGAGAGCAGGTTCAGCACATTAGCCGAGCTGGTCCATCATCATTCCACTGTAGCGGATGGTTTGGTGACGACGCTGCACTACCCGGCCCCGAAATGCAACAAGCCCACTGTCTACGGGGTCTCGCCCATCCACGACAAGTGGGAGATGGAGCGTACCGATATCACCATGAAGCACAAGCTAGGAGGAGGCCAGTATGGCGAGGTCTATGTGGGTGTCTGGAAGAAATACAACCTCACTGTTGCTGTCAAAACGCTCAAGGTTTGTCTCAAGGCCTTTGTTTTGGTCTCGTGTGTCTAGAATCTTCTGATTCTGATTTTATTGTTTGCTGGCGTACCGTTTGTGTTGTAGTGTTCTGTTATAAAGTACATGTTCAACTTTTATATCTTGTAACAATTTTGCATTATAGGAGGATACTATGGAAGTGGAGGAGTTTCTGAAAGAGGCTTCTGTGATGAAAGAGGTGAAACACCCCAACCTAGTGCAGCTGCTTGGTTAGTATTAATCACATCAGCCACATCTTAATTTCATTTATAATTCATTCCAATGACCACGTTTTTTTTCACGTCGAGATTAATCGCATCCGTTAATACACCGGTATCTCGCCCAACAATGCTTATGTATAATCGCAGACTCGAAGGCACTACTTGCTAAATGGATATTACCTTATTTCTTCAGGTGTGTGCACACTGGAGCCTCCGTTCTACATCGTGACGGAGTACATGCCTCACGGCAACCTGCTGGACTATCTCCGCGAGTGTGACCGTGAGGAGGTGAATGCTGTCGTGCTGCTCTACATGGCTACTCAGATCTCCTCCGCAATGGAGTACCTGGAAAAGAAGAACTTTATTCACAGGTAATAGTTTAACACTGCAGTTTTTCTTAGTGTTATATACAGTATTATGTGCAGTACAGCCTCAGTTCTCTACACTGTGGTGCAGTGTTGGCTGGTAATGGAAATTGGCTGGTAGGTTGTAGATCTGTCCTGGAGAACATGCCACAGTTCTTCTACAGACTTTGGCTCTCACTTGCTTCTGTCTCACAAGGGCTCTTGCATAGCACTGTAACTATTCAATTGCATGTTGTGCAAATCTACTTAGTATTCAGGAAGACATAATTATGTCTTTCTATCCTTTACACTCTATCTCTCTCTCTCTCTCTCTCTCTCTCTCTCTCTCTCTCTCTCAGGGATCTGGCTGCACGAAACTGTCTAGTAGGGGAGAACCATGTGGTAAAGGTGGCTGATTTTGGCTTGAGTCGGCTTATGACAGGAGACACGTACACCGCTCATGCTGGCGCCAAGTTCCCCATCAAGTGGACCGCACCAGAGAGCTTAGCCTACAACACCTTTTCCATCAAATCAGATGTCTGGGGTCAGTCTCTCTCCTGCTTTCAGTGATTTCATCTTTTGGCAAATTGAGATGTTTTTCATTTGTGCTATGAAAATAGAAAATCGTAGGTTTTAGAAAACCTGATTATTTTTTGAGACTAAAGACTGTTTGGCTAGTGTCCTGGAATCTCTTTATATTAATTTCGGGTCTCTTTTTATGCCTGCGTGTGTTCTTTTAGCATTTGGAGTTCTTCTGTGGGAGATTGCGACCTATGGTATGTCTCCATACCCTGGTATTGACCTGTCTCAGGTTTATGACCTGCTGGAGAAGGGCTACCGCATGGAGCAGCCAGAGGGCTGTCCACCGAAAGTCTACGAACTCATGAGAGCATGTGAGTGCATTGCAAGCTACACCCTGTCTCTTTATTATGTTCTCTATTAAAAGTCTGAATTTGGATATACAGCATAGTCCTACACACACACTCTCACATGGACTTTCCTACACATTTTAACAGGATATGACTAGAACTTAATTTATTTGTTTAACACAGCTTTTATTTACAATTCATGCACTTTTAACTATTTTTATTTATTTATTTGACCTGTCTTTTGTTGTGTGTTTTCAGGTTGGCAGTGGAGCCCATTGGACAGGCCCTCATTTGCAGAGATCCATCAGGCCTTTGAGACGATGTTCCATGACTCCAGCATATCGGAAGGTATGTTTACAAACTCTACACTCCAGCTTTACTCTTTTTAGCGTTTAAAAATTTAGTCCTTAAAGGCCTGATTCAATTTATCTGGATTATGATAATTAACTGATGGGTTATAGTAATGTACAGTAACCATAGCTGTTTTTAAAAAGTTTTTTTTTTCTTGTGTGTATTGTAACTTCATACTTAACAGTGCGATGTCCAGATTGTCTCATTTATGCCCTAGAACAACTTCTTTATTGTTCACAACTGGTGCAGTTATCTGGATGGATCCTGAGGCTAATGCTTAATAACACTTAAATACCACTGTAGATTGTTTTTTTTTTTTAATTGTGCTTCATTAAAAATGGCCAATACAGGATCTCAGTGTCCTACCTTTTAATGAGTGAGGAAAATGTGTTGGTCTAAAATGTTTATCAAATGAAGGCAGAATGAGTCAGCAACCCAATGATGTTTTCCTCAATCTTTACTTTGCAGAAGTAGCAGAGGAACTGTGCAAGACTGCCTCTTGTGGTAAAGATGGGGTAGTGCACTCGTTCAGTCACGATCAGCCCCTTGTGCCCTCTAAGTCCCGGCCACAGAAGAAGCACTCGGACAATAAGGAGAACACGGAGGGGCTGGAGAGTCGGCATGAGCCTGGAGCTCACGGTCCTTCAGGTACACCAGCTGCTCTCCACTTCATACGTCTCCAGCGCAGACTCAAGAGAATGGGAATGGTGTTTCTCTAGACTAAAGGAGATCCACTTCAAATGCACACCCACACAGACACATATTATGTATAGATATGTATGTATGTCAGCAGTATTAGAGGGTACAGATTCTTCTTATTATTCTTTTATTTATTTTTTTGTACAAAGTTTGTAAATATTTTTAAGTAGAGAGCTTAAAATGAATATAAAAAATATTAAATATAACTTTGCTTTATATTCTGCATTAGTAAAGCTGATATTTGTAGCATTCAAAACTAAACAGGTTGGTCACTAGAAGTCTGTGTTTTGCAAATAACCTATATTCTCTAATAATTCATTTTTTGGTTATAATTCTGTTTTGTTTTGTTTTCTTGTTTATTTTAATTTGGTGTCATTTAATTGTTATTTTGCCCTCTTTTTATTTTTGCCAATCACTTAACAAGCATCTAACACCCCAACACACCCCGTGTACATATCAGCATGTTGACCTATGTTGTGATTAAATGCAGTTTAACCTCATTTGTGTAACATTTATTTATGTATTATATAACAAGGTTTAAATATGTTATGGATTTTATTTATTTATTATTTATTTCAAGCATGTATTTTTATGTTTGCAAAAAATGTCATTAACACAGGGCCTGGGCTTTCATTTCAAATAAACATTTAACATATTTGGTCCTTTACCTGCTCACCTTTATCTAAGCAGTCTTAGTTTGACCATTTTGTCCCTGTTTCATCCTCTAATGGTCTCTAATTACTGTTAGTGGCAGGGCATTTTTACTCCAACAATGGTGGCTTTCAAAAAAAAAAAAGAAGAAAAAAAACTACACCATTGTTATGAAATAATATAGTTTTGGTCCAGTTTAAGCAGTTCCAGACTAGGTTTTGTGTTTTCAAATCAACTGTAACGATACATTTAGGACTGCCTAGTGTTACTCTCAGAAGCAGGCTTGAAAACATGAACCTTAGTGACCATAGTGTCATTGTCAGTCTCAGCTTTATCACTACTTTATTTCTCTATAAATGCATAGGATCACCATCACTACTACATTACTGCACCATCCGTCCTACTGTATTAGTACCTGTTAAATGATTAGAATCTGAATGACAAACCAGAGAAGATACTGTCTTTCATTAAAGTGAAACTAGATGATTTATCAAAGCACTCAGGCGTTGTAATTAGAGCTAAACACATGGCTCGAGAAATGACTGAGTATCTGGATCTGATGTAGTAGAACAAAAATGTACAAGTCAGGATTTGGGCACTTTCGATTAACTACACCTTCAAACCAGAAAAATTAAATAGCGTTTGTGCCAACTCTTCCCAGATCTATACGTTCCATCTAGTCACTGTGAACTTGTAAATTATCATTTAGAGAGTGTATGTGCTTTCACAGCTTTCTTTTTTTTTTTTCTTCTAACCCGAGTTGTGTTTTCTTGTGTTTGGGCTTTTCAGCCTCTCTGTTGGTAGGTGATGGTCGTTCCAGCAGCTCTCCTGCTCTGCCCCGGAAGCAGAGAGACAAATCTTCTGGTGGCCTACTTGATGACCCGTTGGATGCCACCTTTACTCGTGACCGCAAAACTGGCTTCTTCAGCTCCTTCATGAAGAAGAAATCGTCAACAACCGCTTCCACCTCTCAGCCTCAACACAACCTCCCCATGACCCCCAGTGGCTCCTTTCGTGAGATGGAGACGCAGCCTCACAAGAAGTACGAGCCCACAGCTGCGTTTGGTGGTCCTCCTCCTCCTCCACTGCCTCAGGCTGATGGACTTGGCTTTTCGCCATCTCATGGAGACGGAAACCATGTTCAGTCACGGTGCTGTGGAGCCACTTTTGGGCAGAAGCTCTCTGGGTCAAACTCTTCCACCTCTAACCAGGTGGGCAGTGGCAGCAGCAGTAGCTGGGCAGGACTTGCAGGCTTCTTCACACCACGCCTTATCAAAAAGACCCTGGGGTTGCGAACTGGGAAGTCTTCTGGGACTGATGAAGGGGGTGGAGGAGCCAGGCCCTTTCCTCGTTCAAATTCAACATCCTCCATGTCAGCTGGGCTGCCAGATTTGGAGCGCATGGCGCTAACATTACCCAGGAACCGTAGCAAGCCACCATTGGAACGCACAGTGTCCACCAGTTCACAGCCAGAGAATGGTGCCCCGCGACCCTCAGATGCCCCGCCCAGAAAGCTAGATGAGGGCACAGCGCAGATCCGGGACAGACCCAAAGCTAAATTACTGCCACGTGCGGTATCAGTGGGCACAGGAGCGTCTAGGGCACCAGGGGTTGGGGGCGAGGCAGAATCTGATGCTCATACTCAGGGTAGAGTGGGGCAGGATGACAGGCCAGCCTGGCCTTCTCCGTCTAAAACATTAGTCGGCCCACATAATCATAAAGTCCCGGTCCTGATCTCTCCGACATTGAAGCCTGGCACAGCTGACCTGGTTGGTGTAGACTCTCAGGGCAACCGCTTCAAATTGCTGGCTGACAGTGGCAGTGATAGGCCACGATTGATCAAGCCCAAGTGTGCCCCACCTCCTCCACCCACACTGCGCTCTCTCCAACACAGTTATAGCACAGATGGTGCAGACGAAGCGACTAACATGGGCCCGGAGGTCAATGGAGATGGGGTTAAAAGGTCGGGGAGAGGGTCAGGAGGAGCTCGGCCATGCATACCTCCACCACAAGCACCTCCAGCACCTGCTGCTTCTTCCGGTAATGCAACAACAAGCAAGATGGCCAATGGTGGCACTACCTCCGCCTCCTCGAAGCTGACACTGAGACGGACCCGGCAGCAGGTGGAACGTATACCACTGGAAAAAGTCAGTAAAGAAGCTCTGCTAGAGTGTGCTGAGTGCTTAAGCCTTGCGCTCCACAGCAGTTCAGAGCCATGCTCCAGCAGCCAAGTCTTGGATGCTGGTCACCAGTTACTCGACTACTGTTCAGGCTATGTAGACTGCATCCCACAAACACGTAACAAGTTCGCCTTCCGTGAGGCTTTGGGGAAGCTGGAACTCAGCCTCCAGGAACTGCGGGCTTCTTCTACGGGTGGAGGAGGGGGACTAGGTGGAAGTGGGACGAGTCCTGCTCTGGACAACTTGCACTCTTGCATTAAAGAGATCAGTGATGTGGTGCAAAGGTAGTTGGTGGAGTCACATAAAACCCCACTACCCTAATAGAACTTTTTACAAGTTTTTAAGTATTGTTTTGTAAATGATTGGGGGACAGAGGATATTCTCTCCAAAGTACCTCAGTAAAATCACTACAAATGGTCTCTCCCCCTCTGTCATTGTTTACAGTGGACTTTGAAATCGCCAGTTGGAAACAGAGCTCTAAACTTGTAAATAAGCTTGTTGTCCAAAACAAATCACGTACAGTGTCTTTTACCCAGGTTTGGCTACTTATTTTGTGATCAAAAGAGCCTACATTTTAAAGAAATAGAGACTAATCAATACCCACGAACCAGTTCTTTGACATATTTATATGATGATATTAGAAAGATTGCAGATTATTGTGATTATTACATGGATTACTTCTACTCACAATAACTGGATATGTGATTTTTGTCTGAATGCACAACAAACCCATCACCGTAGAAATAGATCAGTCCTGGATGGGCTCTGCACACACTGTTCAATATTAGCAGTACTGAGCCTTCGGCACAAAGGATACATCATGCAGTCACTGTCACCTCTGATTGATTTCATTCATTCATATATGTATAGACATTTCAGCATTTGATGGAAGGTTCTGTAGCAGTGTATGCTAATGCCATTCTCTGTATGTCCATGTTTACGGGCATAGTGCTATTCACTAGTGGGAAAGGAGTGTGGTCAAGATACTGAACATAGAGCTGTTGATTAGTGTGTATTATTTAAGTGACAGAATTTTTAGCTAATGTCAAATTTGAGGTTCCAGTCATTTGTCCATAGATTCAGAATGATTTTGTCAAAACACAGACTTCCAAGCCAATTAAACTCAGTGGGGACAATCATAAGATGCATGATGATAATGGCAGATAATTCCAGCTGATATGTAAGTATTTGATTTAAAATAATAATAATAATAATAATAATAATAATGCGTAGCTGATATATTTCAATTTTTGAGCAGGAAACATGCTAAAATCTAACAGTTAATGGATAAAGGATAGTTTCATAACCGGTAATTATGCCAGAATCTAACAATTCAAATGTCTGTGTTTTACAGGTATTCCTATAAATATGTGAATATTGATTATAGGCTATGACTCGGAATGTTTTCAGAGGTTACAAGCAGGTTTGGCACCTCGACCTAACAGCTGAATGTGCTGATTTAGACATAGATGGGCTTTTTCTTTGTCTGTCTGGGACACGGGCACAAGTTTGGACACTGTGGTTTCCCACTGTGACTTATAGACACTCACTGCAGAACAGCAACTTTACTGCAATATTGCTAAATATAAGTGACACAGCAAACTGCCATTTCTATAGCACATTGATTTGTACTTTCTTTTTTTATTTTCTTTTTTTTTTTTTTTTTTTTTTACTTTAGAATGTCTTCTAAACTTGAATTTTAAATTATTTCTTATTACAAGCACAGGAATTTCTGTTATAGTTAATAAGTAATCGTGCATTACGTCCTACACGAAGCATTAAAGACCATCTTTATGTAGCTTTGAGTGGTTGCTTGATCGGAAGGACGTTGTTCCTTATAGAAAGTCTCGAAATGAAACAAAGGTCTCCATCTGAGCATCTACGACCTGAATGTATCCATCTTATCGAACGTTGCATGATTTCGTACGGCTTGACCAGACTCCAAAACGTTAAAATGAGGTGCAATTTCCTTTTTCGTTTCTTTTAATCGAAGCCTTGTAATGTCATTAAAGTGATGTACTTTTTACACTGGATGCCATTTTAAACACATAGATGTTGATGGGCTTGCCTTCGATCGTCTATGCGGTGTAATATGGAAATGTTATTGTCTGTACCATTCATCTCGATTTCATTTTGATTCCTCTCAACCAGAACATAATGTGTCCGTACGTTTAGGGTAGCAGTTTTGGTTTTCATCAGATGACGCTTGGTGGTTTTCTCTACCATAAGCCGTTTTCCGCAGTTTCGTGGTGCCTTTTTGTGAGAGATTTTAATAGTCACGATACAAAAATGCATTCAGGCGGATGAAAAATTGGGAGCAGTTATTCTTTTATATGTAAAATAATGCTTGACTCATCAGTAGTTATAGGATGTCTGACTTCAACCGAAAGATGTGCAATGTTATGTCCTGTAGCAGTGAAAAAGGCAGGGATTTTACGACCATTTTAATTTTGCTGATGAGATCGTTCATTGGTTCTATCCTGTTGTGACTAAATCCTCACACAAACTTTAGATAGCTAAACTGTAAAGAGATGTTCTGATTTATTCAAACAGCAGGAAATCTAGTTGTTTGAAATTGAAATGCTTGACAGTTGCGTAGCTTTGGGGAGGAGGTTTTAGAAGAAAGGGTTAAAAGGTTGACCCTAGTGCAAGTCATTTTCAGGGAATATTTTTGTGATAGAGTTTGAAATGGCAAAGTGCTTATGTTTCATTGTCACTGTTGAATTGCAGATTGATTTAATGTTCCCAGTTAATCAAGTACAGTAGTGCACCATTATGGAGTTTATTAGGGTTGCCTTGCTGTAATTTGGCCTTTTATTTAGTTTGATATGTTCATTATATTTGTGCCATATGAGTTGGCAAGTAGGCAAACCTGTGAAGTGGAGAAGTGGTATTTAAACAGAATTTCCTGTTCCTGTTTGCTGGTCTAATTTCAAAGCCATCTTACACACGTGTTTTGCCAGTGCATTCAATCCAACAGTACAACTTTTATTAGCCCTTTTTTACTCTGCATTTTTATTTCGACACTGTCCTTTTAATTTATTTTTGGTTTTTATTTATGTATTTTCTAAGATATATTGAATCCTGGAAATAACGTTCTTTTGTATGATGAGGTTTCAAGTTATGGTGTTTGGTTTGTTTTTTTGGGGTTTTTTTTTTTTTTTTATGTAAATCTTCATTTCTATACCAAAGGCCACCTCTGCAGTCCTTCAAGTGCAATGACAAATGGAACACACTTAATTTTAAATATGTGAATTTAAAAAGGGCAGAGGTTGACAGAATAACAGTATTTTTCTGTTATGTAAAAAGTATATTTTGTGTGATTTCTAATTTAAAGCTCACTTTGAATAGCATATTACTGTGAAGTGCTCCCTCAGTGTTACACTTGATGTAAATAATAATTAAAAAGGGTTGAAGCTTATGCTGGTGCGATATGTGTTTATTTCGTTTCTGAAATATTTGATGTTCTTCATACCGAGACACGTTCAGTGGTGCGTTGCAAACCAGTGCATACTTGAACGCCCTACTTGCTTGAACGTTAGTCATCACCTACTCAGCAAACATTAGTTAAACATTATGCTGTGTAAATGAGTAAACTCTAGTTACACATGGGGACATGCACAATATTGAGCTGCTGTATTTTTTGCAATAAGACCTTCGTAAACTCTCAATGTGATGTTCTGCATTTATTATTATTATTATTATTATTATTATTATTATTATTATTTTATTATGTTTGTTGGATCACTAAGAATGGTGATTCTTCCAGACACTCTTAGCTGGTCAGAAAATTCACAGGATACAGTTTGTTACAGCAGTGATTCTCAAAGTTATTATATTTTATTGTTGAGTACTTTTACTACTTGTACAGTGAGAGGAAATAAGTATTTGGACACTTCTTTTTGTTATTTAATGTACTTCCAGTACATATAACCAGTTCAAATTGACACACTTAATGTATTTTGACTTTGTATTAAATATGAACAAAGAGGATGTTTTCATAAGCATAAACAATCAAATATATGTTTTAAAAATGAAACTGATAGGAGGGGGAGGGAAGTCAGACACCATGAAATAACAGCAATAGTACTTAGTAATAGTGCTGCTTCTCCTTTACCTTCCTTATCGTTCGTATGAGAACTCATTGTGAAGTCTTGCGTGGTGCCTTGAACTTTCCACCTGTATATTATCGAACCAGCTGTTCTGACAGGGATGTTTAAAGTTTTCGTTATGGCTATGTAGCTTTTTCCATGCAAGTGTTGTCGGTTTTCGAATTTTAGAAAGTTCTTTCACCTTCACTGTGGTTGCAGGAAATCTTCCCAGCCAATGTTAATGTTTTTCTAATGACAACTGGTGCAATTTGCCCATATTCTCTCACTGTGCACTTTAATAGGAACACCTGCACATTCGTGAAGCCATCTGCCAATCAGATGGCAGCAGCACAAGGCATAAAATCATGCAGATATAGGTCAAGCGCTTCAGTTAATGTTCACATCAAACATCAAAATGGGGAAAAAATGTGATCGGTGAGACGTTAACCGTGGCAGGGTTGTTGGTGCCAGATGGACTGGTTTAAGTATTTCATAAACTGCTGATCTCCTGGGAACTACACAGACAACAGTCTCTAAAGTTTACACAGAATGGTGTGAAAAACAAAACCCATCCTGTGAGCAGAGGGTCTGCAGGCTGAAACACCTTGATGAGAGAGATCTGACGAGTATGACCAGACTGGTCTGAGCCGACGGGAAGTCTATAATTAAAATAAGCACTCCGTTGTCAACAAGCTGCTGATTGGTAAGTGGTGTGTCTTTCTGTATGGCCCTTATCCAGACATCATCCAAGATGTTGATACAGAGACTTGTGATTTGGTCAAAACAACGCACAGGGTTGGGGCCAATAGGTTTTATTGGCCAATGAAGGATGATGTGATCTGGTACACACATGAGAGTGTGGTATGGGCTTGTGCCAGAACCAAAACCAGTGACTTCAAGGCACATGATGCTTACTGACTCGGTGTGGAAGGAATTCGGTTCTCATTTTAATTAGTAACCCGTACATGTACGAAAGCCTCAGAGTTGCAGTGAGATTACTTGTCAGTCTGAAACATTTGGACTTGGTACACAAATGTACAGTAATGTTGTGGTGAGACGCTGGGTTTGTGTTAATTTAGTAGTAGTATGTTCGTGCCACATGAACTTTAGGCTATAATATTTTTTAAACATATAAACCAGTTTGATCCAGTCTTTACTGCAATACCTCTATTCTCTGGTGTTAAAGTTACATTATTAACATGTACCATTAATATTGTGTCCTTACTGACACCAGATACCATTACTGCAGCAATTCTTTATTTCAATTATTATTCAGATTTTTATTTGCAAAAATTTTCACATTTAAGTAGAGATGATTTACACATCAGAATGGCGATATCTGTCATAAAAGCAAAGTATTTTATCAGTTGTGTGTATGAAAACAATTGAATTGAACAATGAAAAGTTATATATGTATTACAGACTCTGGTTAAAATAAAAATTCATAGGGTTGATAATCACAATCACTATTATTATTATTATTATTATTATTATTATTATTATTATTTAATTTGGGAGAGTCAGAAGTGACCATAGTTCTTTTGGAAGCCTGAGGTTTACACCCCTAGTTCGCATATATGTAAGAGACCGTTAATTTATTATTTGCATTAAAAATAATCTTCCATATTTGACTTGCAGCGAATGCTTAGAATTAATAAACAACCGACCAGAAAAAGCCGTCATTGTTCACGTTGCATCCTTGTGCGTGAACACTGCTGAGCTGGCAACCCTGGTTGTGAGTCCCGATGACGTCGACGCTCCAACTGGGACTTGCTGTGCATTCAAGTCCTCCTGGGAAGCTTGTATTTACGAGTCAGATGCGTTCAAGTCATTTTAGTCGGAGCAAGAGTTTATTTATATTTTAAAAGCTCTACTTCTAGAAAATTAAGGGAAAAAAGAATGCGCATCATGTGTGTTTCTTTTTAAAGTTTTTAATAAATTTATGCAGACAGTGTAAACGTTATCGTTACATATTATGTCGTAATTGTACAATGCTGTTGTATTTTTGTGCAGGCAATTTACTTTATTTTATTTTTTATTGTAAATAAAAAAACAAACCCATAATAACTGAAATCAGCTTCTGAGACGAGGAGTGAACATTCAATTTCAACAAATTTACCGTCAAATCCGTTGATTCCACCGTATTTTCTTGGAAAACTCGGCGTTTAAAGAAAAATTTCCCCACTCGTAATTAAGACTTTGTGTTGGGGTTCAACTCGTAAACACGATCTCTCCGACAAATGACTTGAACAACCATTGTTCTTCTATACACTGAACACTAGAGTGTAGCATTGACTAATGTTTTGGCTTGGTTTTATTTATTTATTTTCATTCCAGGGACTTTATGTCGTTCTCGAGTCCTTGTGTAGTGTGTGAGTGTGCATGTGTGTGGAGAAACGGCAGTTTAGTAGTCGTGCACTGTTCTGGCTTCACGCGCTCTCGGTTCCAAGGCGGCGGAGCGTCTCGCGCAGCTGTGAGCAGGGAAATTAAACACCGTTGACCGGAGTGTGTGTTTCTACCACAGAGACAGAAATGAGTTGGGGAACGGATCTTTGGGTAAGAAATTTCGACCGCTGGTGTCTTTTGTGTGGCGTCGCGTTTTTATTGAGACTTGAGACGGCTGCTTGCTGGTTAAAGCTGTGTTTTATCTCCAAGTCCCATTTTAGCTTTTCCACAGCGGCAGGAATATGAAACGATATCAGCTGGATTAGACGTGTGTATCAGATGGATTAGATGTGTGTGTATCAACTGGATTAGATATATGTTTTGTCTCTTTCTTAGACTGAGGTATGGTTCTGAGGACAGGTGTGGATATTCCTCAGTCAGGTTTTCACAGCCTGTTTATCTGACTGAGACGAGCTGAAGGAGATGAGACACTCGTTTAGTATTGTCGGGTTTTCTGGTTTAAATGGCAGTGAATTACAGGGCGCTAGTGTCTGTGGTATTCGGTGTTGCTGGGTGTTGTTTGCTGAAACAATGCGGATACGGTCGCAACTATTCACCAGTAAGATATATATCTGCCTTCCTGGAGCTCTTTGAGTATTTAGATAGCTAAACTGGTTCTGTTGGATCGGTTTATTTCTATATTCCCGTCGTCTGGTTTAGAATATTTAGCATTTAGCTTGTGTTCAGGTTTCAGGTTTAGTGTAGACGCGCGTGAAGTGTTTACGTGTAGACATGGTTAATAACCATATAAGGCCTGGGTTGTGTCATAGTTTTAGCTTCCAGGTGTGTTTTCTTTTCTTATTCTAGCAACACAAACGGTAAGGTTGGATCTGTATGCGGCGTTTTGTCCCGTCCTCAGCTCGAAAAGAAGGACAATGAAGTCTGAGGGAAAGGGTCCCGGCTGGAGGAAGGGGTGTTGGCTGCTGTGTCCTAAAGCACGACTCCCTAAAGCTGAGCCACAGACAGGACAGGAACAAGGGGACAGGAACAAGGGGACAGGATAAGGGACGGGACAGGAACAAGGGGAAAGGAACAAGGGGACAGGATAAGGGACGGGACAGGAACAAGGGGAAAGGGACGGGACAGGGGAAAGGAACAAGGGGACAGGGTAAGGGATGGGACAGGAACAAGGGGACAGGGCAAGGAACAAGGGGACAGGGAAAAGGAGCAGGGCAAGGAACAAGGGGACAGGAATAAGGGGAAAGGGACGGGACAGGGGAAAGGAACAAGGGGACAGGGTAAGGGACGGGACAGGAACAAGGGGGAAAAGGATGGGACAGGGGAAAGGAACAAGGGGACAGGGTAAGGGACGGGACAGGAACAAGGGGGCAGGGCAAGGAACAAGGGGACAGGGAAAAGGGGCAGGGCAAGGAACAAGGGGACAGGAAAAAGGGGCAGGGCAAGGAACAAGGGGGCAGGAATAAGGGGAAAGGGACGGGACAGGGGACAGGAACAAAGGGAAAGGTATGGGACAGGGTAAGGGACGGGACAGGAACAAGAGGCAGGACAAGGAACAAAGGGACAGGACAGGGTACGAGGCAAGGGACAGGGGACGGGAATATATATATATAATTTTTTAAAACATAAACCTAAATTCTCACTTGTAGTTTTCCCTCATAGAACCTTTTAAGGGTTTAGCCATAAGGATAAACTGAAGATGGTGGATGGATGGAACTTCAGATATTTATGCAATATTCAAATTATTCATCAAACTTGGTTAGGTTGATGTGCACACGACGTTGAGTCATAAATTTGAATTGTGTTGCATGAACTCTTTTTAATTTAACAGTCCTGCCCTGCCAGATATACAGAAGATGTAAAAGTGCCATGGAGATATGTGCAACCATTTTTCCATGTCACCTGCACATCAGAGATGGGCCAGAGTCAAACTGGTTCACTGATGCTTTTGTGACTGGCAGTGTGTTTGGTGTTTATCCAGCTTTTGTGGACAATGTGGGCGAAACCACTCAGCCCAGTGACGCGGCTTGTGCCAGATATTCTTCAGGGTAATCCTCATAAACCACAGGAAAACAGAATCTTTAGTTAGTGGCTCCATGTCATCGTCCAGGATCAGTTCATTTGTTCTTTATTTTCTGTGTAATCCAGTATACCGTGCATTCAGAAAGTAAGTTATGATGTTATTAAAATGCTTTAAATTCTTTTTTTTCCACTTCAGTCTACACTCCATACCCCTCAGTGACAAAGCAAAAACCAGATTTTTATTAAGAAGAACATCACATTGACACAAGTATTCAAACCCTTTGCTATGACACTTGAAATTTAGCTCAGGTGCATTTAGGGCTGCAACAACTAATCAATAAAATCGATAATTAAAATAATCGAGAACGGATTTAATTCTGGATTATGCCCCGTTTATACTAATGTGTTTTCGTTTTAAAACGCTGTTTTAAAATGAAAACGATCCTCGTCCACGCTGGCGTTTCCGCTGTGTTTCAGAAACGATCTCCGTCTACACTACACGACCGAATATGCATGTCACATGACCATTCATGCACACTGGGCATGCGTATACAAGTGTAAACAGGAAGTTGGTTGCTAGTCCAAACCAGCGTTCCACGTAGGGCTTGCGCCGCTTGAAATGAGATTTGTTGCAGATTGCTCTAATCATAGCTCGCCTCTTGCGCATATAGACAGCTGCAGTATTATAAAGTACAGAATTTAACTGCACAATGGTTGCTAAGAATGATGACAAAGCCAGCAACGCTTGTGGTTCAGTCTCCGTGTTGTTGTGTATACGATCAGGGTAGTGTAATGGTCATATGGAAGGGCTTGACGAATCACGGAAGGATACACAGTGATCCAGAAGACCCGATCAGGGGGCGAACGTGGGCAAAGCCAAGCCTTCGCTTTCAAAAGTCTTTGCTTGGGTCTGTTTACACTGAAACACGAGACCAGAGTTTTAAAACTAAAACGGGGTCTTCAACATTTCCAAAAGTCTCTGTTTTCGAGGGTCGAAAACACCAGAGTAGTGTATACGACAGGCGTAACCGTAGCAAAAGTTATGCGTTTTAAAAGGAAAACGCACTAGTGTAAACAGGGCCTTAGTTGGTTCTGTGACGTCACTGTGGCTGAACCCCCCCCAACCCCCAGTCGGTGACGGCACTTCACAATGGTGAAAAACCGCATTTCTATGAATAAAACACATCTGAAACACAGCGGAGGTCACAGAGTGAGCTACTGTGGAAAAATGCACGAGCCAGGCCGTCCAAAACATGAGTGTGTTTGTTTTCATATTAATCACTTCAAACAAACTCGTAAGTGTATTAACGTGGCTTGTCGTGTCAGATGCTGCGACAGATGCGTGTGTGCTGTTTAATGTGTTCCTGTGGCATATTCAATTGTTTCGACATGATTTGGAAAGGCACGCACCTTTTGGAGAAAAAAAACCAAGCCATGAGGTCAAAGGGGATTGCCTGCAGAGCTCAGAGAAGGGATTGTGTTGCAGCACAGATCTGGGAAAGGCTACAAAAAAATTCTGCTGCATTGAATAAATGGAATAAATGGAAGAAGTTTAGACTCTTCATAGATGTGGTGCCCAGCCAAACTGAGCATTCAGGGGAGAAGACCAAGAACCCAGTGGTCACTCTGGTTGAGCTCCAGAGATTGAGTGTGGAGATGGGAGAAATTTGCAGAAGGTCAACCATCAGTGCAACACTCCACCGATCTGGACTTTATGGCAGAGCGGCCAGACGGAAGCCACTCCTCAGTGCAAGATGCACGAAAGCCCGCTTGGACTTTGCAAAAAAAAAATGGGGGAAACGCGGGTAAGCTCTGTGAAATCAGGCAGAACATAGAGGCGATGGAAACACAATCAGACCATCAGCTTCGGTCAGGAAACGGACATCATAATTCTAGACAAGCGCAAGGGAGCTGTTGTGCATAATTGTTAGATGATGTTTAGTCACATGAGTTTATTTACTGCCTTGAAACTTGTATGGTTGTTTCTAAGAAACAGTTCGCTGACCTAATGTAATTCCACTTACAGCTTTATGGTGAGGTACATGAGTGAATTCTAAAAAATCTCCTGTTAGTCTCACATTCACTCACCAGAAACACAAGCATTTCTACTTCATCACTGAACAACAAACTGGTAATATATAATATAAACTTTTTTTATATATTAACATTAACTGGATATGAAATATACTACTCTATAAATATCTTTTTCTGTGTAATATATACTTTTTTTGTCGACTCATCTTCATCTTAAATCTTTCAACGGTGTACTGGTGCTTTAATTCAGCGCGAGGGCGAGCGGGCAGCGCGGGGGTAAATTTGACTCGACGCAGAAACTCCTGCTTCACTTCTGCTCACTTCCGGTGAAAAATTTTAGCAGTGCAGAGCTTACAGAGCTTACAAACTGCAGTTTCATCATCATTCTGCACAAGAGACATCTTCTTTACACACAGCACGAAATCAATGTGTTTTCCCGCCCTCTTTTGATTGACAGGATATAAACGGCCCTGATCATCGGATGTTTTTAAACTGCATCTCTAGGTACAGATGATTACGTGTCAAACGGTAAAGGCCTTGGGTGAGTGGTGCTGGTGTAGAGAGGCTGCCTGAATGATCTGAATGTTTTTCTGACGGTTTCCTTCCGCCTGACTGGTTAGACCTGTCTGAACACTTGCGTTGCTCGAAAACTGATTTCGATTCATGAGATGATCACTGATTTATAGTTTACTCAGGCAGCAAGTACACAGTCTCTCTTGTCTCGTCTCGTCAAGAGCTGGTGCATGACCTTCCAAATAGAACACCTGTTCATTTCTACAAGGAAATGTTGTACCACTGTCTGATATCATTGCATAGCGTTGGGATTATGGGCATAGATAAGATCTTGCATGTAGATGGACCTTCATAAGGTTTTGGTTGAAATTATACACACAGTGAGAGCAGCCCTCAGTATCACTGGTGTAAGGGTCACTGTCATGATAAACACATGATCTATTGTGTAACCCTATTAAACATTCAGCTCAAAGAAATTTGTAGGTAATTATATATATTTTTTAGAATAGCAAAATAAAAGGGCTTTGGCTTACATCATGTTTACTGGATAGTGAAAACAGGGAAATGTATTTATTTATTTTTAAACAACACCAAAAAACTAGAATTCTGAATGTTCATTCAGTCATCTTCAGTAAGCGCTTTATCCTGGTCAGGGTCTTGTTGGATCCAGAGCCAGTCCCAGTAATGCTAGATATTAGAGCACAGATCTTGGATGGGATGCCAGTCCTTCACCGGGCACCATACACACACTCCTTCACACCTCGGAGACTAGTCCATTGGCATGTTTTTGAGATATCTGGGGAAACTGGTGAAGCCAAAGGAAACCCATGTGGACACTGGGAGAACACGCAACACCACACACATACAGTAAGCTCATGATTGAACCAGAAACCCTTGAGCTGTGAGGTTGTGAGGCAATGCTTTCTGCTGGACCACCGTGCCTCTCGCTAGAACAGGCATCCAGTTCAAACATCCAATCTAACATGATCGCGTTTTAGATCTTCTTATTATAAACTTTACTGTCTTCATTTTGGGAATATAACCCTTTAACACAAGGCTATGTAAACGTTTATACCCAGTAATAAACAGCCTTCTGTTAATAATCATCTTCAGTCCCACTTCCTTCCTTTTGAAGATGAAACAGTATTTTATTTCTTTTTGTTTTTGTCCATTTCTACATTTCAGAAGTCAGACATTTCTCTGTCCTCGGAAGCAGTGTTCTGGCTCTGGTTGATTAAACTCTTCACATTTTTCCCAAATCTTTAATGCAACGTTGCTGTTGGCAGTTTGTTAGCAAACCCATAAATATATATTACATACATACATACATACATACAAACATGGTGCGATTTGTGAAAAAATCAGGGGGGGAGGGGTGTTTTAATAAATCACGAACCACAGTGGGCCTCTATAGACTATGAAGCCCGTTAGCCTATTTCTTGTAGCTGGGCTCAGCCTCAGATGATTAACAGTCCAGCTAACGTCCCTGGGTAAATTAATCTATTTAATTGAATAAATTAATAAAATTTATAAAAGACAGCCTGTAACAGAATGTCACCCACAAATATCATAATTATTATCTCTACTACTGTAATTGAGGCATTTATTCAAGTAATACATTACAAATATAAACAAGTCCACTACAGTGAAATTTCATGTCTGAGCGGGATCTGAGCGAACTTTGTTTTTGGGATTTTAGGGCGAGCAGTACATGAGTGGAGCGTTCGCTTGGGCCGTGAGCAGCAGAGTGGAATGTTGAGCGTCACACCGTTCTGCTTCACTCACATGCTCTGTTGCGATTACATGCATCACGTTGCAGCATTTTACTTCACTATATTTAAAAAAAATAAATAATAATAAATCTTTATTTTAGGTATTTTATAGGGTCTGTTGGTGAAGTAGCATTAATGACTGTTGCTAGGGGGAATCAATTTAGTAAATAATTCAGCAGAGGCAGGGATATATAGACCAGAAGGGGTAAACCCCCTCCCACACCCCCAGCAAATTGCACTGTGTATGTATGTGTGTGTATCGTATCGTATCCTGCCTGGATATTTTGTCTGAGAGCAGATGTTCTTATGTTTGAATTTTGAAGTACTGATCCAAAATTTGAACATGCATGATGTGTGACATATTTCTAGCTTAGGTTTTGCGACAACTAAAAAATATAAATTGTTATTTTTTTTTTAAACAGTTTGG
Organism: Stegophilus panzeri; assembly: GCA_024331685.1. Taxonomy (NCBI): domain Eukaryota; kingdom Metazoa; phylum Chordata; class Actinopteri; order Siluriformes; family Trichomycteridae; genus Stegophilus; species Stegophilus panzeri. The sequence continues at coordinate 22,355,312 of JANDJT010000190.1, read as the reverse complement.
AGCCCTGTGCCTGTGTTGACTTTGTTCAAGTGCACAGGTTTGCACAGTCGAAGTAATCCACAATGCCTGCAGCCTGAGCGGGTGATTTACCAAGTACGATGTGTGCCAGGTCTAGCAGTACTGCCAAGCTTTCACACACACACACACACACACACGCGTGCAGAATCCTGGGAAAGCACAGGGCAGGAAACGGCATGTTTGAGCCCTAGTTATGCTCCGATTACATACAACAGAATCATGCATGCGTGTATTGACATAACCAGTTTTCCTTCACCTGTTGTTGCTGACCTGCTTTCATTCCAGCAAATGCAGGTGGTTTCACAAAAGCTTTCCCTTTTCTGTAGTCATGCAGTAAATAATACACACAGCTATTTTATTTCTCATATAACTCCACATTCATGTCCCTTTAAGAACAGCACCCCATCTTTAGCAAGGGGACATTATGGGTATGTGTGGCCCTTAGATGACTTGTTTTTGTTTCGGGTCAAGGCATGTTCTTGTAGCCAACCTTGAAGTGTTTACGACGTGTGTGCTCCAAAAACAGAGACACTGTCTCAAAACAAGCTCTCGCTGCTGTGTCTCTGCTCCACACTGTGGCTCTTCACAAGCAGAGCTTTGTAGTTCATAATCTTCTCTCTTGGCTCTCTCCATTGCTCGCTGGCACTCTGTAAAAGGCTAGCAGCTGGGAGTAAATGCGTGCCTGTATCGCACGACAAAGATTTATTCAGTTTTGATGTCAAAGTTCACATATACAAAAATGCGTGGTTGAAAACGATGTACTAATTGGATAAACATTAGCTACAGCGTGGCAGCTGTACTGTGGGACACCACCAGGCTTTAATGTGCTGGAGCCTTCAGCGCTCGGTGTTTGTGGAGCACCACATCCAGGCCACTCGGATGTACGCTTGTGACTCAGATTAACAATGCTACTCCAGACAGTGTTTTCAGAAATTATACAAATGATATTTTAATTAAGGAATGAAATATAATGTGATGCAAGCTGTTAAAGGAAAATAATCAAAGCTAGCATGGTGCGATACGACCTGTAGGGCTGCACGGTATATTGAAATTGTCGAAATATCACAAACAGCTAATAATCGATTATGAAAATCGCTGTCAAGGAATCTCGTTATCGATCCGTTGGTCTGCGTACGAGACGGGGCTCGTTTAGTCATTGCGTTACTTCTGTTCCGAACACACGCATCGGAGAGTACGGACCAGAGTTGTGTCCCAAATGACGTATGTATACACTTACACTATGTACTATGTATTTTGTATGAATTTTAGAAGGGTAGTATTGTCTCAAATGCAGCATTAGCGTTGTTGTTGTTTTTTTTTGTTTGTTTTTTTTTAAATTAACCGGAAGTATAAGCCGCTTCCTAGTCGACGGAGCGTGACGTCAAACGCTGGTAATGCGACGCCGCTAGCTTTAGCAGAATACCCAGAGTCGACGAAAATGACTTTCTTCAGTTTACTGTTTACGACAGCGTTCCCTTTCATGCCCAACATGACCTCAGTCGGCATCAGACGGAGGCGTAGTCGTGAAGTGACGGCTGAAATGCGACCTCCAAGTCCTTTAAAGCAGGGGAGCGTTTTATATTAAATGCCACGAAGAAGACTGTAACCTGCAAACTTTACAAAGCGGCGCACGGAAGCACAACAGGGATGTACGGTACGATCAAAGTAAACATAAGTAAAACAATATGCCTAAAGGCAGTGAGTAACAGAATCCATAATTTGCAGTGAAAGTGAAGACTGGAGTTTAATTATCAATGCTTTTTTTAATTAAAAAAAATAATAATGCACCCATCGGAAAAAATAATCGACCGATTAATCGATTATGAAAAAAAATCATCAGTCGCAGCCCTAATCGCGATATGCGTATAAATAGCATAGAATGCTTTTTTCCCCCTCAAAAGAACAGGAAACATGTACTGTATGTTGGTTATATCATTTTCAGTTTAAATATATGTATATAAACATAATTGAAATTGATTTTATACACGTATAGCATTATCATATCGCATATCGCAGTGTTTTCCCTAGGATTTCAGAGGGCTTAGATGCTGTCTGGGATCCAGGGGAGTGAGAGTGGTGGTGGTGGTGGTGGTTGGGGGTTTGAAATTATTATTTATTTAGTGTTTAGGGAATGAGCGTTAGCTGGCAGAACGTCGAAACTCAAGTTTTTCTAGAGGGGCTCTGAGGAAAGAACTTTTTCAGGAAAGTCTTCAGGACAGAGGACTTTGTGCTTTCCAGGTTTCTCGGTAACGAGCTGGGATTTGTTGTGTTATTAACTTAAAGAGAGAGATAAAAAGAGGCTGGAGTGCAAATGACTCTTTGTAGCTGCTATAATGTGAAGTGATAACAGGAAGTAACTTGTTTCCTGGATGTTTCCGGACATTAAATGTAATATAAATAGAAATATATTTCCCCTTAGGATCCTCTAATTTCTCCTTGGGATTAATAAAGTCTTATATAAATCGAAGTTATAATTAGTTAAAAAGATGTCATCCGTTAATAAAATAGCTTAATTTAAAAATTGTAATTCTGGGCAAATTACTTTGGCATAAGAGGAGTTAAACACTTTGGGACATGCTGTTATTAGAAAATAATTAATTTTGGGGGGTGGAAACGGTAACTCTGGTGCATCTCACCACCCCACTGTTCATCGTTTTCCTATAACAGAACATGTCGTGTATTATTCCGTAAAGTGCACCTATTATGGTTTTGAAATGTGCCTAATTTTGTTTTAGAGTTCCCATACAATATATTTACATGCATCCATTTACACTTTAATGTGCTCATAATTTAAACTGCAGCATTACCTTTTTTCCCCCCAGTGTCACAAACGACTCGTTAAATGATTCGTTCTAAAGGATTAATTCTAAACTCCTCCTTTCAGAGAGTATACTCTGCTCTGATTGGTCAGATGTCCCAGTCTTGTGATTGGTCTACCCCTGTCAGCGAGCAGCCAATGAAGACCAGAGGCGGGGCTTTTTGTTAAACACCTACTTAGGTTTGTACAGGAAGTAAGTCTGGAATTACTAACGACTCGTTTTAGCTGTTCAGAATCGATTCCTTCTTTTGGGAATCAATAACTCTGTTTATCGTCTGCTTTGGTTTTTTAAACTTTGCAGACTTTTTAAATTCACAAACAGCTACATAACACACTCCATGAAAGGTAATATTTGAAAAACCATAATAGGTGCACTTTAAATATCAAAGATTTTTTGCTAAAGTAAGATGTACAATCTCTTTACACCACTAACCCGACATCTAATAGCCTTTTAAATGTGTTTGCTAATTGGCTAATTGGCTAATAGGCTAAATTTGCCCTCTTACTCCAGCACAAGAGAGAACACCAGCAAGGTGGGGAGTAGGTCAGTAAGCGGACAACTGATAATGTTTGCTTTTTGTTACTTTATACTTAGTTATATTTCAGTAATTCAGGTCCTTGATGCATTCTACAGATTTTCCCTCACCATACAGTTTGCTGTTTTAATCAAATCTGCCATGAGATGCCATCCAGTATTAAAAACTGAAAACTTCAGCCAACCAGGCACAGCATTTTATTCACTTCTGGCCCTGTCCTGGGAATTCATCAGAAACCTGCGTAGGCGGTCTGCGTGTTGTGTAACGCACAGAAAAGCCGATGATATCTCAGGACCGACTCCGATGCCTTCCAGGATGTCTCACATGTTTTAATGTATCTCTTTAATAATTCATCAGCCCAAGACCTGAGCATTCGCACTCGCGTTGTTCCCCTCTGCGGAACAGGAAAATGAATTCAGGCCGAGCTCAGGCGCTCGGGCTCTTTGGGAATTGGCTGGAGATGTGTGTAGAGGGGTAACGGAGTTCATTGTTCTCAGACTCCCCCATTCACATTTACAGGGCCCCTCAACAGCCTTGACGGATCACTCAGCCCTGTTTACAGAGAGAGAGAAAGAAAACACGGAGAACCGGACTGCATGTTTTTTTTTTCTCCCCCCCCTTCACCTTTGTCCAGATGACATGCATGGCTTTGTTTACAGCCAGTGGAAGTATTCCCAGGAGCTTTTGGCAATTATTCCTCCAAATGGACAATGTTTTGCTCATTTATTCATCTCGATCACTGTTTGAGAGACGGTTTTACGTTTTCCGACTCAGCCTGTAAACGTACAGACAGGCAAAAGTTCGAGGGTGTCTCAGTGACCTGCATACTAACCTATTAGATGTGGTTGTGTGTAAGATTGAGTGGCCTGTTGGTTTCCAGGGTTCGATTTCTGTTATGCCTTCTTCCTACAGCGCACATCATTTGTTTTAAGTCGCTGTTTTTGACGTAAATACTTGTCTCTGTCTGAAAGAGTGTCTAGACTCTGTGTTTTGTGAGCTTGGTATATTTTATAGCCTGGCCTTTAAAGTGTTACCTGGCTGCAGATGGGACTGTCCCGCTGTTCCTGGATTATTCATTAAAAATGAGCGTGCAAACAACTTGTGTTGTTGAAGCTCTGCTCGCTGAGATTACTGACCTTTATCCAGGTAACGCTATTAAGCTGCACATAACTTTTATACACGTAATTTTTTGTGTGGTATTCTTTATTCTGAGGCTGTATTTCCCCTTCATCTGACAACAAAAGATGGTGCTCTGGATTCTCTCCTAATTCAGCATGATCATAAAGCCAACTTTAGACTAGAAGCAGCACGGTGCACACATCACACTCGCTTCGTTTTAAGCATTGTGCATTGTACATCAGGTATGCAGGGACTGGAGCGTTAATATCTGAACTTTATTGCACCGATTTAGGAAATATAACCTGCACATACTGTGCGCACACTATATGGCCAAAAGTTTGTGGACCCATAACCATCACAATCATATGTACTTGTTGAACAACTCCCTTTGCTTATATTACAGCCTCCAATCTTCTGGGAAGGCTTTACTCTAGATTTTTTAACATGGCTGTGGGAATTTGTGCTCATTCAGCCACGAGAGTATTAGTGAAGTCAGATATGAGGAGTCCCGGCACGCAGTCAGCATTCCAGTTCATCCCAAAGGTGTTCAGTGGGGTTGAGGTCAGGGTTCTGTGCAGGCCACTCGAGTTCTTCCACATCAACCTTGGCAAACCATGTCTTTATGGATCTCACATTATGCACAGGGGCATCGTTATGCTGGAACAGGTTTGGGCCTCTTGGTTCCAATGGATGGAAATCTTAAATGTAACTTTGTGGCAACAGTTTGGAGACCCACGCATGGATGTGCTGGTCAGGTTTCCACATACTTTTGGCCATAGAATGTATCTGTTTTGAACATCAGATTACTATAATAATACATTACTTCTGTTTGATAATACTCCAGGATTTTTACTCCTACGTGCTGCCAGATAGAGCTGTCACAAAGGTACATGAACGACTCCAGAGCGTGCGTGCGCTGCTGTAAGAGCTACAGAGTGAAATGGAACTCGTGTTCTCTTTAGATTATGAATACGCACTACATAATATAGCACGAATGTCTTTTGTATTCCGTGACGTTGCCGCTGTGGTGCTCGTGCCGTGCCACAATTTTCAGCATATGATGGGAGAGGCTGCTTTCTAGTCTCCGGTCCCTTTAAACAGAGGTTAAGTCAGTACAGGAAGAGGGGGTGGTCATTGTCTTGGCCCCCTGCTTTCCCAAATCTCCAAGCCAACACTAAGAGGCCATCTTACTGCTGTTAATTAAATGGCCATCAGAGAAGAGTTACAGCAGCGGTGTCCTTCTGCTTTAACCTCTCCAGATGTTTCCAAGTCAGCGTGATCGTCCAACTCCTAATGATTTTCAAACGAAGCCCACACCACAGCCTGCTGGTGTTCATTCTCTACCTGAGTGAGAAATGAGCACAGCAATTTTCACATTCAGACTGCTCTTATGTCACTGAGGTTTATTAGTACAACGAGATCTCACATTAGTCGTGGAAAAAGACTTGGAATGTTTATCTAATAATGGATTTTGTTGCACTTTCATGCCATCGCTACAGCTAAAGTATAAATGCCAAGATCGTTTAGAGCTTGGTGGGGGAAAAAATGCAGGCAGGAATGACCAAAGCACATGGCAGCTACGCCCCACTGAGGTAATACGTATTCTAGCGATTTTCATGAAGAATTGAACAAAAACATGATGTTAAACTGTATTACCTCATCTTTTGAGTTTTGAACAAAACGACTAGCATAATTTGCAGAAATGTTGTGGGTTGGCCTTCGAGCGAGTGGCGCACCGTGACGTCAAGTTCTACCGGGCAGAGCCCGGAATTTCATTCCCACGCTGTCAAAGAACATCTTTCTGCTCATATATTTCACACGAATACCCTTGTCAAGCCTACACTAGTAAGAGATCACCGAAAAATGTACAGCTTTAGAAGTCGGTGGTGGCGGGTAAGCTATAAATAAGAAACCAGAGAAAACAGCAGGGATTTTTTATCTCGTTTCTACAGCGGTACTGAAAGAAAGGCAACCAGTGTATTTGTCCTGATTCGTAACTTAATACATAATTTAATACATAAGAAGAAATGTTGCACGCGCGGCTATTTAGTCATTTATCGTTCTGGCGAAATAATTGTATTGTGAGCAAAGCTGCTTTCCATCAGTCAGGTTTAAAAGGAGTGTTTATTAAACCGGTGCCGGTTCTAATGTGCCAACGAGCTTTTAATTCCACTTATACAGCAGTCCATCACCTCGCCATTACATACATGTAGAGAGAAAATGAAGATGCAACACAGGTTGTTTTCTTACAGAACAGCCAAAGACTTCCTGCCATTAAGATTCGTTCACTTCAACACAACAGGCTTTAGAAAGTTCTGATCAGCTGCTAGAAATGAAACTACTCATTCATTTAACTGTGATAATGACCAAAATACTATCTGTGTTGTTTCTTCCAGCGAGTAAATAACCTAGATTGCTTTTCTGTGGTTGTGGGTTTGAAGTGCTGCTGGAGTTAGGTCCTGATTACACTAGTGCGTTTTCCTTTTAAAACGCATAACTTTTGCTACGGTTACGCCTGTCGTATACACTACTCCGGCGTTTTCGACCCTTGAAAACGGAGACTTTCGGAAACGCTGAAGACCCCGTTTTAGATTTAAAACTCTGGGCTCGTGTTTCAGTGTAAACAGACCAAAGCAAAGACTTTTGAAAACGAAGGTGTGGCTTCGCCCACGTTCGCCCCCTGATCGGGTCTTCTGGATCAGTGCGTATCCTTCCGTGATTCGTCAAGCCCTTCCATATGACCATTACGCTACCTTGATCGTATACACAACAACACGGAGACTGAACCGCAAGCGTTGCTGGCTTTGTCGTCATTCTTAGCAACCATTGTGCAGTTAAATTCTGTACTTTATAATACTGCAGCTGTCTACATGCGCAAGAGGCGAGCTATGATTAGAGCAATCTGCAACAAATCTCATTTCAAGCGGCGCAAGCCCTACGTGGAACGCTGGTTTGGACTAGCAACCAACTTCCTGTTTACACTTGTATATGCATGCCCAGTGTGCATGAACGGTCATGTGACATGCATATTCGGTCATGTAGTGTGGACGGGAGATCATTTCAGAAACACAGTGGAAACGCCAGTGTGGACGAGGATCGTTTTCATTTTAAAACAGCGTTTTAAAATGAAAACACACTAGTGTAAACGGGGCTTTACTCTTTAAGCCCGTGGTCACTAACCCTGCTCCTGGAGCTCTACCTTCCTTGAAGACTTTTGTGCCAGCCATAATCATGCCCCCCTGACCATCTAATCATTGCCTTAAGAAGCATTTGATCTACTAAAACAGGTGTGTTCGATTTTGGTTGGAAATGTGTAGAGCTGAAAATGGTGAAAATTCATCTACGTGGATTTTTTTATGCTCAAAGCCTTGTTTATGTAACCAACAACTAAAATAAGTTCGAACGTAAGTGTGGATAAAGCATGTATATCGGAGTTAAATATAATACGTAAGCCACTGCTTCTTTTGCTTTTCATCATGTAGTTCTGGTGGTATTCCTTTGGTCCATCAGATCAATCATTTTAAGAACTGCTAAGACAGGATTTTTTTTCTTCTTCCCATTTTTCTCCCCAATTTGGTCATTAGCCAATTCCAACCCACCAGCCAGCTCTACCCTATCACACGACAACTACCAACCAGGGAGGGTGAAGGCTAACACATGTAAAGCCAACCAAATGCATCTTTTTAAACTGCTGCTCATGCAATCACATGGCATTGTAACACACTTAGAGGGAAGTGCTTTCTGCCCTCTTCCTCATGCCTATGATTGGCTAAGATCTCTTTGATTGACAGGAGAGAGTATTTTATCCCTCACACCCAGCGAGCATGGCCTATTTTGCTCTCCAGGACTCCCGGTCACAAATGGCTGGGATTCGGACTCTTAACAATAGAGTGAATGCTTTTCTGCTGCACCACTCAGTAGCCAGTTGGTAAGACCGTTTTTTATGGATGCTTATACCAAGGAAACGGTAAAGTCCTGATCATGATCTGCAGGAATCCCATAGCAGTATGAGGGGGGAAGTCAGCAGAAGCTTTGTTCCTTGTAAAATCCTCTCAGCAAGTAGGAATAAATTTATTCGACAGGTGATAATGACCGACTGTCTTCACACAAGACGAAAAACCTGTGTTCCTTTTATTTTCCTTTCGCGTCCTCCTGCTCCAGCCAAAAAAGTAGACCTCGCTCTTTGACCGAGTCACACAGACTCAGCTGGGTTTCGGCGGGGAATCTGATCATCAGTGCTGCTTCAGTGGATCTCTTTAAGACTAGCAGTTAAAGCTAAGCTTGCACTTCATTGCTTATCTTCTTAATGTCCTGACGCAGATACATTTATAGAAAGCGTGTGATTGTGTTCATTATGGTTGGAATAAAATGAGCAATGAACAGATTTCCAAGAGAGCCCGTGATCCTTCAGAACGGTTTTACACCTTACTTCCTCTTTTTATTTGTGTATAATTTTCTATAAAGATAAAGGTTAGGTCGGGGTTCGGTTAGTGCAAGTTTGGTATCCTCTCCGTCCTCAAGGCCTTGTCTCCAGCGAGCTGCGATGCAGGAAGGAAGCCTGTCCCTGCCTCGGCCTGCATGCCAGAGCTCTAATTGATTGCGGATGTTTGGAGCCCCTCCATTTCTTTCTCCTCACAGAGCAGGAGCTTTAAAGGCAAACCCGTGACTTTAGCTCGGAGTCGTATGAGCAGGATGCTGTGAGCACTGTGGGGCATTCGGGTTAGTCACCGTTTCTGTTTGACTCATATTTCCATCGTGCATTTTCAGTCCTCTCTGTAGTTAAAGTCAAGCGTGTACCTAATCGTTAATCCCTTGTTTAAATAGCACATATTAGTCTGAAGAGTCACTTGGAAATTCCCTGAGGAGAAGCAGGAGAGGGATGACTTGCCGGAGTTGGAGGAAATGAGGTCGCTCAGTCATGGAGATGAGTAGTGACCATGATTAGTGTCTCATTTGGTTTAGCTTTATGGGTCTTAATCACTCGATGGTTTGAAAGGAATGTTGGCAGAAAGATGAATGAGCTGCTCATGGTTTTACAGAGTTCATTCAGATGAAAAGGTTCAAAAGGTGCAGGGTGATCTCAGCACTATGGCAGGTGTGAATCTTTTAAAGTGTGTGTGTGTGTGTGTGTGTGTTAGGGATGGGCGATATCTTATCGTTTGCGATATACCGGTAGAAATTCTCCCCACAATATGGGTTAGTCTTAATAACGATAAAGCCTAGTTGATGACGTATTAGTGTGCGACGGCCTGCGACCCATTCGCAGCTCACGTGCAGAGCGAGAACCAGTACGGCGGAAGGCGGACGTGAAGCTGAGGAGGAGTTGATCGCTAAACGAGGAGCTACTGTACCTCTACAATCTGGAACTGGGTTTGGTTACAGAAAATCAGATTTAGTTTTAGATCAATGTTTGTGTTTCTGAGGCTCTCAAGATCACAGCTATCACTTGTAGCCAAAAACAGTGGTGCATGGAAGTATATTTATATCGTCACTGATATCGTTATCGCAATAAAATACCAGAAAATATGGTGATATAGTTTTAAGTCCATATCGCCCATCCCGTGTGTGTGTGTGGGTGTGTGTGTGTGTGTGTCTGTGTGTGTGTTTTCCTTCTTGCTTTGCCAAGGGATGAGACTATACAAGCAAACCAACTTCATTCTCAATCACTCGACAACATGCTCAAAGTAAAAAATTACTTTGAAATAGTAAAAACATCGATTAGATTTAAAAAAAAAAAAAAAAAAAAAAAAATTAAAAACAGGTGCTTTTAAATTGTTTTTATCAAATCTACTGTTTTTACTATTTCAAAGTAATTTTTTTAGAATACTATATATAATTTTATTTATTTATTTATTTATTTATGTATTTATTTTAAATCAAAAGAGGCTCTAAGAACAAAATGTTCCTGATATTGAATGAGAAGCTTAAAAATTGGCGAGCGGAAAAAGCTTTTTGTTGCAGTTACTCGCGCTTCTGCGTGCAACAGAGCAGCCGACAGTGAAGTGAGACACATGGAACATGGTGGGGAACATGGTGGGGAACATGGTGGGGAACATGGTGGGGAACATGGTGGGGAACATGTGGCACAAAAAAACACATACGTTTTAATCTGATGGTCATATATGTATGTCTCCAGTGTAGGGCCACATGTGAATATAGTTCAAATCTCTCTTTAAAAAAAAAAAATGAAAGAAAGAAAATCAGGTCTGTGTGACAGTTTGCGTAACAGGAACGTAGCTTCAGATATGTCAGCATACACATTATCTCTGCTAAAGCAAGCAGATTGAAGACAGTGACATTCCTATTTCTGAGTCATTGCGTTTTTTTTCTTTCTGTTCTGATATGTCACATATGGCAGTGAGAGCAAGTAAAATGTGCTGTAATCAAAGCATAAAAGCACATGACATTGCTTTAAGTGGCACTTTGTACACCAGCGGTGAAAATCGTGTGGAATGTACGGCTTTGCACGGTGATTAAACTCTGAAGTAACAGCCTTCTTCTCAACCTTTATTTGATACTATAAAGCATCAGCACAATGCCAACATTTAATGTTACTATCAGCCACATGAGCAGGAGGGCTGGGCGATATATCGATATAATACCGATATAGATAACGTTGGTATGGCGATGTATTTTTTACGTTTTTAATCATTGTAAATTAAACGGTACTGAATGGATGCCGTTGATTTGACGTATTTTAAAGAAAAATCTTAATCTTCTTTGTCAAAAAGTATCGTCAAACTCAGTTTAACGTGTTTTTTTTGTGTGTTTATTTTACTACTGTTTTGCAGACAGATTGTTAGCTAAAGAAATGTTTTCAAGTATCGTGATATGATATGTTAGTCATATCGCCAAGCACAAATGAGCAGTACTAATGTTAATGGAAAAGCTTTTTTTTTATTGTAAATACCCATGTTTGCTAATCATCCGCTAATGAGGTCTGAGTAAGAACAATTACACACTGTTAAAGCTCAGAAAAAGTCCCAGTACATGTTGTTCCAGTCTTCGATTGGGCCGGTTTCGACCCCCGCTGTAGCCTCAGATTCCTGGTCTTGGCTGAACCTGATGTAGTGGTCTGCTTGTTGTAGTCCATCTGCCTTTTGGTTGTAAAGGCTGTGGTTATTTCAGAGTTCTTGTCATTCTCTTCTCATTGACGAAACATTTCTGCCCACAGAACTGTCACAGGGTATTTTGTTTTTCACATCATTGTGCGTGAAAATAACAGGAGAGCAGCGTTTTCCTGAAGTACTCAACCAACAGCCGTGCCACGATCAAAGACACGGCGATCACATTTATTTCCACATTCTGCTGATTGATATGAATATTAAATGAAGTTCTTGATATTGATTTTATGGGGGACAGGGTGGCTTGGTGTTTAGCATGTTTGCTACGCACCTCCGGGGTTAGGGGTTTGAATCCTGCCTCCGCCCCCGTGTGCTTTGGGGGTTTCCTCCAGGTACTCTGGTTTTCTCCCTCAGGCTGATTGGCATTTCCAGTTTGTCCAGTTAGTGTGAATGTGTGTGCGATTGTGCTGTACGACAGGTTGGCACCCCATCCATGGTGTGCACTGGGATAGGCTCCAAGCTCCCGTGACCCTGTGTACCAGGAAAAGCGGCACAGAAGATGGATGGATATTTATTTTTTATTTGTATTTTTTTTTGCATTGTGTTTCTGTTACATGACTGGCTGATTTTGGATAATTTCACGAAAGTACAGGTGTTCCTATTATAGTGGCTGGTGAGTGTACATCTCTGTACGTGTTTTAGATTGATGTTGGCATACTCACCTAAACAAGTTCCTGAGTAGAGATCCATTAACGCTAGCATCATGTACAAGTCTTGGAAAAACTAAACGGATCGCACGTCAGTATGAAATAATTCAATCCCAAACGTTGACGTAATGCCAAGGATGCAGAGGAAATTCCTCGTGAAACTCTGCAGCGGTTCAGCAGCAGGTGTAGGAGCAGAGCAGTAACGTTCCATGTAAAGCTCCATAACTTTGGCAGTCAGCCTGAAGCTGGTTGTGAAACCGGCCGAACCCGAGCGTGTTTCGCTCCTGTTTCCACATTAACGTTCGCCGTTCTTACTGTTAATGTCATCATCTTGATCTAGAGCCATCTTACCATAATGGCCCAGACGATTAGAAGTTGTTTTATAACCTCAGCCCCTGTTTGGTTCACTTGATGTTGAGTAAGTTAGATTGTGGGTTTTATGATGACTGCTATGATCATTTATAACTGAAGTGGTAATCTGACATCACTGTCAGTGACGGGCAAAAATCTATTGCTGTTCAGTGCCACCTGACAGAGCATATCTCTCTCTAGGGTGTGTGTGTGTCTGTGCGTGTCTCTGTGGGTGTGTGTGGGTGTGTGTCTGCATGTGTGTCCCTCTGTTTGGTGTGTGTGTGTGTTTCTGTCTGTTTGCTTTTCTGAGTCACTCTTGGTGTCTCTGTCTGTGTCTGTCCTTCTGTGTGTCTCCATCTTTGCCTGTCTGTGTCCCTGTCTATGTTTGCCTGTGTCGGTCTGTGGATCTGTCTCTGTGTCTGACTTTCTGTGCGAGTCTGTCTGTGTTTCTTCATGTAGGTCTGTGTTTCTGTGTGTGTTTGTATGTCTGCATATGTCTGTCTTCTGCATGTCTGTGAGTCAGATTCTATGTCTCCGTCTGTGTCTCCCCTTATGAGTTTGTGCTTCCATGCTGTCTCTCTCTCTCTGCGTGTGTGTGTGTGTGTGTGTGTGTGTGTGTGTGTGACTGCTTTGCACTAGCCAGAGCAGTTAAGCTACTATCTTTCACATAGGAAGATGATGGTCACGCTCTACCCCTCACAGAGTGCGTAAGTGCCCCAGGCAGTTCAATGATTAAACTTTTGTAAATAATGCTGCTCTGTGCCTTCATTCCACCTGACTCCTCCCCCTCGCGCTCCACAGGGTGATGAACCCACGCTCCTCTCAGTCATGCTCTGGCTCTGCAACAATCATGACCTCACCAGGTCCAGGACAGATGGTGTAAGGGGTCAGCCTCTCTCGGCTACAACTAAAGACCACAAGTGCTGCCAACAGAACCGTTTATAGGGCCGAAAAACACAGCCTGAACCTTTTCCTGCAATCTTCTAACTCCGCCACGCAGTAATTATAGATGTCGCTATGGCAGGCGAGTATCCACACGGTCTTTTTTTTCCCCCCCGTTTATCATGAGCTTAGGCTCTGCGTTGGCTTGTATATCAGATGGAACATTTAATTACTGATCACAATTTAGGTTTAGTCAGCAACTCGATTTAGGAAAGAAAGAGAGAGGTTGGCTTTCTTTTCACTGAATGTTGTTTCACGTAGCTTCCCTCACATCTTATATACACTTCATTCATTCATTCATCCATTTATCCTGGTCAGAGTCGCAGTGTATCCGCAGCCTGTCCCAGGAACGTTAGGAGGAGGGAATACACCCTGGATACACCCAGGCAGCATGGGCACACACATTCCCACACCCCAGAGTAATGTAATGTATGGTTTTGGGAGGTGAGAGGAAAAGTGAGATCCTGGAGGAAACCAGGAAGAACACCGGGAGAACATGTACAGAAACTCAGCACAGACGATAACCGCGGACCCTGGAGTTGTGAGGCGGAAATGCTGCTCACTGTACCACCGTGAGATCCACGTATAGTTCAACAATAATATCAGTATTGCAATCGAACATGGGAACTGTTAGTACAGATTAGAGGTCGAGCGATTGAACAGTGTTATGGATCAATCAACCGATTGCTGGAACAAAAATCCACACCGAGAGTTTTTCCCGGTTTGTGTCCGTTGCAAGAGCGACTGAGAAGGGTCCGCTGTCATTATACAGTACGAGAGCGGCCTCTAGAGGCGAAATAAAAACCATCACTGACAAACTTAGTTGTGTTATTTGAAGTGTTTTTTTGTTTTTTTTTGTTTTTTTTATTCATCTTCAGTTCGTCCAAATTTGTTATTTGGAGTGTTTTTTTTTTGGTTCATTTTTGATGTAAATCTTTTATTTATTTTAATGTTTATTAATAATAGATAATATATATTAATATTTATATATTTTCATTTTAAAAAGTATAATACATTTTCATGGTACAGTCAGTACTGTTTATTTTATGGGGGACAGGGTGGCTTGGTGTTTAGCATGTTTGCTACGCACCTCCGGGGTTAGGGGTGTGTATCCTGCCTCCGCCCCCGTGTGCTTCGGGGGTTTCCTCCAGGTACTCCGGTTTTCTCCCTCAGTCCAAAGACATGCATTGTAGGCTGATTGGCATTTCCGGTTTGTCCATAGTGTGTTAATGTGTGCGCGATGATGTCACCTGCTTTGTGCACTGGGACAGGCTCCAAGCTCCCGTGACCCTGTGTACCAGGAAAAGTGGTACAGAAAATGGATGGATATTAGGTTTGTTTTTTTGCATTGTGTTTCTGTTACATGACTGGCTGATTTTGGATAATTTCACGAAAGTACAGGTGTTCCTATTATAGTGGCTGGTGAGTGTACATCTCTGTACGTGTTTTAGATTGATGTTGGCATACTCACCTAAACAAGTTCCTGAGTAGAGATCCATTAACGCTAGCATCATGTACAAGTCTTGGAAAAACTAAACGGATCGCAAGTCAGTATGAAATAATTCAATCCGTAGAGAGGAAATTCCTCGTGAAAGTGGTTCAGCAGCAGGTGTAGGAGCAGAGCAGTAACGTTCCATGTAAAGCTCCATAACTTTGTCAGTCAGCCTGAAGCTCGGTGTGAAACCGGCCGAACCCGAGCGTGTTTCGCTACGGTCAGTGCTGTTTATTTTTGTATAAAGTTCAGCAGTATTTCACTTTGAGTGTTCTGTTTTCATTCAGTATCAATCTTAAAAACTATCGGTTGATTAATCGGTTATCGGTAAAATCCACTATGGGTAGAGCTCTAATACAGATGTAAGAAATGCTCTTCATTCTGTCAGCTGTGCAGAGAACATGATAATCAAATGTTTCAGCTTATAGGATTGTGTAAGATGATGCTGGCTGTTGGCTACGTGTTGTTTCCTCCGGATATGGTCAATACGGTCTTATTTATTTTTTATTTGAATAAACAAAAGCACTTTTTATTCTTTTTCAAATGTAGAAAGAGCGCCGTTGTTCTTGGAGTGCATGTTCGAGGATGTGACGCGCTTTTCAACACAAAACAGTCATTGTTTCACGGCCCTTGTTGTACTTGGTTGAATGGCCTCAGTAGAAGCGTTTGCTTACTAAACGTGCCCTATGACCAGAAACACATCCGACGTTCCCCGTTTCATCTCTATTGCTGGTTTTCCTTCGCACACCAGTTTTGCTGACAGTTGGCTTCTTATTGCTTCCCTTTTATAATCAGCTGTGCTCTCATTATCAAACTCATCTTTTGTGGCTTATGTTTCATTACGCAAATCACTGACTGTAAGATAGCAAGGGAAATTGCTGTCAGCAATTCTCATTTTTATTCTGTGCGTTACTTCTGTTACGAAAGTTCTTCTGTTACTTCTGTTACTTCTGTTACACGCATTGGAGAGTACTGACCAAAGTTGTGTCCCAAATGACGTACTATACACTTACACTATGTACTATATACTTTGCCGTCTAGTGTATGAATTTTAGAAAGGAAATATCGTCTCAAATGAAACAATAACCGGAAGTATAAGCCGCTTCCCAGTCGACGGCACATGACGTCGAACGCATGTAATGCGAATCCGCTATCTTTAGCAGAATACCCAGAATCAATGACAGTAAATTTCTTCATTTTCCTGTTTACATTAGCGTTACTTTTTATGCCCAGCATGACCTCAGTCGGCATCAGATGGAGGTGTAACTGTCAAGTGATGCCAGAAAAAAGTGTGCGACCTCTAAGGCAGGGGCGCATTTAATATTAAATGCCACGAAAAAGACTCCAACCTGCAAACTTTACAAAGCTTACTACTTTACAAAGTAGTACTTCTATTATTAACTAATATTATATAAATAAATTGAATGCTATGAAAAAAGTATTAAATGTATCTATGTGGGCTATGCATTGTGCAAAGGATTTTTTTTTTTTTTTTTTTTAAATATTAACATTATATTTTGAGACCAAAAAAACAACTGATTGTCCACAAGCTTTAAAGCAGAAGTAAAATCACTATATTAAAAAGAAAAACAAAAGCACAAACTAAGTGTTAACTGGTAAGAGGTTGAATGTTCTGCAGTAACACACATTCACTCATTTAAACACAGTAACATGATCCTTTATTCAGTAAATGTACGACACTTCTTACATTTCTATACAATTACATGTTCTAACCCCATTACAGTTACTGCTCTCATAAAAAACACAATTACTTTTGTTTCTAAATACAGCATCAAACAACAGCATCAATCAAAATGAATATTTTAGTCAGAGTTATCACGTTTCTTTTCTATTGCGTGCTGTTTGATTGACACGCATGCATGGACTCGCGCTCATTCAGTGAAGTGTAATGGAGTGTAATGGAGGCTCGCTCGCTGTCAGGACAAGGCTTTATATAAAATGGAAACACTGGTGTGAATTTTTAACATGTACAGATAAGAATATAAAAGGTAAAAATGTCATTTCTGCACTGAAGAAAGCATGTCTGGAACACATTAAACAGCACACGCATCCATCGCAACACACGCATCTGACTCGACAAGCCACGTTAATACACTTACGAGTTTGTTTGAAGTGCTTTATATAAAACACTCATGTTTTGGACGACCTGGATCGTGCACTTTTCCCCCCAGCAGCTCACTCTGTGACCTTCGCTGTTTCTCAGATGTGTTTTATTAATAGAAATGCGTTTCCCGCCATTGTGAAGTGACGTCACTGACGGGGTTCTCCCCAGTGACATCACAGACCCAACTAATCCATAATGATGACATTCATTGTAGATTATTTTAATTATCGATTATCATTGAGTTTATCGATTAGTTGTTGCAGCCCTTATATATATGTGTGTATGTATGTATGTAATTCGTGTTAATGTGAAGTTTTAGTCTGCGGTTTATATTGATTACACTGTTTGTGGATTTTATTTCAAATAAAAGAATGTTAATGAACGTCCCCCCCCACCCCACACACACACCCAGTCCAATTATTCGATTAACTGAACACATAATCGGACGATTAATTGATTATGGAATTAATCATTAGTTGCAGCCTTAGAAGCGGCAAACTATCACAGATGCAGCCAGCTGTTAAGTTGAAGTCAGTACGTTCTGAGTTATAGTGTGCATGTAAGACTGAACTGCACAGTGATAACTCTCTTTCCCCCACTGCGCTCACCACCTAATACCACTGCTTGGAACTAAGAATGAAAAACCACAAGCCAGTGTTTATCCACTCATCATGTCTTCCTCATACCATTTCCTGTTTCTGGTCATCATCTTTTTTTCAGCCTCAGGTTTGTGTTTCAATAAGCAGGTCATCTTCTGGGGATAATTTCAGGAGCTGAGTCAGTTATGTCTTGCAGTGTGAAGACAGCACTTCTGTGGTTTTTTTGGGGCTCTGGATGGAAAGCCAAATTCCTTGCTGTGTAAATGAACTTTTGAGGAAAAACAAATAGGTCTGTGAAACCCAAACCCAGCCTCGTTCTTGAAGGAGAATTCCACTTTGAAATCTTTTCTTTCTCTTGACTATAATAGACAGGATGAGAGTAAAGCTTATTTTAACCTCAGTTTTGACTATATGTACCATATGATACGGTTGAATTAGAGCACTTTTTCTTGGTAAGTGTTCATAATGCAGAACAGAGGTTATATACTAAAACCAGAAACCTGAGCTTGTGGCATTTCAAAAAGAGGAAATGGATTCTATTAATATTAGTATTTCTCAAGTTTCATGGCTACCAAAGAACTTGTGTCCTGAAGTGAGACTAATTTTTGTAAATATGAATACAATTAAATACTTTATTTAATAAATTACAAAGTGTTAAAGCATGTAGTGCTGTGTCCGTATTATTATTATTATTATTTTTTTTATTTTTTTTCTTGTTAGGATTTTTCTTAGAATTATTCTGATTCACCACTGAAACTAATTGTACAGACCAAACCATAAGTCATAGAGATGTGA
Source organism: Stegophilus panzeri (assembly GCA_024331685.1). Taxonomy (NCBI): domain Eukaryota; kingdom Metazoa; phylum Chordata; class Actinopteri; order Siluriformes; family Trichomycteridae; genus Stegophilus; species Stegophilus panzeri. The sequence continues at coordinate 22,336,746 of JANDJT010000190.1, read as the reverse complement.
AATTTGGTCAATAGATAATACTTACTCCCTCTACTGAGTGCAATGAACCAGATGAGCCCATCAGCCTAATACGGATGCTATAGATTATAGATATATTATAGAGATATATAGATATGCATTATGGTCCATATCTTGAGAATTTATTTCCTTGGCTTATGCCAAATTGTTCTAGGCTTACTAATGTCTACTAATTTCTACCATTATGGCTATTTTGATGACATCCTCCCAACAGGCTTGTCTGCCATTTTGATTCATGTTACTGCTTCTATTGCTGTCATTTTCTATCCAGTCAGTGTTTCGATTAACTACACGGCTACAAAATGTCCAGATTAGCTAAGAACAATTTTTTTTATCCTAACATTTAATGGACTTTATGCGCTTTATTACGATAGGTATTCGTCTTTCTGTAGCAGATATGTATGCAGCTGTGTGAGATGGTTGTATGTGGTGCAGGCAGCAACAACAACAACAAAAAAGGTAGTACGTTGGAGTTTTTTGAGTGCTTTAGGCCAAAAGTTAGCAAAGAGTATGTGTTGAAGCTTTAGAATGGAAAAACCTGTCTAAAGCGACACTGGGGTGGGGGGTTGGGTGGGTAATCTATAGTGCAGCCCAAAGCACAAAAAAAAAACCCAAACAGATTTAACCAGGAAGTCTGTAGGAATTGAAGCCACACTGAAAGGCCATCGTATAGAAGATCATGTTTTTGCTCTTCTCTCACAGCAAAGGTAGGAGCACTATACCATACTGTTCATAAGCATGCTTTACTGCAAGGTTGAAGCAGTGCTATAACATCAAGACATGTTTGAAGACATGGCTCATTCATATGCTAGCCCTTTCTGCATGTGTCTAAATCCAGCATGGAGCTACATCTCAAACAAACCAACAAAAAGTTTCAAGCTTTGGTCATCCTTTAGAGGAGATTGAAGAAAACACCGAGGGCAAGAAAATGGGTGTCTGCTCAATGAATGAGACTCTATTGTCTCAAGAAACTCAACCAGGTTTTCCTGTTTCTGTGCTGACATTTCACCATGCTGCATTTTTTTTTTTCTTCTAAAAGTTATTTCCTTTCAAGTAAATAGCTTGGGATATTGCGGTATGCATTGAATGAGCTGCTCCTCCCTTGTTACGAGTGAGTCCTATCTTTGCGATGTCAGATAAGATGATGCGATTGCTCATCTTCTTGGCTATGCTTTAAAACAATTAGCATTAACCGGGTCAAAGTTGAATTGGAGAGAAATCCAAGCATTGTCTGTAGGCAAAGCGTCACCTCTGTCCAGAGTTAAACAATGGCTTCAGTGGCACAAGGCGGTTTTGTCGTCGATCATCTACCGGTGGCCTAATAATGAATGCTTCCGATTTTTCCGATAACTCTTTTCAACCTCTGTGGTTTCCTATTTATTAGCATGCATAATGAATAAGCTGAAAAGAAGAGCTGTCTTGTTTTGCTGCATTGCCTCAGCAGCCTCCATCCTGAGCTGCTGATTCGGGAACATGTTGGAAGGACTCCTGTTAACTTTTCACCTTGCCTCAGGCTCCTGCATTGATGAGCCCATTGATTCTGACACCGCGACATTTCCCTACCCGGCCTCTCCTGTGCTCGCCAGATGAGGCGTGTCTGTATGCCTGCACATCCTAATTCACCCTTATGTCGCGACTAGCTCCGATTACTGTTCTTCTCCTGAAGCCATCTGTGCACATGCAGCCAGGACAACAAGGCAGTGCTGAAACCTGCACTGCATGTCGCATCATTCCCTGTGACCCTGCTTCTGAAGATTTGTCAAAGACATGCTCTGTCATGACTCACATTGTCCTTTGCCTTGAGTCATGTGTGCGGATCCCAGCAAGGCTTTGATGCTCCTACTCCTTGTTTGACCTCATTTCCTGTCATTATTCTGCTTGAGAATGTTTTCTGCTGAGAAGATGGCTACCCTGATACGGCTGTTGTAATGAATTTTACTGGCTATTGTGTGCTCTCTGTTAACTATTTTAGTAAATATAAAAAAAAAAGTAATATAGTAGATGTAGAAAATGTAGTTTAAAAAAATCTGTTTGATCTATATATAGCTTTCTAGTTTTTCTTTTCTACATTCTACAAAATTTTAAACATGCGGTTGAATATTAGACCAAATTTATATTATACCAAGAGGTTTCATCTATTTCTTGAAGGAGAATTTCACTATGAAACATTTATTCTTTAACTTTTTCCCCAAGACACATATTCCCCATTAAATCTCATTCATGGAAATTCTTTGCTCCATAATCTTACATTCACAAGAGTAAAGGTCGACCGATTACTGGATTTTACCTATAACTAGGTTGGGCGGTACCTGCCGATAACCGATTAATCAACCAATAGTTTTTAAAATACTGAATGAAAAAGCTCTGAGTAAAATATTGCTGAACATTTATTACAAAAATAAGCAGTACTGACTGCACCATGAAAATATACTGCACTTTTTTAAATGAAAAAAAAAATTCAAATAAAATAATAGAATCCTGTTTTGCATGTGTAGTCTGGCATTCATTCAATCCCCAACTCACAACTTTAGTTCCTACCTGCAATTAGTTCCCATTTACTGGTTGATGTACATAAATGGACAAAAAAAACCTTGGTTTCTGTGGTTTCATCTTATCCTGTCATATATGACCTCTCATTGAATGTGTTTAGAGACATTCCGAAGAAAAATAATGCTTGTAAGGAAATAGCAGAGATCGCTAGTGCGTGTATGTTCCTAGTACAGGTATCTGCTTTCGAAACTAGTATGAGGTCAAACACGTAAATCAATCAACCAATCTCAATACTGATTAGTGCATTATTTATTTTGTTTTAGAAGCTATCTATAGCTACGACTGTTTGTCATTGTAATGCTGCACAGTGCCTACAAATAAACAGTAACAATGCCCACAAGTGACATGAGTGCGAACGTAGCATAATGCCTAGCCAACTGTTCATTGTTGCTAAGCTTGTCTTTAAAAAAAAAATCTATCTATCTATTTATATATATATATATATATATGTGTATATTTTGTTCATTGTCAGTTTTAGAAGTTGGTAGTTATTGAGTATTACACAGTATGTTGTCCTGCTGAACTGAAGCCTTTCCTGCAATCTTTCTCGATCCATGGAAAATATATGACTATAGGCAACACTATTTAATGCTGAGACCGTATAATAATATGTTTATAAGACTTTTTATAACCGCTTTTTTTTTGTTGTTGTTGTATCGCTGCCATTATGGTTATGTACTTTCCCTTCCTTCCTGTAACAGCTGAATTAGCATATCTACCATAAAAACACATTTTGTCTGTTAAAGCTGGGGAGAGTGACTTTTGGCCGACCATTATAAAAATGAACGAGACTGTATGGCAATCAATATCATATTTTTATAGCCTAGGGGATTACATAACATGGTGTAATCATGTTCACCATAATGCTTTTGAGCTTTGTAAGTGGAAATTGTGCAAAATGGAGATTTAGTGTACAAACCACAGGAATTATCCTACCAGAGCGCAATACAAGCAAACAGGTTTGCACAAGACAAGGGCGACTCGATGAAGGACAGACGAGGAGGTCTGGAAAAATAGCAAAATAATACATTTGAATGGTCAGACACAACATCTCAGCAGAATACGGAAAGTTTGTGGATTGAGCTAAAAATTCTCAGCAAGCCTAAAGAACTTTCTCTGCACTCCAGTCAAAATGCACATTTCGTGGGCATCCTCGCCACTGAAACACGATCCTGCGCCTGGTGCTCGCTTTTGTCTTATGGAGTCAGCACAGCAGGGGGGTTTATTGCACTCCACAATGAGATCCCTATCAGGTGTCTGTAAGCTGAGATCTAAGCACTGCCAGCCCGGCTAGTCCATGTCACCCAGCAACCACAAACGTCAGTCATCAAAGAAGTCGTACGTCGCATTAATTATTCATGAATGTCAAGCGTTTGGAGAAAAAGGTGACGTAAGAAGTGGAACTGCAGGCACACTGAGAATGCCCATCTGCCCCTGGCATCAAGAGTAGCATTTGCGTTTGGCAAAATGGCGCCGGGGCAGAAAAGCAAAAACAGCTTGGAATCTTTTTGTTTCATCCGTATTCGAGAACAAACAGACGGGGTTTGTCATGTGAAATTCAGGATTTATCGAGAACATCAAAATAAATCCGTTGGACTAGTCAGATTACATCATGTGAGAATCACAGATTTGTGATTCTCACATTTTACGAGTGTCAAAAGTGTTTGGCCAGAGAGAGAGAGTGGTTCTGATTTTCCTCTGCACAAAGAGGCCCTTAGTGTCTCAAGGCTACAGTCTTGCGGTCTTTCATCATTGTGGGTAGAGTGAACTGCCACAGACAATCTCTCTGGGAGAGCACTGCCAGTCATTGTGACTGACTCTTACCACCACTGCAAACATGCAGCCCACAAAATGCTGTTTAATACACTGTCAATTCTATATCGTGATATTTTGATAGTATGATGTTCCAGAGTTAATCTGTTTTTTTTGGGGGGGGGTTTTTGGGGGTTTTTTTGGTTTTTTTTTTTGTTTTTTTTTTCTTTCGATGGAGAAATTGTTCTTGCCACTCTGGGCTTGATGTCCTTGAGTGTTAGTGTTTCAGTGACTCAGCTTCTGCCAGGCTGGATAATTGGCTGATGAGCCAAACAGATGCGTCAGTACAAGGGAGAAAGCAACAACCATTCAGACCTCTGCTTATTTAATGTATTTTGATCTCTTGGCAAAACAGCTGTTGCACACATTGATCCGCACTCGATCTAGACATACACTTACTGGCCACTTTAACACAAACACATGTATCCTTGCATATTCATGAAGTTATCCAATCAGTTGGTAAATGCTAAATGGTCTGCACGTACATAATGCTTTTTTAACCTTAGTGGTTCTGCAAAGCGCTTTCCACTGTTTCTCATTCACACTCACACACCAATGGTAGCAGAGCTGCCATGCAAGGTACTTTAGGAGCAACTTGGGGTTCAGTGTCTTGCCCAAGGACACTTCGCCATGTGGAGTCATGTGGGCCGGGAATCGAACCGCCAATCCTACGATTAGTGGACAACCCACTCTACTACCTGATGCACAGCTGCCCACACAGTTAATCATGCAGAAGCGGCTCAATGCATAAATAATATACAAACATCCAGTGCTCGGCAATTCTGCAGACGGAATCGCATTGTAGATGAGAGAGATCAGAGGAGAATAGTTCCAAATGACAACTTCCAATTATAACCACTCTTTGCATCCATGGTAAGCAGAAAAGCATCTCAGAATGCACAAAACATCAAATCTCGAGTCAAAAGGGCTACAGCTGCAGAAGACCACGTCGGCGTTCAGAGTGATGTCATTCTGCTCATTACTGTCATACAAGTCCCAGTAATGTTTTGTGTAAGTTTCTGTTTTTCACTTCCCCTGAGAGCAGTCATTGTTTTCTTTCTGTGTGTGGAACGCGTAGGTTTTGAAAAAGCAACCCGCTCTCAGGTCAGCATAGACCTGAAACTCAGGAGTGTGAGCAGGTGCTTTACAGGGTGGAGCAGTCACAAGCCTAACAAGTTAATGTTGACTTGGCTGATGCAGTGCATTAAGCTCATGTATTTTAGTTATTCTGTGTGTGTGTGTGTGTGTGTGTGTGTACATAAGTTAAATGATGGTTAAATCTGGCCAGATGGCTGTGGGAGAGCTGTTTTTCCACTTGAGTGAATCACCAGTCTGCTGCTTAAGTGATTTCTCGTCAGACGCAGTAGCTGCAAGGGCTATCACCGACTGCCTACTCAACTGAGAATAATAAACTGTCCGACCCTCTGTACACGCACACACATGCATTCAGTGCACTGCTGTCATCTTTACAATACATCCACGCACAAGCATCACCAACCGAGAATATATCACCTGTCCACCCACAACATGCGTGTTTAATGTCCTTCTGGACTTAACCCTGTTCTGAAGTGTGTGTTTTAAAGAGTTTGTCCCAACTGTAATTTATGTTTACTCGAACATGAATCACAGTCAAAATTAGAGGTTGAGAGCAGTCACTCTGACAGGTGCAGCTTGCGAAATGGCATAGCTAGCGGCCAAGAATCAAACAAATTATCCACTCACTGATATGGGGCTGATATGGGGCTTTAACACCTGAGTAACGCATAACAAACATGTCAGCATTTGCTGAAGGTAGTAGTGAACAGACGGCTCAGTTTTCTTATCTCGGTCTCTCTCTGTCTTTGTGCTTGACCTGCCTTCTCTCCCACGCCCAATCTTTTTCAGAAGGAAAGCCATTATAGATGCGCTTGCATCATTTTTAAGGTGACTAGACTTTGACTTGACTTTGGGAGAGGCAGGAGGTCCAATTGCAATCATATTCATTAGGTTACAATACATCCAGGATTAACTGAATATTAAGTTTTCAGGAAAAAAAAAAATAGTTGCATCCACCAAAAGCAATAACATATATTGTACAAAATGAACAGGTTGAGCATCTTAAACTTTAAAGTACATAGTCAGTTGTTGGCCAGACTCTCATTTAATTTTACGCTTCAAAAATTGACAGTCCCACAGTCCAGGGTGACTGCTATAGGGTGCATAGGGCCAGATATGTGTCTATGAAGTTCGACAAGCATGAGTGAACTCTGGGGCTGGCCTGCAAAATCACCAGACCTCAATCCCATATAAAACCTGAACATACGGACATAACGTATATCCCCGATTTCATTTCCATCGTTAAAAATGTTCCGCCATCTTGAATTTTTCATAAAATATACTTTTGCGAACTGGTCCTAGGTTTTTCGTCCGATCGGGACCAAACCAGTGTCAAACGATTCTATGGAGTCTCTTTATCAATAATTATCCAAAAAAGTTTTAACTTTCAACTCGAGGTAATGCTATTCCCTAATGGCAGTGGCCTCTTTCAGCAGGATAAATGTTGCAAAAATTGTTCAGGAATGGTTTGAGGAACTATTTAGTTCAAGGTTTTGACTTGGCCTCGAAGTTCCCCAGATCTCAGTCTGATCGAGCATTTGTCGGACGTGCTGGACAAACAAGTCCAATCCATGGAGACCCCACTTCACACCTTACAGGACCTAAAGGACCTGCTGCTAACGTCTTGGTGCCAGATACCACAGCACACTTTCAGGGGTCTTGTGGAGTCAATGAGTCGATGGGTTAGAGCTGTTCTGGCGGCACAGTTGGGACCTACACAATATTAGGCAGGTGGTTTTAATGTCCATGTTAAAATGTTACAATGTTAGGGGAGATATCGAAAACTCACCAAGGGTCCAATCCTACAACATGGTACAAAAGGTTTAAGTAAATCAAATAGGCTTAGTTATTGTTATTAGTAATATCTACTCAATGTCCATCATACTCGGAATATCTGTAAAATGTTCTTACCAGATTGTTTCGGAATTGAGTATTGTAATACTACATGAAATGTTGGTATCATGACAACACTAATACAGAAAACATAATCCACAACCTGGAGAGTAAAATGCAATATAGAATATCATTTTATTTGATAGGAATTTGATGATAAATTCTTATTATACATCGGTAAGGAAAACCTCCCCAGGATGGACTCGAGGAAGTTAAGGAATTGGTTAAGGAATAACAGTTAAGAGATCGGAATGGGTGGGAATGGGTGTTAGCAATCGATCAGTAAAGAAGGAGTAGGAGCTTCTACTTGCATCTCTCAGGATAATGAGTCTTTATTGGTCATATATATATATGCACAGTGAAATTCTTTTCTTCGCACATCCCAGCATGTAAGGAGGTTGGGGTCAGAGCAGGGTCAGCCATGATACAGTGCCCCCATTTTAAGGGCCCACCGGTGGCAGCTTGGCAGCACTGAGGCTTGAACCCTCGACCTTTCGATCAGTAACCCAGAGCCTTAACCGCCAAGCCACCACTGGATGAGAGGAATAGGTTCCAGATCCCATGATTGGGGTAATAAGAAAGGGAAGAAGTATTGTGCATTACTCCTATAAGTTGATCTTTGGTTAACATTATATTCTAGGCAGTGCTCAGGTTGGTCTAACTAGTGTACATGGTCATGAGACTGTAGATCTTGAGACACCAGCAACTGGATCATCTACATATTGATCTGATGACATGATCCCGGCTAGTGGCGTGGAGACAAAAGCAATATCTTGGTTAAAATCTGTCTTTGATCTCTACTGTCCTAAACAGGAAGTCTTAAGCTGAGAGAGTGCCTGAATCCTGTTAATAAATAACAACTAGATAATTAACATGCCTTGAAATGAAATCATGACCATCTTCAAAACAGTCCCCGAATGCAGTTTTAATTATTTTACTGAAAGCAATTTTAACTGTACAACGCATGCATTGTTTTGTCATGACAAGTTGTAAAGAATGTCACACCACAAACCATTAGACTGTTGTCAATCATCACTTGCAATGTAGGTTACCTAGCAGTTAGACTGATGTTACTGTCAACATTTAACATCTAACTGTCTGTTGGCTGAACAATGCAATACTCTTGCTGTTTTTTTTTTTCCAGCTCTCGGTGGAAGATTTAAAGGCTTTTTTTTGTGTTTATTCTCGTCTGATATTGGTGTATTTTCACCAGTGCATTGGCAAACAAAAGGGACCTTCTGTGTTGTGAATATTTATATTATAATCTAGTTGCTGATCCTACGGATGGTGTTCTGCCTCATTAGTGTCACGAGCCACGCTGTACTGAGAACCTCCATGAGAAAAGCCTGTTTGTTGTTGTTGTTGTTATCTTGATGAGGAAATCTGCTGAATCTGTTCTGCCTCAGTGTGTTACACAGATGCAGTGCCAGGACTGCTCACCCTGTGGAGTACACACTTCCTTTCTCTGCGTCTCTTCTTAACTTTCCCATCCATTCCCATCTCTCGTCTTGTCATCTCAGAAAACAGACTTGCTCTTATGAATATAGTTCCTGAAGGCCTCTGTCTGCTCACTGTTTCTTTAGTTCATACATTCTTTCATCCTTTGTTCCTTTCTGTATCATTCTCCTTTCGCCTCCTCCCCCATTCTCCTCACAAAGCCCAGGCTTGACTGTCCCAGGCTGGACGTAGGCCAGCGCTCAACGGCCTGTGGCTCCTTTTATTTGTTCTTGGGTTGTACAGACAGGTTTATAGTCGAAGACTTCTCTTCCTCTCTCTCTCTCACTCTCACTGGCAGTACAGAAGGTTTCACCATACATTTCTTTGTATGGGTTTAGTAAAAACAATTTGTCGCACAGCTGTTTTTTTTTAAGGCAGTGTCTGTTGTATACATGTTGCCAGATTGGTTGTGAATAAATTGGTCTAAGTCTTACCCAGGCTGACATCATACTTCTGGTTAGGCATGGTAATTTAATCCTGACAAAGGATAGCAACAGCTTGTATGTAGGCAGATAAAAACCTGTTTATTTTCTGAAAATACCACTCTAGCTGGGTTATCAGGTGACGTCATGAGGCACCCATTATACCCAACTTGAAATTGCATTAGCATTTGTAATGGCCTTATGTCAGAAATACCTCTCACAGACCCATGAGCATAAGCACATCTAAATCGAGTTAGGTGTAACTTCCTTTTCAGTGGTATCATATGACCGAGGTTTGCTCAGCAGTGATTCGCAGTCTGCAGCCGTCCAACAAAATCATCAGTATTCATCAAACACACCATCACTTTTTTTTTTTTTTTTTTCATATATCCTGTCTTAGACAAAAAGGCCTGTGACAGACCGAACTCCCTCACCTCCTTCTCAGCACTCAATGCCCATCTGTATTCTCGCTCTTCCTCCCTCAGGACCAGTTTGAGAACCTCGACAAGCACACTCAGTGGGGCATCGACTTCCTGGAGCGCTATGCAAAGTTTGTGAAGGAACGGCTGGAGATAGAGCAAAACTATGCAAAACAGTTGAGGTGAGTATCCTATTAATAACCCAGCCTCAACACATGACACACATGGGGTCGAGAGTGTACTAATGCACATAATAATAATGATTTCCTGGCATTTTAATTCAGTCAATAGTGCGCTGTGCTTAACCCCATGTTATTGTTGTTCTAAGCCCTGCTTTTAACCCTCGGGTAGAGGAACGTTTTACATTATGAAACCCTGCTCCGGTTTCAGGTGCTTTACACATACATGCTATATATATGTATATATATATATATATATATATGTGTGTATATGTGTGTGTGTGTGTGTGTGTGTGCACAGTAAAATAAAATCCCCGAAAGCCCCTTTCGAGTTGTCATAAGCCATGTCCCCATTTCCCTCCGAACCAAAAGGGAATTGTTAGACTGCGTTTGAAGGGGGGGAGTCTTTTTCTTGTGCATCTCAGGAGGCTTAAGACAGCCAGGGAGGATTTTTCTCACTGAAGCGAAAGCACAAGACAAGGCATTATTTAAACCGGTCGCACGCTGTATTTATCCAATCTTGGCTGTTGACACTGCAAATATGCAAATAAGAACGCTAACCCAGGGTTTAGGAATGTACAGTATGAAACGTCAGATCACGAATATGCAGGATTAATTGTTAACCCCAGGTAAAGTGTGAGCATTGTGAAACTTCAATCAGGATAACCCTGGATTCTGTTTACCCGGGGTTTGAAAAGCCCTAATGCCATAAAAAGGACAATTTTCAATGATAGACAAAATATTGTTAAATATTTAATGTTTGCATGTCCTATTCATTAAGTCCATTTTAATTATGATGATAATTTTTATGAATGCCAGTCATTGTTATGCCTGCAGCATTATTATTTTTTTTTTAAAAGAGCTCACAAAACAGAAGGTTCTCTGATTTAAAGTGCCAGTCAGCCACTTTCCTACAGAACACTGTGCAACATTTGTTTCTCGTTTTCACATCTGTCTGGCACATATTTCAACATGCTACTCTTTGTAAAAAAAATAAATAAATAAATAATAATAATAATAATGTTGTTATCTACAATATGTTGTGTTTTTGTTTTTTTAATTAAAAATGGGGGGGGGGGCGTTATTGAAAAATACGGTGGACAATACACTGTACTCTTCGATTCACGTGCGTCGAACATGAGTACAGCTAAAAAGTCTCATTTACTAACAAACATCACTGGGAAATCACTGGGAAAGACAATTTCATGCAATTGCGATTTTGCCGGAAAGAAGCACAAAAAACAAATTTTGAAAAAAGCAGCAGCACAATCAAGCGTTTTTGGCCGCGACGATCACAAAAAAAAAAAGAAAAACTCTGCGAAATCCTGTACGGACTGACAAGGTCACAAAACAGCTTTACAGAAATCCGGTTGTAGGTTTCGATAACTAACGAGCAATCCAGAGACGGCAATGGCAAGATAAAACTCCCTGAGACGGCATGGGGAAGAAACCTTGAGAGGAGCCAGACTCGAATGGGGAACCCGTCCTCATCTGGCTGACACTGGATAGTGTGATTTATATAACCTGCACTGTGTTGAAGAGCTCAGCACAGCCCACGATACAAAACGTTCAACTGCAAGTCGCTCGCAGTAGCGTTTTTTTCCTATCAGAAAGTCCGAAATCCAGAAATCTTCCATCCACCAGCTTTAGTAAAACTGTAAGGTGTTTAATATACGACGTTAAATGCGTTCACACTGCATGCTTGATAAACCAGAGAAGATGATTGCTGAGGTTGTTTGTAGATCTAACTCCTCCACAGCGAGAATCAGATATTCTGTCGCAGAGGGAATAAACTGTGCTTTCACGTGATGAAAAAAATCAAAGAATCAATCGCATGCCTTAAATCTGCTCCAGGAGATGAGTAGAGCCGCAGCTGTGGCCTCTCCTATCTCCTCTCGTCCTCCCCTCCTCTCTGCTTTGCTCCTAAGGAAGTAAGGCCTCCCGCCCTCCCTCTAGGATTTCCACTGTTGCCTGGATACAGCAACCGAGTGCCCGCTCAGCCCTCCTAATGTCTAGGATAGTCATACTGTGGCAAAACACACACGTCATTATACGGCAGATCAGAGGCCTATGTTAAAGACACTGCTGGATACACACCTGCCGCTGGGACAAACCCAGCTAAGGGACAGTCGGTGATCTTCCCAGAAGAGAGGTTTTTTTTAATGTATTTATTTATTTTATATTAAGGGAAATTTCCATTGTAAACTAAAAACTCAAAGTAATAGCATACGGACTGACAATGAATATTAATTTATCCTTAGAATGACATTTAATCATTACAAGATGGACTGCAGTGAATATTTGAGCCCTTTAACTTTTCTATTCAGTTTTTTAGGTCCACCTACTATACACACACACACACACACACACACACACACACACACTCTGTAGGTGATTACTGACCTATATCGTGTCCATAAATATTCAGCAAACAGCACTTCCTTGATCTGATGCTTGCTGGCTAAAGGGTACTTCACACAAATTACGCAAGGAAAAAGACACACTATAGTCTCTAACTGCCTTCCTATGTGGGGGACTAACAAGGAAAGTATGAGTAATAAAGTGTCCAGTGCAGCGGTGTCTGATTATATCTTTTATTCATATCTGCCTAGATTCAACACACAACCAGAGAATGGAAGGAAAACCCTATCATCTGTTGGGTTTCGCAAATGAAAAGGTGTCGAAGCTGAACTACGCGATTTGGCTGACTATAGAACTATTTTTCCTAGTCTTTTCCGAATCAGGAACGTGCAGATATGTGAAGACACTGACAAAACCAAGCAAAATAATGTATAGCATAAAGCCGTTATTAACTATATAGCCATAAGTATGTGGACCCCTGAATATCACACCTACATGTGGGCCTGTTACCACCAAGCTGGAAGCCTGGAATTGTATAGAATGCATTAAGATTACTGAAACTAAGAGGCCCAAACCTGTTCCAGCATCACAATGCCCCTGTGAACAAAGAGGTCCATTAAGACATGGTTTTCCAAGCTTGGAGTGGTAAAACGTGAGTGGCCTGCACAGAGCTCTGACCTCAACCCCACTGAACACCTTTGGGATGAACTGGAACACTGACGGAGTCCCAGGCCTCTCGTCCGACATCAATACCTGACCTCACTAATGCATGCGTTACAAAATCTAGTGGAAAGCCTTCCCAGAATAGTGGAGGTTATTTTAACATAAAAGGGGGACTAAATATTGAATGGGATGTTCAACTAGGCTGTGACGTTGTGGCCATATGCTAGCACAAGTTAGTCACATTGCAGTTAAACATACCAAGAGAAAGAAAGGAGGCTAGACAGACACAATGATATTTTTTTTCCCGGATTGTTAGGAGAGAACGCCACGTCTCATAACCCGAAACCCCATGCTACATGGGAAAATTACAGTAAATGGTCGTCCCTTCCACAGAAATTCATACTCGTTCATTTCCTTCCTGTATAACTGTGTGCTTAAATAGCTAACTAGCTTGAGATTGATTACATTAGGTTAGCTACCACTTTTTAAGCTAGTCAACATCGTACTTTTCGTACATTCACCATTTATCACTCGTGTCGTCGCGACTAAAAAAACGTCCTCTTACTTTCTCGTGAAGTTAACAAACCGACCGAATTTATCTCGTTACTGATAAACAGCCAAATGTAATATTATGTAGCTGAAAACGTAGCTGTAACACCTCTAACTGTTACAAACTGACACTGGAGACTCGAGGATTTTAAGTGATTGTTCCTTTAGAGAACACCTCACCATACCAGTGATTTAATATTTGTTTCTTATTATATATTAGATTATATAGATCGTCTGATAGACAAGTCCTTGTGAGTGACTTGTTACAGTGGAAAGCGTTAACGCGTTACAAGGAGCACGTTAATATAAACCAGTGAGTTTGAATTCGAAAAGTAAACAACACTTTCTGACCAATCATATCTGAGCATTCGAGAGTGCTGTGGTACGTTTTAGTTTTAAGGATGCTGTATAGATCTTCTGGTTTGGAGGAATTTATTTTTTTAATCAGTTTTGTGCTGATTCTGATCTCACACCTCGTTCACACACTTCCACACACATGATGTGGTGCCGTAAATCTTTTCGTTATAGACTGTCTGATCGTAATGAGGAAGTGTGGTGGTCCTCGTCAATGGAATAATCATAGATGTGCTCTGTAGGGAGAAGCGTTCACTTTGACCTGTTTATATGGCTGTGCGTTAGAGGAAGTGTGTTTATTGGAAGTACCTTGTGGCATTTAGGTTGGGAAAGAGAACTCGTATAATCCCCCTACACACACACACATACGCACGCACGCACACACACACGACAACCTTCATCGTGTCCCTCATAAAAGGAACGTGCCTAAACACAGCAAGCCTGCTTCTCTCAAGAGCTCTTATTTATCAGAATCTATCTCTTCTCCTCGCATTTTTAGGAGAGAAGTGGGACAAAGGGAGGGGAAATTAACATAGTGTTGGGTTTCCCTCTTGTCTTTGACCTAGTTTAGCGCTCTCACTGTTTACTCTCACTTGTTTTATGTCCATGGTGTGTGGTTTTGATGTTCTTGCTGTAATTGTTGACCAACAGGAGCCTGGTGAAGAAGTACTGCCCTAAGCGCTCCAAAGATGATGAGCCCAGGTACGTTTTTCTTGTAACATTAATGTTATTTTTGCTGTGATTCTGCCCTCAAACCTCTTCCACACACTCCTACACTCACCCCACACACACACCCTGCGGCATTAGCACGTTAAATAATTATTTTAGCAGGCAGACACATTCTTGCCAATTATTCTGTCCCTGTAAAACGGAATGTTCCAGTTATTAAGGTCTTTGCCGTGACTGTCGTATTTTCTGCACTTTTCAAGCTCAGAACGTGGATCTGAATTCCTGTGTAGACTCAGGACATGGTTTACTGTGGCATCTCACAGTTAGACCGTTTGTAAAAGAAGAAGAGCTATCATCTGTGGCCTTTATTTGACGTGGACAGGACCCGACAGCGTTTTGATGAATGTCGAGTTCCCTGTCGCACCCCGTCATGGCATGTGCCTTCCTGTTGTTTACCACCAACACAGTGTCTAGTGGAGGCCTTCATGCCACGCTGTAGTCCGTCAGCGAGCCGTGTGCGAGAGCTCTGAGCTCAGCTGTAGACAGGGCAGGGAGTATCGGCTGGCCACCGCTTCAGGAGCCTCCCGTTTGCTTTAATGAATTCCATTAGACGCGCATCATTACCCGAGGAGCGCTCCTGTCTTTAGAACATTCCATCCCAAGCTACTGGAGCGGGAGGGATATTAAGAAGGCTCAATTTTGATAAAGCATACACCCGGCTTCAAAAACGGCTTCCTCCCTACAGGATTGTGTGTGTGTTGGGGGGTGGGGGGGCTTTTAATAAAATGAGCAGGTCACGCTTGTCTGCCTGGCGGTCAGTCACCATCAACAGACTCCAGTCCTTAAGAGCATATGCTGCAATAAACTGTGTGTGTCTGTCTGTCTGTGTGTCTGTGTGTGTGTTGTGTTGTGTTTGTGTCTCAGTGTGTATATATGTCTGTCTGTGTTTCATCTGTGTGTGTGTGTGTGTGTGTGTGTGTATTTGTGTTGTGTTATGTTGGGATGTGGGTCTGTTGCTTTGTGTCAGTCCCTGTGTTTTCATCAGTCTGTGTGTGTACGTGTCTGTCTCTGTTTGTTTGTGTGTGCGCGCACGTCTGTCTGCCTGTGAAACCATTCACAGTTGGAGCATAAGGGGATTTACATCTGATTGTTTGGGAACACACAATGATTGTGTGTGTGTGTGTGTGTGTGTGTGTGTGTGTGTGTAAATAGCAGTGTGCAGAACTGAACAGAGTTGAGGTGTTGAGTATGTGATGTGCATACTGAGTATTTCTGTCTCTAGTCAGCGAGATACAGTTCCTCTCATTGTTTTAAGTGCATTCACTGGAAAGCTCCCTGTGGTCTCTTCAGTTGTTTTGTAAAGAAACCACGTACACAAAAGTGTTCCTTTTAATATGAAGCGTCGGGGGTTAATGGGGAAACTCTCTGCTGGTTACAAATGCTGTAATTAAATGCTACGTGTCTGATATCTTTTTGATCAAAATGCTGAGTGACTGACCGAGCATGCGTTACTGGTTTACAGGTTTACGACATGCCTGTCATTCTACTCCATCTTGAACGAGCTGAACGACTATGCAGGTCAGCGAGAGGTCGTTGCCGAGGAGATGGGCCACAGGGTGTACGGCGAGCTGATGAGATACTCGCAGGACCTGAAAGCTGAGAGGAAACACGTGAGTACCGGTTATTTTTTGCCATCTAGTAGGTGCTATGACCTTGCACGTCACGTCATTGCATGTGTTATGACATTTGTCTTTAGATTAATTGTAAAACTGACAGTTTTTATAGTAGACTTGTTACTCCAGCAGTTACAGGAGGGTTATGGGAAGGAACACCGACATAGACTTGGCGCTAGGATAATATTAACCTTATTGTAGCAACAATCATGGTCGAGACCAAGGGAACGAAATGGAAACAATACAGCGCTGAACTATAGCAACACTAACGGGACAAAAACTGCAGTAGGCTTTATCAGTAGGTGTCTCCAAAGTGACGTTTTAGGAGCAGTACAAATTTATGTTGTGTGTGTGTGTGTGTGTGTGTGTGTGTATATGTGTGTATATATATATATATATATATATAAATATATGTGACAATAAACCTGATTCGCAATGGGGGTTGAATAATTTTGATTGCAACTGTACTGCGTTCAGCCTTTTATACAGGCTGTTTTACAGAAGATTCTGATTGAGGTGTTTACATGAACGTTTTTATTCCAGTTGACCAATTAATCAGTCGTGTTATTAACGGGTTATTAGGCAGGATAGAGAGTAGTTTTGATTCATTTCTTCCACGGACCTTGAAGGATGGTGTGTCGAGTCATGCCGTGAGACTCTCTACGAAGAATACGAAATAGCACAGACACAGTGGTGCTACTATAAATACTACATTTTAAATATTTGGTGTCATTTTTTTTGTACACCATGTTGTTCTCAAGCACACATTCCCAATGTTCATAAGAGACTGGTGGATGGAATCACAAATACTCTGGTTGTAAACAGCATGGTGTGTGTGTGTGTGTGTGTGTGTGTGTGTGTGTGATGTGGTGTGCAGCACCTCCAGGAGGGACGGAAGACCCAGCAGTATTTGGAGCAGTGCTTCAAACAGATGGACAATGTGAGTATTACATTATAGGTGTGTGTGTTGCCTAGAGTAGCGGGGTGTGTGTGTGTGTGTGTGTGTGTGTGTGTGACTAACCTTCAGACTGTCCACCAGCTGGGACCGGGTCTCTCTCTCTCTCTCTCTCTCTCTCTCTCTCTCATATATTCATGCGTGGGTGAGTGACTGAGGGGGCGAGAGAGAGATTTTCAGATTGAAAATAATTCAATATACGTATGTTTAAAGGTCCAATTATGATATTTTGTGCATTTCTAAAGCGAATCGCAGTGCATCTAGGGCTCACTTCTTTTTGCTATCCCTATACTTCACACATTCTCTTTACTCCATCACACACACACACACACACACAGTGTACAGAGTGCAATGTGGAGCAGTTAATGTATACTGTAGTCAAACTGGATTGTTTTTGCAGCTTTATGATTAGTGCAAGTTCAAGCCAGCAACAGCTGAATCTCGCATCCAGAGTGGCCATGCTGTAATGCCTTAGGTATTCTTCTGTTGCACTGTCACAAAATTAAACACAGATGTTCTGACAAACTCCGATACAATGAATTTCTTTACCACATTTCCTCCTTTGCTTGTCTGATTGTTTACTGATGTACCTTGTATATCTATAAAACTATTACTTTGGATCCTTGTTTGTCATCCTTCGAGAGGGAGAAGCTCCTGATGTGAAAAGCAGGGAGCTGACTGCAGGCATCAGTGAGCAGTGATTTATTACTGCCTGTGGAATTGAATCATGTTTCAAATTCACCAACCTGAAATGTTGTCTGTGTGCGTTGTCTATGTGGATCGTCTCGGGTGAATGTGGCAGAGCAAGAAGAAGTTTGAGCGTGAGTGCAGAGAAGCAGAGAAGTCCCAGATTCTCTTTGAGAGGTTAGACAACGACATCAATGCCACAAAGTCCGAGGTGGAGAAGGTAAGCAAACAGCTGTCAGTTGTTATGGATTAGTCACACACACTTTCTGGTGATCTCACTGCTTGTCTAATAGGTTACAAATGTAGCATTTTGTTATTCCTATCATGCAGACTGGCCTGAGTTTGTTTTTTGTTGGTTTTTTTAAACATATTTTTTAACATTTATGTCTAAATTTATTCATATTATGCTAGCACAGTTTAAAGGAAGTCCTTTTTTTCCAGGCCAAGTCCCAGCTGTATATGAGAACCCACATGGCAGATGAGAGTAAGAATGAGTATGCAGCTCAGCTGCAAAACTTCAACGCAGAACAGTGGAAGCACTTCCATGTGGCCATCCCACAGATCTTCAAGGTAACTTTTCACTCTCCTGCTGTATTGTATTTCAGCGAATCGCATAAAGTGATAATATGGTGCCTTTTAGAATTCGTAACTACTAAAGAAAAGGTACTTGTGTGTCTAGTGTGTGTGTGTGTGTGCGTATACTTACTAGCATGTGCTTTTGCAGAATCTGCAGGACATGGATGAGCGTCGGACGGTGAAACTGGGAGAGACGTACCGGAGCTTTGCCGAGGTGGAGAGGAAAGTCATCCCGATCATTTCCAAATGCTTAGAGGGCATGGTGATCGCCGCCAAAAACGTTGATGAGCGCAAGGTAGACAATGATAGACAAATGAATTTCTCCAGTGCAACACAACAGACAGATATAGATCATTTTTCCTTGTTGAGAATCTGTGTGCAAACAGCAAACACACATCCTCCAGTTTGAAAGGCAAAGCTAGTGACACAGTGAATCAAATATTATTAATGATGCATTCATGACATTTTCTGCAAATTATGATTGAAGATTTGTTACATTATAATGCTGCAAACAGACTAAGCATTACCAGTATCAAATAAAACAAAGAAGGCAAAGAACTTGCATGTTTACCCACATTAGAGTTGTCACTAATATTTAGCAAAATTTTACATTTATTAGGCTCGAGATGTACATAAAAATCTGTCATCAACATTTTGTTGTATAAGCCCCTGTCCTTTAACGCACCAGGATTTCATATTCACTATCAAGCCTTTTGAATAATTCATTAAGAAGTTCCAGTCAACCTGAAATGTTATGACTCAACCTGGAATTGGACGTGTGTCTATATTGTCTCAGCGCACTGTGAAGAGGATTGTTCGAGTGGCCAAAAAATCTCCAAGGATCACAGCTGGAGAATTGCAGAAGTTAATTGCGTCTTGGGGTCACAAAGTCTCCAAAACTACAATCTGATGTCACCTATATCACCACAAATTGTTTGGAAGGGTTTCAAGTAAAAAGCTTTTACTCTCATCCAAAAACAAACTCTAGCGTCTTCAGTTTGCCAGACACTACTGGAACTTAAGATGGGATCGGGTTCTATGGTCAGATGAAACCAAAATAGAGCTTTTTGGCAATAAACACCAGA
>JANDJT010000190.1:22304820-22316935 GCA_024331685.1 Stegophilus panzeri | reverse complement strand
AATTTGAAGGATCTGGAGATATTCTGTATGGAGGAATGGTCTCAGATCCCTTGCCATGTATTCTCCAACCTCATCAGACATTATAGCAGAAGACTCAGACCTGTTATCTCGGCAAAGGGAGGTAGCACAAAGTATTGACAAAAAGGGTGCCAATAATTGTTGCACACCTATATTTAACAATGTCTTTTTTTTTGGATAAACCTGTGTTTTGTTCGCAATTGTTTGATATCCATGAGAGCAGAGTATTTTTGTGAATTTTTTGATCAAAAGGTTAAACAATAAAGACAAATTGTCACAGCCTTCTTTATTCATATATTTACCAAGGGTGCCAATATTAGTGGAGGTTCACTGTACATAGTGCACTATATGCCCAGTAGTCCATTTGTGATTCAGCCACTTCAGTTAATTGCCAGTTGGAAATTAACTACTCCACTGTGGTATAATTTAGGCCACACACATTAAATTTAATTTGAAAATAAGGAGTTAAATGAGAACAAATGTCTAAAAAAAAAAAAAAAAAAAAGTAAGCTGTAATTGACCTGCTTTTATTCAGACCTGGTTGTTCTACCTCATTTGACAAGATCATCTGACCAAAAGGTTCTTTGGACAAAATATTATAAACAGAGCCTAAACATTTCATGGTGGATTATGATAGGTAAATATTATGACAACTTGAACAGTAAAATTCACATTGGCAGCCCTACATCATTGCATCTGAAGTACGAACGTGCTGTTCTATCCGCTGTGGCATTTGTTTTTGTGTGTCCAAGTTGTTGAAGGGATGTTTCTACTAGCCTTGGATCATTTCTGGGAAGGAGTAGTTGAGGTATGATAAACATGGTCAGAAACAGTGATGAGGCTAGGGAGGAAGCCCAGCATCGTAGCCAGGATTGCACAGTCTTTCCCATGATGCTCCTTAAGCAGTCTTCAGCCTCTCATTTTGTTTTTAATTGGCTCAGTTTCGCTCTGACTATATACCTCCACCCACAGATTGGACTGCTTCCCTATACTGTCCATGGAGGAACATTTGAGTAATGACGACATGTTTGCAGTTTGTACTTGTATTCATGAGAGTAGCTCATCCTAATCCTGAGGGCGTTGTATTGTCCTCGAGAAGGGCTGCTCACATCGATGATCACATCCTTTTGCAAAACACCACACCTCTGTGAACGTGCACATTGCAGCGTGACTGATAATCAGGCACATATTACAGTACCTACTGTTTTATACACGAATCATATCTTATTAATTTCAACATATGATGTTTGCCATCATAATCTCTCACTTGTTTGAATTGCTTAATCAGTGTGTAGTATTTTAACCTAATGTCTGTTTGACTCAGGACACATTAATCGTGGTGGAGTCATTTAAGTCTGGGTTCGAGCCACCGACTGACTTTCCCTTCGAGGACTTCAGTCAGAACATCCAGCGCACAGGGTCAGACGGCACCATCGGCACTCCTAAAAACGACCCAGGCAAACCTGACCCCAAACATGCGTTAGGAAAAACCAAGAACAAACTCTGGTTGTTTGGGAAAAAGCCCAAGGTAAGACTTTCGGATCTACGCAGAATCACATGAACATGCTACCACACATATCTGGCTAACCTGAAAAATCACCAATGGCCATCCATGCTTTTAAATCAAGCGCACCTGCTTTCAGAGCAGCTTATATAAGCAAAGTCTTACAAGCCAGTACAAGACTTTAACCTGCCAGGGTTGTAAAAGGGTTTGACATGCAGTTAATCATTAACTTGTTATTTGTGGTATTAGGCCTCACACTGACGTGTTAACAGGCCTTTTGTGTTTCCATTCATGTAAGTACTTTAAAAAAACAACAACATGTATTTAACATGATTGTGTGACCAAGGTCAATTTTACTATTCATTCTTTTTTACTTCCAACCACTAATCATGCTTCTTCATATGAGAGTCATAATCACTCTTGACTCTCAGTCCAGGTTAACTGTATGTCTTAATACATATTTAGTCATATAGCTGATTAACCGTAAGATTCATTTGTTTGATTTGTGTTTGTTTCTTTTCTCTCTTTTTTTTTTTTTTTTTGACAATTGGTGTTTTGTTTTGTTTTTTGTTGCCCCAGCTCCCCCCTCCTGCTCCTCCCCCACCCACTCCTAGTGTCCTTTCTGCCCATTTCCAGTCTCCTAAATTCCCCACTGAGCGAATAACGTACTGTCTCAATGAAATGAGAACGGTTACGTCCAAGATCCCAACATTCCGGGGTCTAAAGAGAGGGGTAAGAGATGCTGGGTGTCTGGGTGCGCTTGTATGTTCATCTGTGTGCGTTTGCGTGCATCCATGTGTGATTTTGCAGTGCTTTTGATAGTTTATTCCCATTTCCTGGTTTATCGTAATGCAATGTTAAGCTTAGGAATAATGCATTTTTGTGGGTGAAGCTTTTATTACACTTATTTAGGCCCTTGACACACCAAGCTGACCGATGACTGTCAGATGATGGTGGATGAGCATTGTCTGTAATAGGGATGGGCGATATCTTATCGTTCGTAATATACCGGTAGAAATTCTCCCCACAATAAGAATGAGTCTTCCCGCGATAATAACGATAAAGCCTAGTTGATGACGTATTAGTGTGCGACGGCCTGCGACCCATTCGCAGCTCACGTGCAGAGCGAGAACCAGTACGGCGGAAGGCGGACGTGAAGCTGAGGAGGAGTTGATCGCTAAACGAGGAGCTACTGTACCTCTACAATCTGGAACTGGGTTTGGTTATAGAAAATCAGTTTTACTTTTAGATCAATGTTTGTGTTTCTGAGGCTCTCAAGATCACAGCTATCACTTGTAGCCAAAAACAGTGGTGCATGGAAGTATATTTATATCGTCACTGATATCGTTATCACAATAAAATACCAGAAAATATCGTGATATAGTTTTAAGTCCATATCGCCCATCCCTTGTCTGTAATGTTTGCGGTCTCTCTCACACTACTGGCACGAGTTGTCCCTTGTCAACGCTGACTAAGAGTCATGTTGACCGTGGAGTTTAGCGATTTAGTTCTGGAGAAGATAAACCAAATAGGGTGTGCACACACTGTGCTTCTGCTTATTTGCTGAAGCTTGTTATTTTTAGCATTAAAATTTCAAATGGGTTTAAACACATTAACAGTGGCGTGAGGATAGCAGTCAGGTAAGGATAAAACTGCAATAATAGTGAATCAATATATTACACCATGAATGATTGAGAGATAAATAGACTGATTAGATAGATACTGTACCTAGTGTATTAATACAGTAGTGTGCTATTTGGGATCTAGTTGTTTTTTTTACTCTACTGAGTCATCTGTTTTTTATTTCTTGAACTAATTTTAGATTGTTCCCTCCTGATATGATGAAATATCTTTACCATGTACAACATTTCACAAAGGACATGAGGCAATGGTGATATGACAGGAAGTGCTCATCAGTTGACCTTGGTAGTTCTTCAATATCAGCTTGGTGTGTCTCAGCCCATGTAGAGCACTGATATTAGCTCAGAGGAAGTTGATACTAGACTAAGGAGCAGGACAAGGCTTAAGACAACTGTCCTGTTTATTGGGCTGCAGCTGGTTCGCGTGTGCCTGCTTTTCCTAGTAAAGCTGGTGGATGGAGGTTCGCAAGGTGTTTTGCAGTGATATCTAGCTGCAATTTACATTGTTCTTTGTAAGCAAATGTTATTCTTAATGATCCGTCGACACTTTATGAGGAGGGTCTTCATGAGACCCTGCTTAGCTTTGCGCTTACATTATTTCCCAGGGATGCCAACACGAACCCTGCTGCCCAAAGAAGATTCAGAGGTCAATAAAGGTCTGTAATCTGTGGGAAATATGTTTTGATTACTATTACAGCACTAACAATACTGTTCTGTCCTTGATGTGTTAACTCCATCTCACCCTGGGGAACTCTTAAGGCATGATCTTTGTTCTGGGTTTCAACCCTGGCCTGCTGTATCAGCATGATGCAGTGCTGTTAGTTAATGTCTAAAGTACTCGGTGGAGCCACAGTATTGACCAACACTCATGAGCTACTTGTGTTATTGTGTGTTTTTGTGTATTTGCGAATGGCTTGGTCTAATCACAACTGCTCAGTGGTCGGTGAAGCTGGTGAGTAAGGCAGCACTTTAGTGTGGAGTGCTGTAGAAGTAGCTATGACTTGACCTTAGATCTCTTCCAGTTTTAGGATCCCTGTTTCTCTTCTTTGTCCTTCTTAAAGTTTTTGGGTTAAATAACATTTTGAGCATTTTAAAAATGACAAACTGCTCCTTGAAACAGTAAATGGGCCCATGGAACTCTTAACGAAGGACACCTCCTTTGGGATATGATTTCGTCGCATACCGCAATGGCCGCTGAGACTGTAGCTGCATGAAGGTGTTTGAGCACGTGTCTAAACATGTCAGTCAGGCTAACCGCAAAGTTCTGTCTTCCCAGGCTCCAAACCTCGAGGATCTCAGCCACCTGCCTCCAGAACAGAGACGCAAGAAACTTCAACAGAGGATTGACGAGCTCAGCAGAGAACTGCAAAAAGAAATGGACCAAAGGTTAGAACCGCCAAATGAGTAAAAGGAAGGGCATCTGCTTCTATCGAATACGCATGCTTATTTTGTTTGCTTGTTTAGACTGTCTTTGTTATAGTAGAGATAAAAAGTTAAAGACAATACTTGTGCGTTAATGAGATAAGACGTAAAGTCTCGTGGACCGCGTCGTGAGTGTTGGTGTTGACGTGAACATATTCTTTCTCTAAATCCATCTCACAGAGATGCATTAAATAAAATGAAGGACGTCTATGAGAAGAATCCTCAGATGGGTGACCCGGGGAGTCTCCAGCCCAAGATTTCTGAGACCATATGCAACATGGAGAAGCTGCGCTCTGAGATACACAAAAATGAGGTAATCTCCCCAGTGAACTGCATTGTTGCTGTGGTCATATAAGGAAATTCAGCCCACAAAGGCACATCTGGAGAAATGGCACCGCGATGGACAGCCCTGTGTGCTAGTGACCCCTGGTGGAGCAATACACACAGTGCATCTCTACATGTAGTTATGTGCCTTGAGTGCCTTGAGGACTCCTGGTTACCCAAAATGTTTGTCTTGCAAATAGAATATAGTGCAGTCTGGTCAGCTGTGTTGGCTTCTGTCACAGTTGTACTACCTAGATATTCCCCCTAACGTTACCTACACCTGCATACGGAGTACGTCGAAAGAAATATCACAGTTTTCAAACTGGAGCATATATTTTCAAGTAACACTATTGATAAAAGAAGACACAGTGCATGGTGTAATGAAACATTTATTTGAAATGTATTTCCCTTTCAAATTTGAAACGCTTTTGTTTCCCCATCTTGAAATGATTTGCTCTCAGATTCGCTGTGGCTTCTTCTTTAGTTTTTTCGAAACATGAGTGATTATTATATATCTGATTACATTGTTCTGTCTAACCCTAACTCCTAGTGCTAATACTTGACTGTGTCTCTGCTGCAGACATGGCTGGCAGAAGTGGAGGGGAAACAGAGTTCCCGTAGCGAACGGCGGTCCAGTTCAGATGTGAATCATCACGCACCGCATGGCAGAGAGAGGTGTGTGCGTTTACGCCTCAACACGAGCGCATCATTACTACTAAATAAAATGATAAACACAGTGATGGAAGAAACATTGCCTCCTGAGATGTCGACACAGTCTCAACAACAAATGTTTGCAATTTATAATACTTGAAAGGCCACAGAAATAATTTGCGATTTGAGTGAATAGGAAAGCAAGAGAGGATGATGCTATCACACACACACACACACACACACACACACACGCACGTATCAGATTAAACAACAAACTTCTAATTGGTTTGAAAATGAATTTTCATACTCAATCCAAATATGATCCATTCCTAACCAAAAATGACTTTATATTGGGGCTTAAATATTGGGGTTTCTCCATTTAGAACTAGAGCCGCTTTTCCACCACACGGTACGACTCGGCTCGTCTCGTCTCGGCTCGCTTTACTTTTCTGAGCTTGCTTTTCCACGGCAGTTTAGTGCTGCCTCAACGTGGGTGCCATCTTCCGCTCGCCTTCACGCAGGAATAACGTTGTATTATCGAAGCCCTGTACAAATACACAGTCAGGACGTATTCCAAACGCCTTTCCTGTTCACTGAACACGGACCCTATTAAGGATGTAAAATAACGGCGTTCTAGAACCTACGTAGTGCTCTAATCGTATTCAGCCGTGACAGGAGTGACTTCGATAAATGCCAGTTTGGAAATCGGTAACAAGTGAAATCTAAGACCGAAACCTTTGTTGTAATTTTATCTGTAATTAGATCAATGATTCATCATTTTCGATGAAAAGAATATTACCATACGCAACGTATGTGTTAAATGACACCCATTTATTCAGGCACAATACAGAACCACTCGTTAAGGAGAATCCTTACGCCTTCAGTGCGTGGCTCACGTTTAGTATCGGCTCGGCTCGCTTGGAGCCTGACCAAGGTGGTACTAAAAAGAGGTAGTACCAGGTACCATCCACAGTGGAAAGCCCCCAAAAAGCGAGTCGAGTCGTACCATGCGGTGGAAAAGTGCCATAGGTGTTGAAACAGTAATGATGTAATGAAGCCGTGTACACACTGGTCACTTGACTTGACTCTGAAGCTCTGGTGATTGGAGTGCGATTCGAATGATTCAATACATTTTAAAGTCTACATCTCTTACATGTGGGAGATATTTAATATATTATATGTCCTATATGGAGGTCAATACCCAGTTGAATCCATCAGTCTCTATGTTTCTGTTATAGCCCTGAAGGCAGTTACACAGACGATCCCAACCAGGAGCACCGGGCACCCCGTCAACCCGACCAGCACGAGTTTGACGATGAATTTGAAGATGATGACCCCCTTCCTGCAATCGGCCACTGCAAAGCACTCTACTCTTTTGATGGTACACAACTTAGAAGTCTTCACAGATAAACCCCTGTAGTGTTGGTCTTTCAATAAACTGTATAGTGTGTGTACGTTCCGCGTATCACCGTTTCGGAGTGTCTGTGTTTATGTACTGTGGCTGTGCTCCTTTGTGTGTTCGTGTCCACAGGCACTAATGAGGGCACGTTGGTGATGAAGGAGGATGAGGTGCTGTATGTTATCGAGGAGGATAAAGGTGATGGCTGGACGCGAGCTCGTAAGCAGAGCGGCGAGGAGGGCTACGTTCCCACCTCCTACGTGGAGATCACGCTGGAGAAGCACAGCAAAGGTGCGGTCACCTACATTTGAGCTGATCTGAAGCATGGTCGCCCAGCCATGCTCGTCACGTTGACTCTTGGCATCGGCAGCTCCATAGCCTGCATCACACCCTGTTCACTGTGTGAGCCTATGGACAAACACACAAATATACACACACTAGGTAAAGTGACCCTGACGATGTTTACTTCAGTGGCAGGTTACTTTCCTTTTCACATTTCAGGTTTTATTCGCCGTTCTCGGTTCTGAATAGAAGTTTTCCACTCGGACTATTAGCTTTGTCAGTCCTGTAAAGTGACCTTTTATCTTATGCAGTAGGATAAACAGATTGCATCTTAATGAACAATACCTTATTTTCAGTAAGTATTACTGATTAATGTACCTTGAAGTGTTTCAGGTGCCACCTTCCTTGCCATCTATGCGCAAGCTCAGGCCTTTAGAAGTTCGAATCATTGAGCAACGCGGACGTTGAGCGCACAAACTTGGAGCGTTTGTATGGGCTGTATAACGTACACCAGCTTGACGCATGTGACTTCTCAGTCCTATCCTGTGATTCCTGGCCAAATTTGTATAATTCACTTTTATGTGCTGCATCGCTAATCTTCAAATCGTTATATGATAAATACATTTTTTAAAAATCTCAGGATCTGCAGTATATCTGTGTTCGTCTGCACGTAGGCCCTCGGTCCTCTCTGGTCGTGTTTGTGTGAGTGACGGTGCTTTCTTTCCTCTCTCTGTGGCTACAGGTTCCTGAGTGGATGAGTGAGGGCTCTGTGGTGTTGGTGGAAGGGACACACTGCTCTGGGTCTATTAGTAGGTAGTGCAGGGGCTTTTAGCTGAAAGAGACAGGAACAGAGAGAAGCAAGCAGATCGCATGTTTGCATGCCGTCTCTCGTTTCCATTAACATCATTTCGATTCAGCAGAAGCTTGTGACATAGATGTGGTAGAAGATTCGGGGGAGAGGGATGGAATAGGGTGGGGGTGTAAAGTGAGGAATCAGCTGCATGGTAGAAAAGAGTAGGAAACCCAAAGAGCTGATCTAATCTGATGCATTTATCCTAGACTGTGCCTGACCCTAACATTTCACCTTGTTGCACTCCTCCATTCCAGCGCTGTCATAGGGATGTATTTTTTTCCTATGTCATCCCTTTTTGCTTGCCTTAACATGCATGACGTGAACATGTCACTCCCTCTCTCAGGGCTGAGCCGTCAGCTTGTGGTAGGATGTAACCACTTCTAATCCTTCATCACCCCATTTCTGTGATGTCTTTTTATATCATTATTGCATATATTTTTTGTTTACCCCCCATTTTGACTGTATCCATCCACAATAACACATCCATCATGAATGCTAAGTATAGCACGAATGAACCAGAGTAGACGCAGGACAGGACCACAGCAGCCCTATCACCAATCACCAACGTAATTATAATCAACTGGCAGTTCTCACTCAGTGTGTGCTGTGGATCAAAAATACCACCTTGGACCAATAGAGGGTGACGCATCATCATACAAAACGCACCAAAGCCTGGATGTGCGAGAAATGCAGCGAACACTCCAACCTTCCTTCCAGCCAATCCTACACCTTTTATTCTCCCTTCCAGCTCTCAGTATCCTGCTTGAGGAACTCGTTTTTCAAATAAGCGTTCGCATTATCCAAAAGTGTCTGCGTTATTCCTTCCGTGTGTACGTTTCTGAATGTGTCATGCATATCTTAAAACAATGTGTACGCATACGAATATATCTGTTCATACAGTATGTATATACCTAGTTAGGTTTTATTACTGATTTGTAAGTATTAACAACTTTTATTTCATACTGAATGTGTTTTTACCATGTCTTTTTTATAGGGTTTTTTAATCGTGCGAATGATTTTTTCGCTTCTTCGACTCGTGCTGTTTTCTCTTTGTAATCAGTGCTTCTTTTAGAGTCTGAACACTATTCTTGCATAGGACCCTGATCTTAACCGATGCACTTTTGACCCTATTTCATTTAAATTTGAATTGAATGGATGAATGATGTTGGCTGTGACTGCTACTTTTTTTGTATAAATATATTGTACAGTAAGACAACAGTGACCACTGTCTACTGGGGTGTTTGATCAAGAGTGAGAGCAAAAAGGAAATAAATGCTGACGTCCCTTTGTCTCATTTTTTTTTGTGTTCTGTGTGTGTTCATACTATGTGTGTGTGTGTGTTTGTGTGTGTAATAAGAGAGATTTTTCCAAATATTCAACATTAAAGGCGGATAATTTTTGCGTCAGTTATGATCAGTTAACTACGAATAACTAAATTTGTGCATGCTGACTAGGGCTGGACAATATGATATTGATATTTGAATCCTTTATTTCACAATACACTATGGACAACCGTTTTAGAATAATTACATATCTGATTTGAAGCAGCTGATTAGATGATATTTTCTACAGAATCTTTCAAATGTTAACGTACAGAATTTTTTCCCCCTACACATTAAACAAGTAGCTACTTTCAAATAGCAATTAAGGCTGTCAGATGCAGGATTGTTGTTTTAACACTCGGTAGTAGGTGATGTTTTCGTGACATTCTCTAATAATTCTCTTGTTAATAAATATATTTTTTAAGACAAACAGATTTGCATATTTAGTAGGCACCATCTTAAACAATTCCTTTATTAAATGTGAAAGGCGTGTGTGTATGTGGGTGTTCCAATGAAAGTACAATATTACTGAGACACAAATATGCCTTTGTCGAGTTAGACATTTTATTTAGACGTGTTTATCTATACTTTTGCGACGGTTCATAGAAAGATATTAAAGTTGTTTGAGTATTTACATGGACGACAATTACGAATAAACTATAATACATAGATTAACATTCACATGTTTACCTTAGTAAAAATTATATACACCGTTTTACAGGTATGTTTCTTTCATTTACACACTTAAACACTGAAATAACTTCATACTTTACAATACAGTTCTAGACTAAAACCGTTGACTGGACTGCTTACTGTTAAGGTATAAATACAAAGTATGCTTTTAAAACCTACAGAACCACCATAGTTCTGCCATCCATCTGTCCTTCTCATCGTCACCCTGGACCTTTTAAATAATGGCATTAAATGTACAGTATAATTACCACTTATGTTAAGTGAACGGTTCCTTTTCCTTCTCTCACTGTACCTTTGTCTCCTTGGGATAGTGTCCATAGAGCAGAAAAGTACCAACTTGTATTAGTTGGATTATTCCAAAGTGTGTGTGTGGAAGTCTTTTGGAATACAGTATTGTTTATGGAAGATATGTTGTACCACAGCACTTGTAAAAGAGCTTCCATTCTTCACAGCAGTTTTATTGGGCCATGTGTATTCTGCGTTTAGAGTATGTTATGTCCTTCCACGTGGTGCTTTAAATCGATTGGTGTCGTCTTTCCTCAGAGTTCTGTGTGTTTAACAGGAGGCTCTAGTTTTCTGGACAGTGCGGTCAGGATGAGTTTGAACTTGTCGTGCCGTTCTGTTTGGTTTACCCCGGCTCCTCTGCTGCCCCAGAGTAGGCGTAACTGGAAGTCTGTCTTCAGGATCTCCAACATGTCCTCATCAGCACAGAAGTCTAGAGGGGGAAAAAAAAAGAAATGAAGATCATGATTGTAATATTAATATTAAAGCTATTTCTGCATACTGGTACAAAATTGGGTAGGAAGCAAAATACTTCTGGAGACACCCCTGACTCAACTGGTCTAACCCACAGAATGCGGTCTATGCCAGGCAGCATCAACTGTCAAGTTATCAAGCACTTAGAAAAATACTGTAGCAGAACCCATTGTAGTTCAGCGACTATAGTTTTATAAAACAGCTGGGCTTCTGGAGTCATCCAGTCACATTTGTGTGTGCTAGAGAGGTTGAGATGTTGTTCTCAGTTTACAACCCCAATTCTGAAAAAGTTGGGGCAGTATGGAAAATGCTAATAAAAACAAAGAGGAGTGATTTGTAAATGTACTTTGACTTGTATTTAAACAAAAAACATAAAGACAAGGTATGTGATGTTTTACCTAATCAACTGCATAGTTTTTTTAAGATAAACATTTTTTAGTTTGATGCATGCAATGCATTCCAAAAAAGTTGGTACAGGGGCAATTTAGGACAAATAGTGATGTGACAAGTTGAAATAAGAAGGTGATGTGAAACAGGTGAGGCAATCGTCTAATTATAGTATATAAGGAGCCTCCAAAAAAGGCCTAGTCCTTCAAGAACAAGGATGGGTCAAGGCTCACCAATCTGCCAACAGATGTGTCAGCGAATAATCCAACAGTTTGAGAACAACATTCCCCAAAGACAAATCGGTAGGATTTTGGGCGTTTCACCTTCTACAATGCACAATATAATTAAAGGATTCAAGGAATCCGGTCAAATCTCAGTGTGTAAAGGGTAAGGCTGAAAACCACTTCAGAATGCTCGTGGTCTCCGATCCCTCAGACGTCTCTGTCTTAAAACCCGTCATGAGTCTGTAATGGATATCCTGACATGGGCTCAGGAATACTTTGGTAAACCTTTGGCAGTCAATAAGTCAACACCATTCGCCGCTGCATCCACAGATACAAGTTAAAGCTTTACTATGCAAAGCAGAAGCCATACATCAACACTGTCCAGAAGCATGGCCAACTTCTCTGGCTTGCTCTCATCTGAGTTAGACAGTAGCACAGTGGAATCATGTTTTGTGGTCCGACGAGTCAAACTTTCAAATTTCAAATTGTTTTTGGACAAAACAGCAGTCATGTTCTCCGGGCCAAGAAAGAAAAGGACCATCCGAGCTGTTATCAGCGTCACATCCAAAAGCCAGTGTCTGTCATGGTATGGGGGTGTGTCAGTGCCCATGGCATGGGTAACTTGCACATCTGTGAGGGC
>JANDJT010000190.1:22288875-22304720 GCA_024331685.1 Stegophilus panzeri | reverse complement strand
AGGGCACCATTAATGCAGAAAGATATGTACACATTTTGGAGCAACATATGCTGCCATCCAGAGCAGGACAACGCCAAGTCACGTTCTGCCTGGGTTACACGCGCATGGTTGCATAAGCAGAGAGTGCGGGTGCTAGCATGGCCTGCCTGCAGTCCTGACCTGTCTCCGATTGAAGACAGGTCTTCAGTTATTATTATGAAGCACAAAATAAGGCTACGAAGGCCCCGTACAGTTGCACAGTTGAAGAAATGCATAATGGGGGAAAATTCCACTTGCTAAACTTAAACAGCTAGTGTCTTCAGTGTGCAAACGCTTAAGTGTTATTAAAGGAAAAGGTGATGTTACACAGTGGTAAACAGTCGACTGTCCCAAATTTTTTGGAGTGTGTTGCAGTCATCAGATTTGAAATGAGTGCATATTTTCAAAAATAAATCAAATTCAAAAAGTAAAACATCAAATAATGTGTTAAGAATGTGTTTTCAATATAGTACAGGGTGAATTGAATTTTCAAATGACTCTTTTTGCTTTTGTTTTTTTGCATTTTCCATACTGTCCTAACTTTTTCAGAACTGGGGTTGTACCATTTCGAAGGCAGGTTAAATCAGAAATAATAACTAGGGGAGTGAGCGGGATTGGTCAAAATGTCTGGGTTTGCATCTGATTAAAAAAAAATAAAAGATCCATGGTCTTCATGGTGCTAGTCAAAATTGATAAAATTACGCACCACTGTGGGGGAAAAATACCTCTTAAATTTGTCTCCTTTATAGCCAAAACCTAATCATTAATGCTTAAGAATTAAGAGGTAACTGTTGTCGACATTCATTCATGTTAGTTACTTATAAGGACCTTTGTAAGTAAGGAACTGGACCTTTACAAATTATAGTTGAACACCCTTGGTCTATTGTCTTACCTTGCAGGACCCGCTTGGCATTATAGGAGTAGGTGTCAGCGTTGCGTGCAACAGCACGAGCCTCCTCCAGATGGCGCAGCATGATCTCACAACCCTGGTCATTGCTTTCCCAGAGCTCCATGCCCTCAAATGCAACTGCTGGTCTTTCCATCAGGGTGAGGAGAGGCATCAACAGCGGCACAGTGGCACTGCTCAATGGAAGCTCTGCTGCAGAGAGCAGAAGGACTTTGTTACTATTAACCTACTTCTATTAACCTCAACAACCAGCATAACGTTAGCACAGTATAGATGTCTGAAAGTATTTAAAACACTCAATCATCTAAACCACAGTATGAGCCATTAATGATTTGGTATAATTATGGCAGGAATGATAGGACAAAGATGTTGTCCAAAAAATGACCAAAAACTCACCAATCCCATCATACAGGCCTTTGTAGAATGGTTTGAGAGATTTCTCATAAAGGATGGCAGTTTGCGTGTATTTCCTGCGTAAGGTGGTCCACGTGTGATCGAGCCTCGTGATCTGTGAGCAGAAAGAAAATCAGAAAGAGTGTATTTCTTGCAGTTTGGCCACAGGCATCTTGTCCATGTCCATATAGTGCTCAGCTTCTGTGAAGTGCAGAGGCAGTGCTGAGTGGGTGCTACCTGAGGCATGTCCAGTGCTTTCATTATGGATGAGAAGGCATAAAGGTCTCCCATGGAGTCTTTTAGCTCCTGGGCGACCAGAATGATTCGGTTTAGCGTGACTGCTCTCTCCTCAAGGCTCCCTGTACAGCCCAGGATGTCCACAGCAACGCCAATCGCCATGGTGTTATGCCTACGTTGAATAAGGAACTTTATCTCAAATGGGATCAACTGATTAAATGACATTTTTAACCTCTATGGTGTAGGGCATCAGTGTGTAAAGTAACAGTGTGTCATTTACCTTTCCATGAGATCCTGACGGAGTTGCCTCCCGTGTGGTAGGGTTATCAGCTCCAGCCCGGAGGTCACGCCCATCTGACTTTTCATTTCGCCTGAAACATTTAGAATCCGGGCAACCTGGCAGATATACACACAACATTTACATGGTAGGTTCTGTCCTGTTTTCCTATACATAAAATGAATCTGGGCTGAATTCATTTACAAATATCCAAAGGAGTCTTGTCCTTCCTGCTACTTAAAAGACCACAAAAACATCATTTCCTCCACACTGCACCCCTAGTCATGAGTTGAAACTCATGAAAACACTGCTTTTAGTGCTACACTGATGATATTTTTGTTCTACATGTGTCCTTGTCTGGCACAGCTAAACACATCACACTCTACCAGGCTGGCAGGAAGAACCGGTCTCTAACGTCTGAAGCAGCAAAATGTCACACTAGTTGTGAAGCACTGGAAGTGCTGGTTATGAACCTGTTACTACTGATTGTATTCAGGTTATGGGTGTGGATGGGTGGGTTACCATGAAAAAAAATGGTTGGAAGGTTGCCTGTGGTTCTCATTGCAAAAGTGCAGCTATTACATAATACACATTTATGGTATTGGGCAGATGCCCTTATCCAAAGTAATTTACATTTATATCATTTTCGGAGCATTTATCTGAGCAGTTGAGGGTTAAGGGCCTTGCTCATTGGGATTTGAACGCTTGAACTTATGATCAGTAGGCCAACATCTTGACCAGAGTACTATCGTTACCCCATACTGTTCTCAACATCTAAAATGCTGTCACTACATGTGGTTGTAGGAACTGCTCCCTGAAGATGTATGATACCAAGAAATTTGATCAGAGTATCTTGTAAACTTACCTCGCAGTCAGCTTGTAGGATGTGCTTGGCGATGGTTTTGGGATCCTGACTGACCAGCAGTTCTTTGGCTCTCTTCAGCACAGACATTTCTAGTGGCTTATTCTCTGATGGCAATAACCTGAAGTCTACCTCCCCTGGTCTGAATGCCGATACCATCTCAAACACAGGCTTCTGGAAACCTCTAACCTTCTTTGCACCACAGTGTCGGACTTGTCTCTGCTCTTCCTCCTGCTCTTTGTCGTCCTCCTCACTGCTGTTCTGCAGGGCTTCGATGGCATGATGATAAGAGCTGCGATCCAGCTTCGTGCTCCCTCCACTGATTATTTTCTCCTCCACTTTCAGCCTCTCCACATAACCATTAGAGGCACTATTCCTATCCCACTCAGCAGGACTACATGGGCTCAGTTCATAGTAGTTCACATCTGGGCTAACCAGGCTGACTGATTGCTGTGGGGTAGAAGGCCAGTGTTTCTGGGGCTTCACTGGAGGTACCGGAACTACAAAGTGCGAGTAAGGATGCCTTATAGAGGACACTTTGCTGGGTTTAGGAGGCGGTTTAGGGCAGAGCTGACTATCAGAACCACGGATGGCTTCTCCTGCTTGTGTCTCAAAGGCCATCTTGCGAGGGACCGTAGGGCTGAGGGCTGGCTCACTGCCTGTCCTGAATACAGGAGACTTTGGGCATGACTGGGCCTCCATATGGTGAGTCTGGGCCTGAGGCCTTGATCCTGGAAGCAGGAAAGAATGCATGAATTATTTACGATATTGTATTATTTACATATTCATTATCTGACAGCTTTAATTACAGATGCTCTGCACCCGATGTGGAAAAGGAAGGTGTTTAATTCATAGCTGTCCTCGATGTGCTGAGACTAACTTGACTAGAAAAATACAAAATATTTTCTACTCTCCGACCCTGACAACTGAAACGAAATGGACATGAAATGTCTCTTCTACCTCCTTCCTGCATTTTAATTTACCCTGCATAAGAATCCTCCATGGAACAGTTACTTAACATTTCAATTCTACGTCTCACTTCACACGTTCGGTTCCCGACAACTGAAAGAGTTTCAAAGGCAGGGTGCTACACTGACTTTGAAAACGTCTTTTGCTGTTGTTCAGAGAGACCCAACTAGACGGAAAATAACTAGTTTTCAAGGCTGTCAGAGCAGGGGACCATCAGATGTGAAGATGTCAGTACATTAAACAAGGATGAAAGCAGAAGTGATCATGCTCACCGAGTGGAAGGAAACTCTCAGACTGATGGGTCTTCAACAGCTGTCTCCTCTCCTGAACGTGGTTTAGACACGCTGGCTGGCTTCCGCACTTGTCTCTGTTGCTGTGAAGGAGAAAGATGGGTCATTTAGTCTCACAGTGCTCCTGAATAGAAGCATCACCGAGCTTGTCTGCTGTGTACAACATTGGAGAAGAATTTTATATGCGCTATGTGTGTGTGGATTTGTGCAACTTAGAAGCTTGTAATTTTGCTAGGGTATTTTTTGTCATGGTTTGCCTTGGCATTTCACATCAAGCTGGTTTTCTCCATATTCAGCTACAGATATACATGCCTGGGTTATACCCTGCTTAGCCACAGAAAGGGTTTTCTTAGACGTGTACTTATCTTTGCTGGTTTGACATAAACGCAGTGTTTCCGTTCTAGATTTTTAAAGTCTATTCAGCCCATAACCTACAACTATGATCAGTGATAGTTTCTATCTTTAGTGCAGAGTTCCTATTTCCGTGAATTCTTCCACATGGTTTGGTAAGATGTAAGACGTTTGCTCACCTTAGAAGGTTTCCACGGCCAAGGGTGTGATCTGGGCCGTGTCCGTTCATGATATTTAAGCTCAGTCGTTTGGAGCTCTGGTTCTTCTTCTCTCTGTGGCCAGATTCTGCACGGATAGGTCCGACTGCATACTTCTCCTCCAAGGACCTCAGTGGCAGCGTCCTGTTGATGGGCTGGAAGATGATGGCTCCCATTACCTCAGACACAGGCTCACGGTTACCCACGTAGTATCTCACAAGAGCGGGGATGCTGTCAAAGCCCTCTTTCTCAAACAGGTACTGCACTCGTGAGTAGGCTTCATTCATCACTACCACCCTCTTGTTTATTTTGAAGTGCTGGGGACTGTTCTTCCACTGGCACGTCAGGACGTAGGTTCCTGGGCTAGACAGTGAGTCACGGATCAGGAAGTCACCGTCACGCTGGACCAAGTTCTCAGCCACCTAATGAATGGCAGCACATGGAAGGAGTTATTAAGCATTTTATTTTTTTCAGATTTAGTTTCTGTTTTGCCACTATTTATATATATTTATCTGTAGGTCAGAGAGTAAATATGATTTTCAGACAGGTGATATACTCCAGAATATGTCATATTTTTTAGTACTTTTTTCTCCTTGTGACGTATTTTTTTTTAGGGAGCAATGTTAGTACTGTACACTCTTAGGGAAAAAAGCATTCTACAATTTTTAAATTAAGGATTAATTGACTAGTTAAGGGTTTTTACATTCCAAAAAGGGTTTTTACTTGGAACCCTTTTTAATACACCATTGTACCTTTAAATGTTTCCACAGGAAGACAAAGTATTCTAAATTTTCTAAGAGTGTACCATGGATCATTATTCTGAACCTTATTTCGCTCTTAATCTGTCATTTTCTTCCTGAAAAAAACCCTTTATAAGACAACAGAGAAGTGCAAGTGGAAGACTGTCACAGCCTAATAATTATGCATATTAAAATTTCCTTGAAAAAAAAAAAAAATTGAACAACCCTCTAGATGGTAAAAAGATTACACTACAGTTTCCATATTTTTTGTCTGGTATGATTATCTTATTATATTTGCACAAATTGCAAATGTGCTCTCATAAAAACTCTTGCTACTATAAATGAAACCTAATTGGACTTCAACTAAGTCCAAAATATGACAGTTACTTAATTACTTAAGGTAATAGAAATGTTTAAAAAAAAAAAAAAAAAAAAAAACACTTTTTTTTTCTTTTTTTTTTTTTTTTAAAGTAATGCTTTCATTCTACACTTTAAAATAACTTTATTTGAAATCCAATCAAAACATCAGAATGATCTAACTGTCTAATCATTTACAATATGCACTGGGTAATAGATTTGATGGATGTATGGTGTTGGATTCAAAGGAATCAACTTGTTTTGTTGAACTGATTTATTTACACTACACTGCTTTGATAGTTGACATTTCCAGGTGGACTTGTACTGCAGGTTGATACCTGCCCAGTACTAACATAGACCTTTTTTTATTTTTAAACCTTCATTATTTCCTCATTAGTAGTCAACTTTAATTTTTCCCACTCACAACCCACGCAGCACTTTCTGGAAGTTCCCGCCAACAAGCAATATCAATCACAAATCATAATTGGCGTCATTTCCCATTAGAAATGGTGTCAGAATCAGTGACTCGCTTCCCTTTCTTCTCAAGTGTCATTTGTTTAATCACCTTCAGTTGAGCAGGTCTGACTCGTTTCTGTTTAAAGCTGTTTGGCTTTCATTGCTAAACATGAGCTTTGGTTCAGATTATGGGCAGCCAGATGAATAATGTCTGATCCAGGAGGTTTTATGCTCAAGTCACAGGTCACAGGAGAGTATTACTATGTTTGATATAATCAAGGCATTCAATGGCCTGCATGACCAGTTGTAAATTTTTCTGGCTCAAGTCTCAAACTTAAATACATGTACATGTTTAACGTGTAAATAATAGATATGTGGACATTGAAAACCATCATGTGATATGTATGGAATAAAGTGTTTTATTTCTCTTATGCTACATCAATTTGCCAAGACGAATATATATTTTTATTTATTAAAGCACGTCATACTGTTAACCATTTATAGTTACACGTAATATTGGGGGACGTCCACAAAACATGATTCACCTATGTTATAACAGCTATAAACAGTCATTCCCTCACAAGCCTCTCTCTTTGCTCTCTCTCTCTCTCTCATGCTCTCTCTCTCTCTCTCTCATGCTCTCTCTCTCTCTCTCTCATGCTCTCTCTTGCTCTCTCTCTCTTTTCAATCTAATAAGATAAAACCACAGCTTGTTATGTTAATAAGAAACTGCAAAACGAGTCTTCAGGACTTCTGTCCTGAAGAATTTCCCATGTTGGACTACTTAAATTTGTACTTCTGACTCTTACAAAGTGCTGGAACTGGGGACTCCTTCCAAAGATATTATTCACCGTAAAAACAATTACATATTATTGTTGTTGTTGTTGTTGTTGTAATGTTTACATGGAGCATCGACCATCCAAGTCCCCAAATCCAAGTTTTTACTATAGAAACAATACTCTATTAGAATGAGTGCATAATATAAACATTTGCCTTGCTGCTGTCAGAGTCGCGCTGTTATAGAAAATCACCTTCTGACCAATCAGATTAGAGAATTGAAAAGCGCTGTGGTATACAGTGATGCATTGTGTTCCGAGAGCTGGCTGTAATGAAAATGCTGCATGATGGATTGTTACATTTATGGTTCCTAAGCAAAGTGTGCAAAATAGCATCAAACTCTGCATCAACATCTGCAATGTCCTTGTGACTTGTGCATAGTGAAGCATGGACTGCCGCTGTGATTGATACCTGATTGGATATGTAGTTTAGTCCCTCGTGAACACACAGCGATGTTAAATCGGCACCTAGATTTCAGCCTGAGTTATGATTTAACTTCCGAATACCTATTAGATTGAATATTTACTTCAGTGTCTGGGTTTAAAAGACACACAACAAGAAGAATTCTCTTAAAGAGTTAAAAAAAAATATGACATGCTCTTCTGAACACTTTTGCACTTAAAACATTTGTACGCTTTTTTTTTTTTTAAATGTGGCTCTACCAGTTCTAGGCAGGTTTGGCTCCTATGAACTGAGTAGTGTTCAGACACTATGAACTTTTATTACAAGCTTAACCCTGAGAGAACCTTGTGACAACAGGAACCGAACGCCGGTCATTCAGTTTAATGTATTGCAGGTGTACTAAAATTAGCGGCAGGATTAAAGTGTAACCGGTGCCTTCCATATCCGAGATTAGTGCTGAACTAACCTCGTCTCAAGGATGAGCTGGAGCAAACACACCACATTGTTTTTTATTTCATTATCACGTTTCACAAAGAGAGCGAATGATACTCTGCCAGAGATCAGACATGTCTCACTTGACACGAACAGCAAAATGTGATTAGCTGAGCTCAGCCAAAGCAGCAAACAAGTGAATGCTTCATTTCAGAGATAGTGAAATGAAGCTCTCATCTCTCTCAGTTAAAGTATTCCAACAGTTACAGCAGTTTCCTTCCCAGATACACCCTGCATTCCTCCTGTCTTTGTGTGTATCACTGCGAGTTTACCTGTCTTGGAATGGCTCCATGGTACCATGCATGGCTGCGAGGTTCCTCTCCACACTGTTTCAGCTCTTCCTCCAGCTCCCTGCGTAGCTTCTCTGGAGCTCCATCCATGATGTGCTTGTCCCTGGAGAACTGCACATAAATGGGTACAACAATGCCTTTCAATGTCCTCAAAGTCATGATTGTTCCATACACACCGCATGTGTGTTTGTGCCACAAAGCAACCTTCACACTTAATGCCCTCCCTTTTGCTTCCTTTTTCTTTTTTTTTTTGGTAACCCTGCCTCTATCGTCTGCCACTGTCACTCTCAGTACAAACCTGCCTGATAGATGTACCTGTTGATGATTTCCATGACTCAACAGTCCCTCCCCTTTTTCTGTATCCTATCCCCTGATAGGCTCTTGAACGTCCTCTACCCTTACCTGTAACTGCACACACACACACCCAAAAAAAAAACCCTGCTTGTTCCTGTTATGCGGTCTGACTCATCGTTTTCTGTCAGAGATTCATTTAGTTGAAACCAGAAGAGGGTTGAGTAATAGCTGAGTTTAGTTTATACTTTATTGTCGTTTTTCAAGGAAATTCATCTTGGACTCTGAAGTCGCGCAACACACAGCAACAGCAACAGTTGACACAGATAATAAAAACCAAAAACATTCAAAAGAGAACCATTCTAAATACATTTATATTTACAACTACATCTTGCTGATTAAAATATTAATAGACGCTGATACAAATGATTTTTTTGTAACGGTTGCTTTTGCATAGCGGAACCCTATAATGCTTCCCTGAAGGTAATAACTGATACATATGAGATAAAACATGGCTTGATTCAGTCTTGTGCATTCTTAAAAACTAATTGCTCAATAAACTGGGGGACGAGTGGGAATTATCTTCAATATATTATATTATATCATCTTTAATACGGGAAATGATAATGTAGGTCAAATCTGATGAAACTTCACTATCTTGGTCTCTATGAAACATGACACTTTATTAAAATCAGTAGGATTTCCTAATATTAGAAAATTGTTTTGGCAAAGCATATTGCAGTGCATTAATGAATTAGGTAACTTGTCATTAGGAGACAATGGCATTGAGTAACTGTTTATACCAGATCGGCAAATAGAAAATGTCGCACACACACACACATACACAGCATCCACGCTTGAGCAAGAACTAACCTGCAGAGTTACAACAATATAGACCTTTCTGAGTTTCTTAAGCCTTTGTGTTTAAGAAAACAAGTGTGAAAGACTCGCTTTCAGTTTAGACTGGGTAAACTCACACTTCCTTTTATCCAACATTTGCTACATACTAATATACTTACTGTACTAATAACAGAATGTATACGTGGAGAGTATACTTACAGATTATTTTGCAGTTTTTTAAAGAAAAGTATGCTTATTTACTTTAGATATACTTACAAGTATTCCTGAAGAACAGTAAACTACATGCCAAGTAACCTATTAGTTTGTTACTTTTATATGTTCTAGTGATAGTATGGTTATGAAACTTATTTCTGAATATTCTAAACTACTAATGAGGATATAAGTCTACTTATATCTATTTAAATCCACCATTTTTAGACAGCCATTCTAAATTGTAGATGAAGAAGACATTTTAATTCCTTTAAAACACCTTTTGTCTTTAAATGTGCCTGATGTGACAAACAAAAATGTATTTGTATTAAAACCATTTTCAGAGTGAGCCTACAGTATGTCCCGAGAAATCTGGCTTCTGAATCCTAGCTTCCACACAGGAAGGGTGGGCTTCCTTTTCTCTCTTTCTTTCTTTTTGTTTTTTATTTCCCACCATGTTCTCCTCAATTCAATTTGGTCCCCTGCCAATACCCACCCACCAGCCAGCTCTCCCCTATCATACAACAGCTACCAACTGGGGAGGGTGAAATCTAGGCGAGGCAAGTTTATTTATATAGCACATTTCATACACAATGGTAATTCAAAGTGCTTTACGTAGAAATGATTAAGACAATACAATACAAGAACAAGAAATAAAAGTAAGAAATAAAAATGAGGAAAAATGCATTAAAATGAGCAGGAGATAAAAAAAGAATTTAAAAAATGTTAAAATTTATAGAGCTAAAATGATTTAAATCAGTCAGTAGAGTGCAGTATATTGTTCAATCAGTAAATGCAAGGCTAAATAGATGTATTTTCAGTCTGGCTTTAAATGTGGCTAGAGTTTGAGCACATCTTGCTTCTTCTGGAAGCTGGTTCCAGCCATGGGTGGCATAATAGCTAAAGGTGTCTCACCTTGTTTTGAGTGAACCCTTGGTATTTCTAACTGACCTGATCCTAATTTCTAACTGACCTGATCTGAAAGGTCTGTTCTGTTTATATTCAGTAAACATACCTGTAATGTATTTAGGTCCTAGGCCATGTAGTGATATATAAACTAGTAATAGTACTTTAAAATCAACCCTGAATGTAATTGTAAGCCAGTGTAAAGACCTGAGGACTGGAGTAATCTGCTCAGATTTTTTTGGTTTGGGTGAGAATCCTGGCAGCAGCATTCTGAATGAGCTGCAACTGTCTAACAATCTTTTTGGGAAGACCGGTGAGACGTCCATTGCAGTAATCCACTCTGCTGGTAATGAATGCATGAACAAGTTTCTCCAAGTCTTGACTGGAAATGAAATTTTTGAGGTGATAGTAGGCGGATTTGGTTATTGCTTTCACTTGACTACTGAAACTCAGATCAGACTAAGATCAGACAAAATGACACCAAATGGCTTACATCAGACAAAATGACACCAAGATTCCTGACTTGATTTTTTGTCTTTAGACCCCTGGAGTCAAGGTATGTGTTCAACTTGAGACTTTCATTTTTGTTTCCAAATACAATGATTTCTGTTTTGTCTTTGTTTAACTGAAGCTAGTTTTGGCACATCCAGCTCTTTTGTCAAGGCACTGGCACAGGGAGTCTATGGGTTGGTAATCATTAGGTGACAGGGCTAGGTAGATCTGGGTGTCGTCTGCATAGCTATGGTATGCAATTTGGTTCTTCTTTATAATTTGGCCTAGTTTGGAGCATATACAGGTTGAACAGCGGCGGTCCAAGGATTGAGCCTTGTGGGACTCCATACATCATGGACGTCCACTCAGATTCATAGCTGTCTATCTTCACATAGAAACCTCTCCCTTCTAGATATGACCTGAACCAGCCAAGGACCGTCCCAGAGAGCCTTACCCAGTTTTCCAGTCTGTCTAGGAGTATATTGTGGTCGACAGTGTCAAAAGCAGCACTGAGACCCAATAATACCAGCACGGTTAGTTTGCCTGAATCAGTATTTAACCGAATATCATTAATTATCTGTATGAGTGCCGTCTCTGTGTCGTGATGCTGCCAGAAACCAGATTGGAAATTGTCCAAATAGCTATTTGAGGATAGAAATTGGTTCGGCTGATTGAAAACAAACTTTTCAATGATCTTGCCTATGAAAGGAAGATTTGATGATAGTCTATAGTTGCTTTAAACCGTGTTAACCAGATTGCTCTTTTTCAGAAGGGGCTTAACAGTTGCAGTTTTCAGGTATTTTGGAGAGTGTACCTGTGCCTGAGAGGAGTGAGGCATTTACTATGTCTAAGAGATCTTTTTCTAAACACTTAAAAACGTTTTTGAAAAAGGATGCAGGGAGTGTGTCGAGACACCAGGCTGATGTTTTAAGCTGCTGTACTGTTTCTTTTAGAGTTTTGGCATCAATTTCCTCAAAAGTAGGCATAGTAACATAGTTGTGTCTAGAGTGTGGCCCCGATTGTGTGTGGGTCCATTCATGTGCTGAGTTAGATCAAAAGTGTTTAAAACAGATATGAGCTCTTTGGCATTGCTGTTTTCAGAATGATCAATATAGATATTAAAATCCCCTGCAATAATAAAACAGTCAAATTCAGATGAAGTAGTAAAATCATCAAAAATGTGGAAGACTATGCAAGAGTTGGTGGCCTATGAATAATTAAGAATAAAATCCATAGAGCATCTTTTAGTACAATACTAAGATACTCAAATGACAAGTAATCACCAAGTGATATTGCAGCTATTCCTCCACCTCCCCTAACAGCTGTAGAGGAATTCATGTAAGTAAAGTTTGTAGTGGCCGATTCATTGAGGACTGTTGCACTACAGCTGTCATCTAACCAAGTTTCATTTAGAAACATAAATTCAAGTTGTTTGTGATGATGAGATCATTGACTAAAAATGAT
This sequence comes from Stegophilus panzeri, assembly GCA_024331685.1. Taxonomy (NCBI): domain Eukaryota; kingdom Metazoa; phylum Chordata; class Actinopteri; order Siluriformes; family Trichomycteridae; genus Stegophilus; species Stegophilus panzeri. Next base: position 22,292,442 of record JANDJT010000190.1, on the reverse strand, counting down.
TGTTTTTAAGTGAGCGGATTTTTAAAAGTGCCTACTTAACAGTTTCTGTTTTTGGTTCCACAGTAATCTCAGATAGATTTCTAATAGGCAACAGATTACACAGGTTTGCTGTACACCTATAGATATAGATATAGATAAAACTAAAGGGACATTGGTTTCCCACTTGCTCTGTGAACATTGGGGAATGTTGCTACTACTGTAGCAGTGACCCAACACATATCACTGGGAGCTGTTATCAGTTGTTCGCTGTTTACCAAGAACAGATGAAGGACGGTGTGGGCCCGGACGTTGTGGCAGCTGCCAGAGATTGCTGTCAGATGAAGGGGGCCATAGATTTTGGTGGTAGAGGCGCCTTCCGTTTTTTTTTTTTTTTGGTATCTGGGGGCTCGATGCAATGCAGTGGGATAGTTTGTTCCAGCAACCACCAGTTCCTCCATTATCTTAGACAAGCTCAGAAGAGGTGAAGGTGATGTTGATGAGAGGGAGAAAGTGTCACATGAGAGTGACTGTGCCTCTGGTGTTTTTGGAGGCTGAAGCATGATATCTTGACTTCCTTTACTTTCTTCCAGGGACTCATCCTTCAGTCCTGTATCTTGGAGCCGTTCCACTTCATCACAGTCCAACTGTTGAACACTTTGTGGGTGGGGCTCAGCCTGGGTTGTGTTCCTAAGCGGTGGATGTTTTGGCTGTGCTGTGTCCTTGTGGGGTGTGTTGACTAAATGTCCATCCAGATATTGAAGTGTGGTTCTGTTGACATCCAGACACTGCAGTGCTGTTTGTGTGCCATTGAGTTTGAGAGGATTGGCACATGTTGCAGATGGATGAAGGAGGGAGAAGAGGATATTATCATTTAACACTCTCTCCAAGTCTGTTTGGGTGCAGGCCATCTGATTTAAACAGATCAATTTGACTCCAGAAAAGATTCAAGTTGTCAATGTAGTTCCGTCCTCTCATGTTGCAGGTTTTGTGTAGCCATGTATTTATACCAAGCAAACGAGAAAACATATTTGTTCCTCCGGATGGGAGTGGTCCACTGATAAAAGACTGAACTTTTAATCTTTCAAGTGTTTCAAAGAGTTCATTGAAATCCCTCTTCAGTAGTTCTGACTGCTCTTTCCGAATATCATTTTTCCCAACATTTATTATAACCTGATTCACAGTCTTATTCTGTAGCAGAATTCTGTGAACTTCCTTATTTACCTCAGAAACCGTTGCTTGAGGAAGGCAGCAAGTGGTAGTAGTCCTGCTGCCAATGTTTGTGATAATGGAGTCCCCCACTATCAGAGTGCTCAGCGTGGTTGTGGTCTTGGCAGATCACCGCTGCCTGCTTGACCTTGAGTGCCTGCTAGATGGCATGTTAGCTGCTGGCTGATGTGATCTATGTCTGATCACGTTTGGGTTTTCTTCGTCCACATTCATTAATGGTTCAAATCTATTTTGAAGACTAATTGGGGGTGGAAGAAAACCAGTATTGATTGGTTTGTCGATGTCGGGAGTTTAACATGCCCTTGCCCCAAACTGCAATGCTTGTGACTGTCTGTGCATTGTTGTGCATTGATATCTTGTGCATTGTTGGGTCTAGCTCCCTGTTTATGCCATCAGTTTTTGCTCACACTTTCATCAGTCACTTTTGCCACCTGTTCTGCTGTTTTTTCTGAGCTCTCTTTCGCATTTTTAGGAGCATTAGAATCACAGGACTCACCGGCTGAAGGCTGAGGGGGTCCACGGTGATGTATTCCTACGTGTTCTGTCAAGGGTGGCAATACCGCAATTAGTTTTGTTTCAAGAACTACGATCCTCTGAAGAAGTGTTTGGCAGCCTGAGCAGCAAGTGGAAAGAGGCATTTTCTTTCTCGTTTGTCTGTGTGGAGGCAGGTTGTGTTGTCCCATTTCAGGAATGTAGATATCTCTTCACAGGAGGCAGTAGTCCGCTTTCAGAGGAAAAAAAAACTTTTTTGTTGTAATATTCCAATCCCAAATGTCTCTGGTTTTAGTGTAGGTGCCAAATTAGGTTGTTTTGAGCACTTTCCTGAACAGCTGATGTGAAAATAAGAAGTTAGAATGTAAAAGCAAGAGCGCGAGCAGTAAGCAAAAGCGTCGGAACAGTAGCAAAGCAGGAAGAAGGAAAATCTAAGATTAGCCAGCCAGCCACATGTTTTCAAACAGCTGCTCATGCTGCATCACAGGGCAATGTAACAGACGCCAAGGAAAGCGTTATCTACCCTCTTCCACATACAGTCATGTGAAAAAATAAGTACACCCCCTTGGGAATTGTTGTTGTTGTTTTTTTGGACAAACAAAGGTTTGATCCTCTTTGAAACAGTGCTTATTAATAAAGTTGATACACTCAATCAAATGACATATACAATTTACATATTTATTTTAGCAATTTTCAGAATTTAAATTAACAAAAAAAAAAAAACATCAGTCACATGGAAAAATGATCACACCTTCAAATCAATAAAATTAGAATCAGGTGTTTAAGATTGTGTGCCAGTGATTAGAAGCTGCTTAGGGAGTACAGGTGGAACCTGTCTTATATCTAGCCTCTCATATAGTGTCTAGTGTTCCCTTTGCTATTGAGGTGTGTGGTGTCATCATGCCAAGAGTTCTAAAAAGTTCTGTAAGGCCTTCATAAAAAAGGTTGTAGATGCCTTTGAGTCTGGCAAGGGATTTAAAAAGATCTCCAAATTATTTGAAATACATCATTCAACTGTAACGAAAATCATCTACTAATGGCGCAGATTTCAAATGACTGCCAATTTTTCCAGGACTGTCTGTCCCTGCAAATTCAGCCCAAGAGCAGACTGTCTGATGCAAAAATAAATTCTCCAAGAACCCCAAAATTTCATCACAAGAGCTTCTAGTAAGTCTTGCAACTGTTGGTGTCAAAGTGCATGCTTCTACATCAGAAAGAGACTGCACAAATTTGACCTGCATGGATGAGGTGCCAGCTTTTCAGGAGAAGCACCTCATACCAACTGTAAAGCACGGTGGGGTTTGGGGTTGCTTTGCTGCCTCAGGGACTGGAAAGCTTGCATTTATACATGCAGGAAGACCCTCAAACATCTTGCAACTGAAAGAATATTGCATGGAAAAGTGGTCAAACTTTCTGGCAAACCTGGTGGACATTTATGCAAAACACCTACAAGAAGTTATTTCTGCTAAAGGGGGCAATACTAGCTTCTGAAGCCAAGGGTGTACTTACTTTTACCACAGTCAAATATCACATCAACAGTGCTGTGAAAAATTTCTGATTTCTTCTGTTTTTGTGTATATCTCATACTAAATTTTTTCAGAAATTAAAACAAAATCCAAGATAAAACAAAGGCAAGCTGAACATGTAAGCACAAAATACAGTTTTTAAATGATGATGTTATTTATTGAAGCAAAAAAGTTATCCAATACCAACTGGGCATCTGGGCATGTATTTTCCCCCTTATTTACTAATTCCTCAAATCTATGAAACTGCATTCATAAAGGGGTTCAGGTGGACTAGACACAACCAGACCTGATTACTGCAAACCCTGTTCAATCAAATCAACACTTAAATAGAACTTTTTCAACA
>JANDJT010000190.1:22249744-22282782 GCA_024331685.1 Stegophilus panzeri | reverse complement strand
AGTATAACAAAAGCGTTGGTGTTGCTTACAAAATTTTGGTTTATACTATTTCTTTCTCCCAACCATCAGTTTGCTTTTAGTCAGTCCAAATCAGTCCTATCTAAGCTCTTGAGGAGGGTGTATGGAGTCAGAATTGAGGTTGGGTCAACCGGGTTGGATCACTCTAAACCACTGCCATCTTTAAAGTATTTCCTTCAGCACACTGCATGTGTTGTATAGTTGGAGAGACTTTACAGCTCAAAGTCTCACATTCCAATGTAGATGACCTGTTATTTAATCACAGTAACTGATAAAACACCAAGGACCATGATGATGAAGTACAGACTCAGGAAGCATCGTCTGGCTATAGGGATTGGCACACACAAACAATACTGGCTGTAAAAGAAATAAAGAATATGCCAGCAATGTTAAAATAGTGCTGCACTGCCTGACTGCAAAATACACACAAGGAGGCGCTTCATATCCTGAGTTTGACAGTGAGTGACCAGGTCATGGATGTAGAAGTATACACATAGGTCTGGGTGATATGACAAATATGATATCACGATACTTGAGGACATACGATACACTATGCATATATTGATATATAATTCAGCCAACAAACTGTCTGCAAAACATTAGTAAAATAAACAAATATCCGTTAAACTGAGTTTGACCATACTTTTCTTTAATGCCTACAAAGACAGATTACATCAAGTCAACAACATCCATTCAGTACCATTTAATTTGTAATTATTAAAAATGTTAACCATACCAACAATATCCCAGAAAAGTGTATTGTGAAATAATTTATTATTTAATATATTACATCGATAAATCGCCCAGCCCTATACACACATGTTGGTTTTAATATTTTGGTGAAGTAGTTCTATTGATCTCTGTATTACTGTAGCTACATAATGCTGCACCTCCAGCTAATCTTAAGAGTAACATTTAGCTCAGTAAAGAAAATATTTTGGTTATTTATTTATTTATTTTTAATAAAGCTATGATTTATTTAGGACCAGGCATATGGCCTCAAAAATTATAGAGACAATTGGTCCTTACAAAGAGTGAAAAACATTCCCACACATTCATTCACTTCCACACATTTAGCACAAACTTGATTTTTAAATTTTTTTTTATTTTTATTGCTGTTGTTATTGTTTGTCTTATATTTTCCATTCAGTCACAATGATTTTTTTTTTTGTATCATTCTTTAACATTTATACTTTATTTATACTCCTTATACTTTGTTATCAAAGCTTTGCCAATATATAGGTACTGTAATATTTTGTAAGCTTGAGCCAGAAGACAGAAGACAGAAGAAAAGTTAACATATATAAAATTTATATATATATTTTCTGAGAGTAGTTTTGGAAAATGACCACCAGTGTGATTTCACAATGGCAGTGACCACACAGACAGTGCACGTCACAGGGTGATGATCTAGACCTCAAATGCAGAGTCATACAGGAGGTGATGTCAGGGTGGACCTGCACTGCTAACCACAGTTGTTCATGGTGATGGATGAGTTTTCCAGGCTATATCAGCATCTCAGGGGGTTTCCCATGGCCCCCTCTCTGTGCTGAGCTCACACTTCTGTCACACTCATGATCCCTGTGCCAGCTTACACTCACAGTGTGTGACGAGGACATTAGGACATTGCAGTGTGTTAATATATCCTCTGTGTTAATATAGCAGTTTGGTAAGCCTCCTTTTTTAAAACCATGCTATCATCTTCTGTTTCAGCTGTCCTGCACATGTTTTCTCGCCTTCACATTCACACCAAAATAAAACATTTCATGTCACTTTCAACCAGAGGAAGTGAACTCCATCACCACCCGGCTCTATGGCTAGCTAACTCCTCTCCCAACTGTGTGAAAGGTTGTGCCGTCCAGTCAGAATAAAGAAGCCATGCAGCCAACACGAACACTGCCCACTCTGTTTCTCTCGTTCTCATTGACCCCCAAAACAAGCCAGTGCTACACCAAACGTCGGAAGTGCTATATTTAGGAACAATCTTTCCCAGAAAAAAAGCATCGGCTTGAATGTCTGAGCAGATCTTCAGGGTCCTGCCAGGGTCCAGTGGGCTGCCAGGCCAGACATTAGTAATAACAAACAGCCAGCTATTTTTGGAAAGAATTGTTCCAGTGATTTTAGGATATAGAATGCTAGAACATAACACAGCTGAGGGGTGTTATCTTTATAGTGATTCTTTTCATGTATGTGCTATTATCACCTGGTGCATCAGACAGTGTAGTTATCTGTTAATGCTCATGTAAAGCATGTTCTAACAGGGTCCTACATCAATATACTATAAAGTATATATAATATCTGCTAGAAGGCAGAAGAAAGGGCAGGTGGTACAGGAGGCACTTTTATTTTTATTTTTTACATGCAATACATTCTCTGGCTCCAAAATGCCTCTGGTAGTCTCTCTCTCTCTCTCTCTCATTCATTTATGTGTATATATATATACATTTATTTTTTGCTGCCTCATGACACATCGGCCAGTCTTGCATTACAGGGTGTCATCATGTCTGTATAAACACGTAAGGTGCAAAATTAGGTCTAGAAGTGGAGTGCCACTGCACACATATCTTGTGTTCAACACACTTAACACATTATGAACAGAACTATACAGCAGGTTACTTGTTCACACATAGACACACTTAGTGTACAGTATAAAGTATCCATTAAATTAAAGATTAATAAATGAATATTAATTAATGTTGATATACATATAGATAGATAGATAGATAGATAGATGGATAGATAGACAGACACCAACACTTTCCAGTAAGTGGATCACAAGGAGGCATAGATGATGTCAGACATCTTCACTTACTGTAATGAATACTGCTATAGAGCTAAAGAGCCGGAGCAAAGACTGGCACAATAACCTCCTTTTTTTTTTACAGCACCCATATATCTTCTCACATCTCTATCTTCACACTCCTCTGAGGGCAGCACTAACATGGACAAGTGCACATGTTCCTGATACATAACTGCTTTCACTTGCAGTGTGTGTGTTGAAATACAGGGCAAATTTGTACTAAGTGTTAATCCCGATACAACAGTAATATAGTGGCGTCTAACAACATTACTATATACTCTATCTGAACAATCAAGAGACAAAGGAATCCATTGTGTTCAGTAAAAAAGTCAGAACAAGTGCAGCTGTCACTCACCTTGGCCCTCATGACTGAGTTCTTCTGGTAGAAACAGCACAGGGCTGCAGTGATGGTCCTCAAAACACTGCATCTCTCAGACATTTCTGTCCCTCAATAATTCCTCAGTGTTCGAAAACTAGTAATCAGTACCTCCAGTTCACCTCCAAAACTCACAATTCATCACTTCCACATGCCTCTGATGTTTGGCAGCATGCTCACTTCTGTGTGTGTGTGTGTTTGTGTGTGTGTGTGTGTGTGTGTGTGTCTGTGGCAGTCACTCAGCTTAAGGCTGTGAGTGTGTGAGTGTGTGTGTATAAGACGAGCATTGCCTATGCCTCTCCATGCCCGTTTCTCTAAGCCCCGCTCAGTCCATGTATGGAGGTGGGCTTTTCCCATGTGACCCCAGCATCCAGCCAATCAAATCAAAACCATTTGCAGACACAACATCCTTTGCTAAGCAGAGAGGGGAGGGTGAAAGTGGTAGTGGAGAAGCAACGAGGGGATATGGGGGGAAAAAGGTGAGTTTGTCCTATGTGTGTGTGGTGTTATAGGGCGTAAAAGACTGAGAGATGGCGTGGAAATGGGAGGGGAGGGTCATCAGGAGAAAGGTTTGACATAGGCTGTTTCTGTACCCTACCATTGAAAACACCGAGCCTGAGTTGTACTCAATAGCTCCTTGTGAGTTTTCTAAAAGTGGATCCATTCTAGTTATACATTTACGGCCAATAATAATCAGTGTCTGTTTCTGGGTTTCTGTCTGGTGATACTCAGAGAACAAGGTTTTCTTTTCCCATTTCAACGGTTACTATTATACACACATTTCCACAGATACAATTGAATGCTCTCATTCATTTTAATTATAATTATCCATATATTATCCATATAATTATCCAGATTATCCATATAAAATGCAGGTCTAAAAAGGTATTTCAAATTGAATTCGGTCCACTCAAACAGCTTCAGGAGCTCTAAGATAAATGTTGTACATGCGTAATCACTTCTGTTTGAAACGTCACACGTTTCATCATAACATCTTTGTCTATGACTGCAATAGTCGAAAATTCTGAGGAAATGAACAACTCTGTATTAACATGCAATTTTTAATGAGGCAACTATCTTTTACATAAAACTACTGGAAAAGGGGAACAATACAGGAAGTGGTTAAGTTATGAAAACAGGTTATGAGTTGAGTTGCCTTCTTTGAAATACATTTGCTGCTTGCAAGTGTATGCCTGTGGTTAAAAAAAAAATAATCATCTCGGGATACGATCCAGAAATAAGGGGTGTGAAATGAGCAGATGGAAACAGGGTCACTGACACCCCTAAAACAAATGAAAGTTTACTGCCCATTTCAAGGTCAGTCTAGTCATGTGTAGACGGTAAGTGTTTGTGTGAGTGTGTGTTCATTTACGAGGCTACAACAGCCTGTTTTCACACATGCCACTGAATTTGAGTGTAACATAAAAACTAAAAGATCATGTGCAATTTGTAGTGAGATGGTAAATCTTTAAATTTAACCTAAGCTGATTTTGAAAATAAATAAATAAATAAATAAATACTGTATATATAAAATACTTGTTTCTCATAACCTTTAGTAAACCAGGTCTTTAAACCATACAAGACTTTCTCTTGAAATTTGATTTCAGTCCAGGCTTTGGCACAGTGATGAGTAAGAAATAAAGCAGAACAGGGCATGCTGTTATAGAAAATAATCAGCAGTGTTGTGGAGAGATTCGCGCCAATGCAAAGTGTACTGCAAAGCCGATTATACTTTGATACCCTGAAATTGATTGTTTTCTTATAACACTATGTCCTGAAGTGTTTATTCCTCTTATATCATAGCAGATATTATTAGGATTAGATTATGTAAAGCATCCATCATATAATCAGTCTCTATAGGATTTCGCAATTTTGTGATCGCAGAAATGAACACGAAATCAAGCAAACTCCACAATATTCACAGCAGCTTGCAAGTTTTTTTTTTTTTAAATTACCGCAGATTTTCTGCTGATTTGGGCCAAAACGCGTCATGTGGCATCATCACAACGTGGAACGTTCAGCCAAAGCCCTCTTCAATTCATGTGTGTCGAACATGAGTACAGCTAAAAGGTCTCGTTTACCAACAAACATCACTGCGAAAGTGCAATTCAAGTAGTTTTCCACATAAAAGCACAAAAAAACGCAGCAAAATCAAGCATTTATAGCCACAACAATCACAAAATCCTGTATGGACTGATATTAGAAAGCACGCATTAATATAAACTTGCGTTGTGACTTGCAGCCAGTACTGTTCTGAGAACCGTGCTGTTATAGAACCTTCTGACCAATCGCATGCAAGAATTCAAAAGCACTGTGGTATAATTATTATTATGATCTCTATTTATGTAAACAATTTTTTTTCATGAATAGGATTTGAACATCATACATTTTCTAAATTCCTCCTATTACTACTAGGAGTATTACGAGTGACATTTATAGACCAGGAAGAGCTGCTCCTCTGATGCATTAATATGAAAGAGCGTGAGAGCATTGTGATCATAACTGACAGCTCAGTGTTCAGGGAGCAGCATGGTAGTGTCCTGTTTCAGTCTGCACTCAGCTCAAGGAGAACAGTAGGGGGCTTACGGATAAAAATATTACCCAGCGGGGGTCACTCTTCCCCATCAGGCTGTTCTGTCACCCAGCTGCTCTGATCCTCTGCATCCTTCAAATGACCACACCTCTCCCCATGGGGCTGTAAACACTGGCCACTCACTCATCAACTTAACACAACACTTAGTGTTATTGCACTTATTGCAGCTAGCTGCCTGACTACATGGGACTTTCTTGAAAGGGGTGAGGGCAGACGGGGACTTTCTCTTGATTAGCGACATTATTAAGAGCATTAGGAATTCCATCATTTCCAATGAGGGAAATCTGTCTTTGGCTGGAATGATATCTGGAATGAGCATGAGCAGCATTTTTGTCTGGGAGATTCAAATATAAAGCTCAGTATGATGGCAGAAAGTCTGGGTTAGTGCATATGTTGATGCAAGAATCAATAGTTCAGTTATTGCGCACAGAACTACATGCACTTATAATTCCAAGATGTTCTATTAGTTGCTCAATCTAATCTGAAACCATTTTTAGGACGCCACCACAAAAAATTCATCTCTTTCTAACTTGTTTATGACATGACCAGAAATAAAAATGTGTGTGTATATGTGTGTGTGTGTGTGTGTGTGTGTGTGTGTGTGTATATATATATATATACATACAATTTATACAGTTTATAGGCAAACATTCAGTGTGTACAATGCTTGAAGAAGTCCACACTTTAGAGAGCAGTTGAAATCTGTGTACGGTTACTAGCTTTAATTGCACCAGAATAATTTTGGGATTCAAACGGTTGGTTTTTTATCAGCAACGGCCTGTTCTTTTTTCCCCCTATTACTTGTAAGAGGTAAACAAAGACATTATGAGTCCCTGGCACACCCTAAGAACCGTTCAAGAATGTTCTCCCGGAGTCCCAGAGGTTCAGCTCCCAAACTCGCTAATTACACTCAATAAAGCTCCAGAGCCTTGCAAGCAAATACATTTTTACATGGCTCAGTGGGAAATGGAGTCTGCTTGGTGTTTTTTTTTTTATTCATGAGAGTGAAAATGAGTGGTTTAAAAACAGAACTTAGGGAAAGGAATGCAGGTCAAGAGAAAACATACTGTATATCCAACCTCAGAAATGACCTGACAGTTGGCTGCATAATGTGGATGCTTGTTTAATTGTTGTATCCCGTGCCTCTGATCTGTGCGTTGATAAGTAACTTCATGTGGGTGTTATGGATACAGTGATTCATGTGAACTCAGTGAAGATATCTGGACTTTAGAACACAGCAAAGACAAATAGGGTGTTATAATACCGTACACACAACATTACACCCTCACTCTGTCAGATATGCACACGTATATTCACAAAAACACACAAGTCCCTGTCAGCAGAGGGTAAATAATGTTCCCCTGCATTACACATGCAGGTATGAATAATAATAATGCCCAATAATAAATAGATTAAAATGTTGTTATTTGACAATGAAAACCATATAATCATTTACATGGTGATGCTTCCTGTAACAGTCAGTACGTTTTCTGCTACAGCAGACTGTTATAAACAGAGGAAATGACTCTTTAGAGGTTTAATAACATAACAGACATTCCACCATATTAAATGTAACTATAAACTGATTAAAACGTATAATGTGCCATACTTTAATGAATACATTGGAAAATTGTTGGGGTATTAGAGGAATAAAACACTTCAGCATGTGCTGTTATTGGAAAATAATCAACCTCACACCACCTTGTCTTTAATTTTCCTATAACTGCATGCACTGTTTTGTTTAAGTTTTCCTTGTTTGTCATTTAAGGATCTAGCAAAGTTACATGATAAAGTAAAGTCTTTAAACTAGTCAAATGAACACATTTTGCCTCAGTGATTAAAATGGACTGTATATGCACAGCAGTTAACGATTGCTTTGACTGAATGAACAATTTTAATATAAAAATCATTTCTCTATAAGGCAGTATGGAGTATCAGTAATATTATTAGTACCATTATACCTTGCTATGATTTCCATCAAATTATATAATATCAGAGCACAACCCAAATTGCCGTTCACATAATCCTCCTTTAAGCTTTCCACACCCAGTTGCTGTGTGATAAACAGATATTACCACTAGAGGGAGTAGTGTAGCAATATTTGTAATGTGTTTTCAGTGAGAGAAACAATTTCTAAATGTCTCCTTTTAGATCTCTTCATACTAGCTAGTCATTTTGCCTGAAGTGTTCATTTGTCTCAGTGTGCGTGCCGGAAGCACATGAGAACCATTCAAACTGTACACAGGTCCAGTCGTGGTGAGTGCGGGCCTTGTTTTAGGCCAGGTGTATTTAACAGCAGCTGATTGATGGGATTGGTGTCAGTCCTACACTGAAGACCTTGTGAGCCAAAAGTAGTTAGGCAGAATTTTATGGCACTCATCACTGACACAATGGCTGTGTAGAGAGAAAGAAACAGAGGGTGGATCTGTCTCTAACTGCAAGCAACACTTTTAAATTAGCTCAAGATATAGTGCCATTGATCCACTCTGTAAATGTCTGTAATGGCCAAACATTATTCTGCAGTAGTATCTATCATCGCTTAATGAAGAATTTCTTGTTCTTAATTGTAATTTTAAAAAAAATCCATATGTAGGCCTGTACTTTTTCTTAACCCAGCTTAACTCATTAAGCCTTATTGTTCCAGTTAAAGGGGATCTAAGGTTGACGGATGGTCTGGCTCAATAAGGATCGTTTGTCTTCGGCTGCTGATTTAAGGCCAGCTGTGCTCTTAATCATCCATGTTATGATATCCGCTGCTGGAAGGCATTACAGAACTGACCTGAGATCTGTGCGGAACCTGCTGGGCAGTCTGCATGATTGTGTGAGCTGAGACTGAGAGCTCAGACTGGCTGAAGGGGTTTCTCACAAGGCTCAGAGCACAGCAGATCTCACAGTGGGAACACAGGCGCATTGTTCATCCTAAGCTTTTTCATGAGCCCTTAGTAGATTACTGTGCGACTGGCTGTGTGTTTGTGAGAATCATAAGCGTGTCAACTGCTCCGGCTAGAGGTTTCTGCTTCAGCACTCTGAGGTCAGCTGTTTGTTAAGTAGCTTGTACCTTCTTTATGACACTTTAATATTCTTTCTTCTACTTCCTTCTCTAGTTGACAGTCATCATAATGACAGTTTCCTGTGGAGTCCCTAAGGCCAGTCATTTTTAAAGCCTTGGCTACTCAAAAACATCTGATGGTCACGATGTGTCCTGATTGGTTCAGGCTCTATCTGGTTTCATCTATGAAGAGTATAATTCTGCTACTGTAATTTATGCTGCTTCCTCCCGCTCTCCAAAACCTCCTCAACCCCCTGGGGTAAGATTGCATTCCCCACCCAATGAAGCACTGATATTTTTAGACACTCTTCTCCAAGCAGCTCATACCCTCCCTCCTCCCCTTCAAATCATCTTTGATGATATTATCCATGTCACGTCAGAAAAAAAAGCGATCTCCGGTTTACATGCAACACTAGCTGGACCAGTGATTGACGTCATAGAAACCTGAGGACATGATGGTACAATGCCTGTCACTTTCACTTAATCATGCCATGCCGTATATAGAAATAACTCACTAGTACCAGAGCTACTGAGAGTTTGTAACCGTTACGTCTAACCAGAACGTCCAGCTTTGGCTAGAGGTTATTCTTTTGTACTGGCTTGTATAAAGGGGCAAGTGGAACTGAACCATCCCTCTCTTTCAAGGAAAAAATAGATAAAAATCATTATCACGTTAACACATGGTTTAAAGTGGGGTTTTTTTTGTTTGTTTACTCTTGTGGAACACCACCAACAGTTATAAGTAAATATACATAGATTGGTATTGGGGCTGATTTCTGTTTATACCATACATTAAATTCACAAAACCTATTGATGAAAATCGTCACATTCATTTTGTATGCATTAGGATTCATTTATTTACAATGACATGTCATCAGCAACGATTGAGTAGGCACACATGAAACACAACAGTGTATTTATGACAAATGACATCTTAGCAAGTGAAACTATTTTTGAATGCAAGCTCCGTGCACACAGGGAAGAGGCGGGATTTGAACCCCCAGACCCAGAGTTGTGAGGCAAGTGCGTTAATCTCTAAGCCAACATGCTCCCCCCCACACCCCCGATTTATCTAGTAGTTCTTATTGTAAGAGTATCATAAACCAAATACAGCATAAGATTATTAAACCTACTTTTAGACATTTTCACTAATTTCAAGCTTTAAAATTTCTTATTCATTTCTCAAATAATTTTGCTTTTTCCATGGAAAATAAATGCTTAAATGAGCTAAATTTTCTAGCAATAGAACAAGAGTATTTCATATCTAAAAGGAGGCATAATAATGTTAGATTTGGTTAATTGTAATTCTAAAACAGGAAATACTAGACAAATTTGACTAGATTGATTATATTTTCCCTTGATAAGATGTCATTTCTTGAAGTCTAATAAACATTAAACATTAAAAAAAATGCCTCTGGAGAAATGAAAGAAAATAGACTAAGCAAACGTTGTCTAATCAGAGTACAAAAATTTTTCGGCTAATGACAAGTTTAGAAGCTGAACTTCTAAGCACCAAAATCAAGCCACAGGAAGTGACAAAAGTACACTTGCACTTTGATGCTCGACCATGGTTCTTCTGTGTTCAAATTGGTAACTTCCTGTTAAACGTGATCAGCAGAGTCTAAACCAGGCAGGTTGTAAAACGATGACTAAACTGAATATGGAAACAGCAGCTTAAACGCAGTTTAAAGGAGCCAACTTGCCAATTCATAGCGTAAGTCATATATGGATTCATAGACACATATTTTGTGCATTCTGAGGTTTATTCCATCAAGATCCTGCTACAGAAAGAGTGTGATACAGATCCTTCCTCCTACAAGTGGTCCATGTGCCACACGTGATAATAAAGTGTCTGTCACCATCGTGTCAGGTTAGCAGATCACAGGAAATCCTACACCAACTAATGAAGCCAAGCCAAGGTACACTTTCACTAGGGAGATGTGGAGAGTGAGTGGTTTAGAGAATTAACAGAACATATTGGAGTAGGGCATATTAGCTTGGCATAGAAGAAAACCAATGAACATCTTGTATCTAAGCCTAACAAATCTAATGGGAGTATATTAGGAACCCCACAGGAGGGGACCCAAGACCTCCCTTTCACAACTTGTGAAGCACACATACATGCAAAGACATCTCCATATTCCGAAATGATTTTGAATATAAACTCAAGGATTCTGATAAAGCGGGTACACCTTGACCCTTAAAACCTTGACCCTTCAGCACTTGTTGCTTAATTTCCAATATTCTGGAAGGTTTTTCAATTCCCAACATCATTTCCTGCACAAGTCTCATGCCCTTGCTTCGTTGGATATTAATAAAAGCTCTATTAAAAAAACAAGATTGAATTGCATTGAATAAGACACTCATTTCTAGCTTGATCATACTGATAGTGTCTGATACTCTAGATCAGTGGTCACCAACCCTCTTCCTTGAGATCTACCTTCCTGCAGGTTTCATCTCCAACCATAGCTGTTTTAGTTGATCAAGAACTTCTTAAGTCAATGAATAGATGGTCAGGTGGGCATGATTATGATTGGAGCTAAAGTCTTCAGGAAGGTAAATCTCCAGGAACAGGGATGGTGAAAACTGCTCTTCATAATCACACTAGATAATCAGTTCAATTCTGCTGCCACTTAAGGCAGGTTTCACTGCACCTTCCTTCACACATCGTTCTTAATTTCAACGGAAAACAACATGTTTATATGTGAATTCCCAATGCCTCTCGGATTGCCATGCTTTTGACAGATAATATACAGTTTTGTTATGAGGCTGACTAAAAAAAAAAAAAAGCTCATAATACATGGATTATCAGGTTACCTCCTATCGAGTTGCGTTTCACAATAAAGCCCAGGAGATTCAGATTCTACTCCATTCAGTCATCATTCTGACTCACTGTGTGCTTCATCAACTGGAATGATTCAATATTATGAGTCCTGGTGAATGTAATCCAGGCCCTGACTATTGCAAATGTGCGTGTGGATACTGTTTGCTTTACTCTGTACTGTATGTCTGAGGTGGGCCTGTAAGGAGTTTACTCTTCACAAAGACCTGCAAACCTTTAGATGATCAGGTCTTTGAGTTTGTGTGTGTGTGTGTGTGTATGTATGTGTGTGTGTGTGTGTGTGTGTGTGGGTGTGGGTGCAAGAAGGATGGCATCTCAGCTGGCTGAGAGAGCTAGATGTGTGGTGACAGACTGAACTGACAGGCCTCATCAGGTGGTGCACACTGAAAAACGTGGTTCAGGCGATACACATTATGACAGGCCATTCAGAAAAATAACAGCCCTCTAGCTAAATCTTTAGAACAAGATTATTGTGTGTGTGGTGATGATGATGATGATGATGATGATGATGATGAAGGACTCTCATAAGAACTGGATTAGATCAGATTCCCTGGTATCACAGTGTGTGAACAGTATGAGGACAGATTGTGCTGCTGTTTTATGACCTCCAAAAACAAGCTGTTATTGTCCATGTTCATTGACACTATAGTGTGTGAATTTAGTTATCTACCGTATTAATGCAAAATTCTGATTCGGATGAGTCCTAAATAGTTCCATGCAAAATAAGGAGTTAATTTACACATAGTTGTTATGGTCTGATTGTAGAGGATGTGCTCGAAATGTTCTTTCAGAGCTGATCTGATCTGATGTTCCTTATGTAAACTCTTGCTCTAGTGTTTCCTGTGTTTCGGTAGCAGCTCTCCTGGGGTTTGGGGCTGTATGTCCTCAACTCTTCTTATCAAAGCACCAGTCAAGACTACATGTACATACAGAAGCTCAAACATCTTCAACTTGAAAATCAAATCACGTCAGAAATAAAATGAACACAAACCCTCTGACTTTTGTACCTTAAGTTAGAGGAACATAATTGTAGAGGAGCATCATTAAGGAACATAATTGGACCTTCAAGATGATGGTTATACCTTTGAAGGTACGTTTACTGCTGTCTGTACCTTGCAGAACTAAAGCGTGCCTGTACAGAACTTTTTTTTTTCTAACAGTGTACGTGTTGAAAGTCTATTTAACCAGTCCAATGCACTTTTTCATTTACAGTACATACTGTATACCTACAGAGTTAAAAAAATTATATATAAAAATTATATATATATATATATATGCATCCTTTAACACTTCTGAGTTTCCTGAGCAGTAACCACTTATGTACAGGACTTATCCAGAGCCTCAACATGAAACCATACACACCATACACACTATCCAGTCAGCTAGAACACTTTGAACACGAGTCCACAGCATTTCAAATTAGCATGCAAGGTCGAGGGCCATTAAACAGAAATTGCAAAGGGAAAGATCTTACCTTGACATACTCCATGGTGGGATCGATGCCTCCAGCGTCCCTGCGACAGAGAGACAGAACTCGCTTTAATGAACACATTCACTCAGAGTTTGTCTCACTCCCTGTTCCTGAGTGTCTGTGTCTGCAGCCTGTGCGTTTGAGACTGACCACTGACCACTAATCACTGACCACTTCACACAGCCATGCAAGTCCAGAAACCCCCGATGCACGCACACACACAAACACACACACACAGAGTACTACAGATAACAGATCATATCAAGCCAAATACTGTACAAGAGGAAATACCTTATGAAGAATGACATGAAGTCATGAGAGGAGAACCAAGAATATAAAGGAAAATGCAAAGGTTTGTTACAAAGGCTTAAGATTTGGTGGTAATCCCCCCCCTCGCGCCCGCCTTCCAAAATTCTATTGGATTATAGTCAGTGGGTACACTAATACCTAAAGATTTAAGTAGGATTTCCAGCAATAAAACAAGCATATGATGAAATAAAGCAGAAATCAATGTATATGACAGTATAGTCTTTCCATATAATTAAAATAAATAAATAAATAAAGCTTATCCCTGCTAGTATGACTTACGCTACCTGCAGCAGTGACTCCTGCTCAGTTGTCTTGCATGCTGCATTTTTCGCTGTATGTGGAACGCAGGAAATGTGGCGGTAAAAACAGAAACGCTTGTCTACCCAGCACATTGTTAGTTAAAGTGGTGAGGCATGCTGCTCAGCTTTTTCTGCATTTAGCTCCGTCTCCACTGCCACACCGGCCACGACCTGGCCTGCCCCCAGCTAACCACCTTTCATCTTGGCTTACATAAAAAATAGCCTTCTTTCTTTCTCTCTGTGCTTTATGATGCCCTCTCTCTCTTTCTTCTTTCTGTCTTGATTTCCAGCACGCTGTGTGATTGGATGTCTTGCACCCTCAGGAGAATAAAAGCTTCTGTTCAGGTTCCGTTCCAGAGCCTAGGATCTTATAAAACATTCGACAGTAGCAGCTAGGTTTAGGTAGACCTGGAGGTGCAATTTTATTTTTTTTTAATGGATGGTTATCAAATATTATATGTTGTTCTAGTATTTGTTGTTCAGAATTTGGTATATTTGGGATGTTGCTTTTGTCTACTTGTGTCTCAGGATAAAAGAGATTAACATGCCCAAATCAGAGGTTAAAAAGCGACATGTGGCAGTTGCTGCTGCTGAAATTAAGCACTAGAGCTGAGTGATATGAAAAGAAAGTACTGTCATAAATATTTTTAGCAAAATACCTTAAAGCTGCAGTATCAAAGTTTTTTTTGGTCAAAATGAGCAAAAAGCAATTATTGAGCAAGTACGTAAAATAATCAGTGTTCAAAACTATCTCCTTATCTTACCCCTGATTCGCAACGGTAAGCTTATAATAATGATTTAGAATTTGAGTTGTCGGGTCGGATTTCGCGTGAAGTTTCAGTTGCATTGACGTCAGACATCATTTGCGCAGACTTTGGCGTCACCACACCTTTGCGTTCTTATGTCATGTCAGTAAACAGAAGGAAGAAGACCCGGCTACTATATTGCATGTGCGGGGGCTGACGATGGTGGTGTTTGTAGCTTGTCCTTACAAGAGTTGCTTAGAATTCAAACTGTCATCTTTGTAGATGCTTTTAATCTGAGTAGTTCTAAACGCAATCATCGCTGACATCTGGGGAATCAGCTGTTGTCAAAACCAAGAAACTTTGAACTGTGGAGAGGCTGCAGTCAAAAAATGAAAGTGACCGAGCCCGTGCTAAAACGAGAATAAATATCAGCATGTCTTTTGAGAGGTGGTGAAAACTCTGAGATCTGAAGGGATTAAAGGCTAATGCAGAGATGGCTTTTTTTCAGCTGAACAGGTCAGACATTTCAGTGGCTCTATAGGTAGCTAGCTAACATTACCGCACTTGTTTGCTTGATTCAGCTAGGTATCAAGTTTCCTATGTTATTGTTTTGTTTTGTTTTGTTTTGCTATGGTCAATGTGGTAATTTGCACTTATTTTCTGCTAACTATCAGAGAGAGCAACTCACCTCTACTCCATGAAAATCTCCATTGTCAAGTATTGGAGCTAATATACAACCAATATGAATACCTCAAACCATCAGATTCATCCATGCAGAGGAGCAGTGCTGAAGCACAACCCACATATAATTATTTTTTTTTAAACTCCGCAAGTTTTATGTTTCAAACAGAGATGCAAACGTTCAGTCAAGCAGCTTTAATAATGACTGACAATAGGAAAATATCTCTGCAAATTATTTTACAAATATTAACGAAAGGAATTCATTTTGTTGGACACTACATATCGAACATGTTAAATAAACTTCTGCTCCGTTTTCTTTGGTTGATGCAATGAAACTAATGAAAATATCAATGGGTAACAATCACTATTAGAAGGTCATATATTAGACATTGATTCATAACTATTATATGTATATACGAGTCGTGAAAACAGTTTTTTTTTGGGAACATTAACAGCTTATTAGTGCATTTTGTAGGTTATAATCCATCTTTCTCTTTAATACCTACTCTTTCTGGAAATAAGCAGGCTAACTTATGTTAGTTAAATGATTAGTAGCACTGTAATCCATCTCTCAGTCCATCTGTGTAACCGTCTGCTTGTAGAGGTTAAAGCAGCAAACTGCAAACTGGAGGTTCATAAGCACCTGTGTGTACTGTTTAATTTTATTATTCAAATATCCATAAGTATTAATGAGTAGGCAATGAGCTGATGTTTGTTTAACTGCTAAGTGTTTAATATGATCAAGTACTATTTTCCCACTGTAATTAAACTTCTCTCCGGTGGTATCCAATGAAAACTTCATTGGATTAATGTACTTTGTGTGCTCGCAGTCACAGTGCATATATATAACAATCTGACATATCTGTAGAGGGACATGGCAGCTTATTAGCTAGCAGGTTTGTCTCGCACCTCTGGGGCTGGGGGTTCAAATCCCACAAGTTTGCATGTTCTCCCGATGCTTCAGGGGTTTCCTCGGGGTACTCTGGATTCCTCCCCTAGTCTGAAGACATGCGTTGTAGGCTGATTGGCATTTCCAGATTGTCTGTAGTGTGTGAATGTGTGTGTGTGTGATTGTGCCTTGGATGGGGTTGGCACCCCATCCAGGGTGTTCCCCCTGCCTTGTGCCCCGAGATACCTGGGATAGGCTCCAGGCTCACCACAACCCTGTGTAGGATAATCAGTACAGAAAATGGATGGATGGAACATATCTGTGTTTTACATTTACTAAACCAGTGAATGAAAATGCAACGTAAACACAGAGCAGTGTCAGGTGTAAAATGAATAATGGTCATAGAGAGGTTGAGTGTGCAGTATCACGTATGGTGTAAAATAGGCTTAATCTGCAAACCTGAGGCACCTCATTTGTGTCCATTGTACTTTATGACTTTTGATATAACTGTGCTGAACATTATTGGAAATGTCCTAACTTTGTTTTGACTTGAACAGTTGCGCTGTGGTGCTGGAACTACGGTTGCTGCTGTGGCTTTAGGACTGCAATTACTACATACAATTTTGCACACTTTAGTGAACAGTGGATTATCAACAAAACAGACTTCATAATAAAACCATAATGAACTTTCTTTTACTTTCACACTATCTGTTGTTACCCAGATGAGGATGGGTTCCCTTCTGAGTCTGGTTCCTCTCAAGGTTTCTTCCTCATATCGTCTTAAGGAGTTTTTCCTTGCCACTGTCACCACCAGCTTGCTCATTAGGGATAAATCCATACGCTTAAAATCTGTATCCTGTGTTTATATATTTCTGTAAAGCTGCTTTGAGACAATGTCCATTGTAAAAAGTGCTATACAAATACAATTGAATTGAATTGAACTTGTGAGTTTCTGGCCAACCACATGAGAGTAAATATCGCCTCCTTACTAACTTTTTTTTTGTGCCGATGCACATGTCCACCTTGCCGTGCTGAGCACTCAGATCTTTTCTTTTTTTTACATGTAGATTTTCTCCCTGATTCATTTGAAAACAGAGCAAAATGAATACCCAAATAATGGCTTCACTATTCAAATACAGGCTGCCTCAAACAACTAACTGGGTATTTGAATACCTGTGTACACTTTGGAGTGCTTTTGTTAGCACTTTAGGCTCATCAAAACCACCCATATGGTCTACATCCCACAGAGAGGCTTGAGGCATTTAGGACACAGCCATTCTGAGACACCCATCCATCTCGCTTCTCGTTCTCCTGTGCCTCTGCCAAGCCACAGCTGCGTTGTGTCTCAAAGTAGCGATTTGGACCCAGCTGAACTGTTGAGTTTCTCCAAACCTCTCCGGTCAGGATCAGGTCACAGGAGGGAGGATGCAGCAGGTCACAGAGAGGCTGTTTCTGGATTTCTGTGGCATCCGAGACACTTTATGAGATTTTATATACATAGTTATATACTCTCTCTCTCTCTCTCTCTCTCTCTCTCTCTCTCTCACTCTCTCAAACACACACTCAGAGATTTCAGTGTAAATCTGTTGTCATTGTAAACATTGTTTCCACCAGATATGTCTTATATTTACAGTAACATTAGAATTGGACATGAAAATTGATTCATTGTGACATGTGGGATATCTGGCTCTCACGTTCTCTATTCTTATATCTCCTCTTTTCTCTCAGATTTAAAACAGCCCTATTTGTGTATGTGTGTGTGTGTGTGTGTGTGTGTGTGTGTGTGTGTATGTATGTGTGTGTATGAGGGAAAAAGAAATAAGTAAGAGACAATCCAACCCAAACCTGATAGTTAAAAATGTTTGTTTACACTCACAGTGAAAGGAAATCTCTTAAACCCCCTGCTACCGTAGGTGGCGCAGGAGACATGGAGAATGA
This sequence comes from Stegophilus panzeri, assembly GCA_024331685.1. NCBI lineage: Eukaryota > Metazoa > Chordata > Actinopteri > Siluriformes > Trichomycteridae > Stegophilus > Stegophilus panzeri. The sequence goes on along the minus strand of JANDJT010000190.1, from coordinate 22,264,771 downwards.
TGATCTAAAAACAAACTTAAAACATAGCGGCATGAGAAAGACACGAGTTCTGAATAACAATTTCCAGAGCCTTTCTGGTTACTGATGAATATAAAGATTAGTCTTATCGTGTGCTTTATGGGGTTGTATCGTGCTTCAGTCCGCCTGTATGCTGGACTTATCACAGCTGTTTGGGGACAGGGATGACAAGGTGAGAAAAACTGAGCCGTTCCGGGAAGAGAAGGGCTTGACGATGACGCAGGTGCAGAAAGCAATCAAACCTCTATCAACAGCTAGAATTGAGCGGATGTTTAATCAGCTTTTGTCTGCCTTTAGTCGGCCTGACACTAACAGAAAACACACACTCACACACACAATCAAAAGTGTGTGTCCCTAATTCGGCTGGCTTTCATCTCCACAGTTACACCCCCACACCCACAGTTATTTTTCATACAGTGCGATTTTGTTATCTTCTGCTGTTTTTATGGTTATACAGTACTTTCCTGCTCAAGGCTACATGACACACACACACATAATCTCTTCATGACATAATCTAATCACTGACATAAGCCTAATGTTTCAATTAAATAAAAGTTTCTGTGGCATGAAGTATGATGTCATGCAAACTAGCAAAAATGTTCTTAACTAAAGTAACTTTAGTCCAGGTCCAAGTCGAATGTCTTTTCCATAATGAGCCATGAAACAGATGAATATGTACAATATGTTAACAAGATGACTTTTAGCAACAAAAAAAAAATGCAGAATCTTCATACAGGGACATGTACAGTACAGTCTACAAGCAATGTTTTCTTGCCAGCCATCACTTTCACACACAAAACTAGCTATATATCTGAAACTGCACAGTTTTTTTTTCTATATACTGCACTATGTAGGAGCTTTTGGTCATGCCTGAAAGTCTAATGAAGTGAACTGACGGAATCCCAGGATGCACTGTGGTAGGTTAGTGAACAGACAATGAACCCCCATAATGCAACTTGCAGTTTGTATGGAATACATTTTACACACAGAGTAGTACTCTGGCAGAAATGGTAGGAGAAGTATTTATTTATTATTTATATTATTCATATCCACATTCATATTCATTAGGTGGGGGACACACTGGTTGGGGTGCCAACTCATCAAAGGGCACAATCGCACACACATTCACACACTACAGACAATTTGGACATGCCAAAAACTGGAGGAAACCCCCAAAGCACGGGAAGAACATGCAAACTCCAAGCACACAGGGCAGAAGCGGTAATCATTTCCCCAACCCTGACATGCTAACCAATAAGCAACTGTGCCTACACCCCCATTAATATTCATATTATTGTTATTATTTTTAGTTGTTATACTAATAATTATATTTATTCTATTTTGGTTGTTTTTTGAGGCAGTATTTCTAGTCTTTGTGTAGTGGTACTTTAGTTTTCATTATTATTTTAGTTTGGCTAACTATAATAACCTGAATAACCCACACTTTACAAGCCAGTATTGCACTTTATCACTGTACAGTACTGTATTCTTACTTATATAACATATATGCTGCCTCTCCATGATCTCCTCCATCTCTCACTCTATCAGTTCTCTCACATTCTCATTCAAAGCCCACATGAATTCAAGCACATCCAGAAATTTCTGTCCACTCCTCTGTGTTTAGAGTAGATCTGAGTCTCAGTAAAACCAATGATACATAGATGAGCTGCGATATCCTGCGCTGGTTTACAACCATTAATAGTTCATACGCCAGCCAGTATAATAAACTCCTCAGACTGCAGATAAAAGGAAGCATGGCTTTTAACCACTCTCTCAGCCACTCACCTGAACTTATACACACTCCAACACTCCATACGACAGACCAGGTCACACCTCCTGAAAGCCAGTTAAACTCCTGTGTATGTCTCCATTAAATCCACATCTAAGCTCACACATAAAACCGTAAGTAAACAGGAAAAATGGCACAAGCTTTTTATTCAGATCTTCTCTGATTTACTCGGTTTCTGTGTATCTTACTTTCTACCCCCCTCTCCACTCTGGTTTTCTCTCTCTCTCTCTCTCTCTCTCTCTCTCTCTCTCTCTCTCTTTCTCATACACACACACACACACACACACACACACAAATACAGCCTTCATCAACTCTTCCGTATGTCACCAGAGTTGCAAGCAGGTGTTGTTATGGTGATGAGAGGTCGGTGCTAGCTGTACAGTCGGTGTCGCTCTTTAGTGTGTGATAGCCATTTTTCACCTTTCCTCTCTTCAGTGACAGTAAAACAGCAGATCAATGTTAGGTAACCTTCTAAATATCACCTGACACATGTTCTTGTCTTTGTGGTAAGCCAAACACACTGCTAACACACACACACACACAGAGCACTGCCTGACTGGATTACATCCAAAAGTTGTGTTTGTATAGCAAGACACTACTAGAGTGAAAATTCATGTCTAGACTACCTTATCATTCTGCCCTGTAATACGAGTGGCTATTATCTCAGGATGTAATGTCATATTTTACCAAAGGTGTCCCTTATTTCTGTACTGTCTGAGGTCATGAGTTATTTCACTTTATACCACAGTGCTGTTGAATTCTTGGCTCTGATTGGTCAGCAGGTGTTGATTCATTTTCTATAACAGCAGCTCGGGCAGTAGCACAGGCTGTAATCCAAATCACATTTACAGTAATGCACTTGTTCTAATATGTTCTAATCATTGCGCTAGTAACAGCTAATTCACAGGGACTTGTATCGCGGAAGTTCTACGTCATCTCAGACTAATACTAATTTATTTAAAATTATAGTATAGTTATTGATATGGTGATGCTTTCAATAAGGTGGTGTTTATTTAACATTTTTGGAAGGAGTCTCCAGTGTTAACACTGTAACATTCAGAGGTAAAGCAAAAAACAAAACAAAAGAGAGGCTGGTGAGGGACCGTTTATAGCTGTTATAATGTAAGTAACAGGAACTAACATTTTTTCTCACTTGTCACATGTTCCATGAACGTAACTATAAATGGATATAACATACAATGAGTTGTTAAATTTTAAACAATCTAATGATTGGCGAATTTCCATGTTTTATTCCTTCTGTAACACAAAAGTTGTTTTATAATTATATACTTCATAATTCAGAGGCATTATTTGGGTGTGGTAATGTGTGCCGTTACTTTACTGTGCTTTGGAACAATATAATAAATGTTTTTTGCTTCAATTTGGTATCTCAGTTTGGTGAAATATTGCTCTACATAATTTTTTTTATGATATTGCCATTTCAATCCTGTTGCCTGTAAGTGTCTTGTTTGTTTTAGAAAACTTTTGATGGCTTTCAGGAATGAAACTGTTGTGGACTTATGATGACACGTTCTCTGTGAATGTAGCTCCTCATATAAAAATACAGGGTGTGCGTAAAAGGAACGGAAAAAAAATGAGAGTACTAAAAAGTACCAAGAAGCACTATCTCTACCCTTTCAACCAATGGTAATGCCCTATTTCACCCTGTAAGGGGGGAAAAAATCATATAAAAAATAGTCTGAAGTAGAAGAAATTAAGTTAAAATCAAGAATGAAGCAATAAGGTTTCCCCCATTATGCTGTTGTGTTGCAATTGAAGCCTGTTCAGTAAATGTTTTCTAGTTTTGTCAGGCAGAGATGTTATCAGAGAAAGGCGACCTGGTTAAACAGAGGACAAATGGAAACAATACAGCTTTGTTGGTGCATTGTGATGATATCAGTAGAGATGAGACACACAAGTCTGAAGGTGTAGCACTCAGACAGGGACAGGAGGACAGAGACACAGTGAGATGAGAAAGGAATAAAAACAGGGTCAGGGAGAAAAAGGTGACATGAGAGAAGACTTTTGTGATGTTTTTTGTTTTTTTAAAGCAAAACAGTGAAGACATTCTATTGCTGCTACTGCTACTACTACTACTACTACTACTACTACCACTAATAATAATAATAGCCAAATGGTAACAAATGGTCTGCACTTATATAGTGCTTTTATCCAAAGCACTTTACACTGGTTCTCATTTACACACACACTCACACACCAGTGGTAGCAGAGCTGCCATGCAAGGCGCTAACTTGCCATTGGGATCAACTTGGGGTTTAGTGTCTTGCCCAAGGACACTTCGGTATGTGGAGTCACGTGGGCCAGGAATCGAACCACCAACCCTACGATTAGTGGACAACCCGCTCTACCACCTGAGCCACGGCCGCCCCAACAAAAATTACTGTTGCTGTTGTTGTTGTCATATTTGTTGTTTGTTTGTTTTTGTTTAGACCAAAGAGTCATTTAAGTATAATAAAAAAAAACAACAATAACATTTTAAACAGCTTTATAATAATAATAATAATAATAATTATTATTATTATTATTATTATTATTATTATTATTACTTTGTGGTTTACGGACCAATTCTAATGGATACAAAATACAAAACGATGGAATAAAAAGATTAACCCCTTAAATGCTCAGGACATATTCTCAGTCCTCACTCTTGTATATAGTGTCACTGTAGATGCTTGATAATGTACAGAATTATATGCTGCAAGATAATAAACTGAAATATTAAGCGGTTAATATTAATAAAGCGATTATAACAAAGACAGAAAAGGTGGTAAAGTACGCTAAAGTTTTCAGGTTAAGCCATTCCAAAACTCAACTTTAATCGTCACTGTTGCTTTAATGTCATTTTTGAAGCATCTAAGCAGTTGTATCTGAGCCAGCTGTGTGTCAGTAATTAAAGCGATGTGTCAGGAATGTATTGTTTTGAGCAGCATTTCAGTGGTGAAGGGGAGGATGTGTCAAACATAATTACATAGTACAGCAGGCTGAAGAGGTTGGCCCACACTGACACCACCATATGTCATTCACTTGTATTTATTACTGTTACGGGAAGAGCAGCAGCTGGAAGAGGTGGCAGGTTCGAGTTCATGCTCTCTGTTTAACTCTGGTCTCTGGCATCATTACAGCAGGAATGGCTTCACTGCCACAACAGTTACTCCAAATTTACCACAGCTGACAAACATAAGATTAAACACCAACCAATTATACAGCACTTTACGCAATTAAAAGAAGGAGGAATAAGGAACATGAAAGACATTTTCCACTTTCACATATTAAGAGTGTACACACACTAAGCAGGTCCTGATTTTACTGTGTGATTGTGTGTATGTCCACCTGGAGCCAGTAGTGGAGTGTAACTGTGGGACAACTCTATGATGTGATTCACTGTTAGCAAGAACAGTCCTTTCTATATGCATCAAGACTCAGAATTATTTGTGAGAGAGAGAGAGAGAGAGAGAGAGAGAGAGAGAGAGAGATTTACTCTGTTAAATATATTCTTTAGCTGTTAAATCTTCCACTTCACATATACTTGTTAATTCTCCCATATAAGTGAGATCTGAATCATTGAATCATTTTCATGATTCAGATCAATTGAATCATTTTAAATTCCATCAGTTACTCCAGTGAAACCTGCCATGCACACATGCATATTGTTTTCTGTTTCTTACCGAGTGGAAGGAAATAAATGCTCATTTGAATGGTGTGTGTAACACAATGTGAAGGATGTGAGGTGCTATAAGCACTAATAGTGTTTGTTTGACTGAGCTGCACTGCTGCACTTAATAAAAGCTGTGAGGCAATAACTTTAATCTCCACCTACAGTGTGTACAATCACGTTCTGCATGACACACATAAGGAAAATTCAGAAATTTCTGTCTAAATGGTCTCTAAACCGGTTCATTATTATTTGTCTGTTGTTCTAAGGTGCTCAGTTTGCAGCTGCAGTTTGACCTCTCCTAACTCACTCAGATGCCACTTGTTCGCTCCTTCTTTTTCCTGTATTAGAAATGATTATAATTTGCTGGTGTGTGTGTGTGTGTATGTGTGTGTGTGTAGGAGGACAAAAAGAACACCTCTTTCAGAATATTTGAGTAGTTATAACTGATTTATTGATTTTATAATTGATTGATTTTAATTGAATTGGTAGAGGCTTGATGAACAGTTTCCTGAATCTGTTAAGCAGAAGGGAACACAGCTTGATATCACAATGAGAACCTGGCTTTGAGGTTTGTTTGTTTATGTACTTGTTTGTTTGTTTCTATAGCTTTTGATAGCTACACTACATGGCCAAATGTTTCTGGACACCTGACCATCACAGCCATATGTCCTTGTTGAATATTCCATTCCCAAAGTTGTTCCCCCTTTGCTGTTATAATAACCTCCACTTTTCTGGGAAGGCTTTCCACTAGATTTTTGTGGCTATGGGAATTTCTGCCCATTCAGCCATGAGAGTATTAGTGATGTCAGGTGAGGAGGTCTGGAGTGCAGTCAGAGTTCCAGTTCATCCCATAGGTGTTCAGTGGGGTTGAGGTCAGAGATCTGTGTAGGCCACTCAAGTTCTTCCATACTAACCTTGGCAAGCCATGTTTTTATGGAACTTAGAGGGGCACTGTTATGATGAGGCCCCTTGGTTTAGTCCCCTTGGTTCCAGTAAAGGGAAAATGTAATGCTACAGCCTACAAAGACATTCTATACAAGTGTGTGCTTATGGCAAGAGTTTGGGGAAGACCCAAATATGGGTTTGATGGTCAGGTGTCAACATTCTTTTGGCCATATAGTGTACCAATAGCTTAAACCTTCTTATCTGTGAGAGTATTGTGGATATTAATATTGTATTATTTTGTCATAGTATCTGTAATAAATTTCCATGTTTCCTCTATGACTGAATGCAGGATGTGTACATTTTCAGCCGGATATTTGTGTCATCCATCCATCAATTTTCTATACCGCTTTTCCGCTTTTCCTTCAGGGTCACGGGAAACCTGGAGCCTATCCCAAGAGACATGGGGCAGAAGGCAGGGTACACCGTGGACAAAGTGCCAATCCATCGCAGGGCACAATCACATACAAATTCACAAACCCATTCATACACTACGGACACTTTGGACATGCCAGTCAGCCTACCATGCAAGTCTTTGGACTGGGGGAGGAAACCGGAGTGCCCGGAGTAAACCCCAGCAGTACAGGGAGAACATGCGAACTCCACACACATAGGGCAGTGGTGGGAATTGAACCCCCAACCCTGGAGGTATGAGGCAAACGTGCTAACCACTAAGCCACTGTATGCCCAGTGATATGATCATATTACTGAAAAATGAATTTATTCATTTTTTATTCATAAAAAGACATCACAATATTGTGGCATATCCAAATATAATGAAGTATTTAAAGGCTCAAACTATCACAGTTTTTTAAATAGAGACAGCGTCTGCTTGTAAATCAAACATTCAGGATTCTTGAAGAATCAATGGCCAATGATCCAGGCCTGAAAGGTAGTTGTTATGCTATCACCTCATGTGATGGATGCTGGGTAATCAGCACATCAGTCTCCCAGTTTTCCCAGAATTTGTATGAACTTCATTCAAATGAAATCCAGCAAGTTTACTCTTATTTGATATAAAGGCTACAAGATTACGATGCAGTCCATTTGGGCTAGTTAACCTATCCTGTAAATATGACTTTTACACTACACAAACACACTTATACTTGCTTACAGTATGCTTATTTACTTTCTTACAATAGGCCAAATTCTTGTAACTTATGACTTTTTTTTTTTCATCAACTGCATACTAAATAAACTTACTGAGATCATGCTTGTGTTACATTACTGAAAAAGGAAAGGAAAAGATAGAAATCATACAGTCTGCCAACTCCATTGTCACTTAGCATGCTTAGGCTTCTATTTGTGTACAGGAGCAAACTTAATTTAGTGGTATCACACAGGCTTGTTTCTAATTTGCTTGGCTTTTCCCGTTCTCTTCTGGTTGTAATTTTCATGGCAGAGTAGCATAACCTGGGATTCGATTTCAGAATTTGCAGGCAAAGTGGTATTTTTAAACCTGCTTTGGTCTAAAAATGTTAATGCTTATTGAGAGCTAGTCCAACACAGTGCCAAATTGGCATTTTTCTGACTTCAAACACAGGTTTAAAAGATGTGTGATTTCCTAAAGCTTGGTTTTGTAAATGAACACACTATTTATGTCACCCACTTCAACATAAGTATGCTCATTCAACAACTCCACTGGAGGAAACATTATTCTTCCAAAAGAAATTTCCTCAGTTGGTGTTTTGATGATGATGGTGGAGAGTGTTCTAACACTCCACTCCAAAATCTCCCATAGGTGTTCATTTGGGTTCATCTGGAGACTGTGAAGGCCATAGCATATGATTTACGTTATTTTCATTACTCAAACTGTTCAATGAACCCTTGTGTCCTGTGGATCGGGGCCAGGTAATCCTGGCAGAGACCACTCCGAACAGAATAGAAACGTTTCATCATAGGATAAAGGTGATCAGAAGCACTTTGCATTGATTTCCAGTGCCGTGTCCCTCTACAATATCAGTGGACCCAATCCATGCCAGCAAGATGAGTAAATGTCTCTCACAGGAAAACACTGGGTATTTCTTTAATTTGCCACTAATCTGTACTTTGTTTTGACTTCGTTTTGGGTCACTATATGTCAGAAAGATATGATATGTATGAATGGATGGATAGCTTGTTGTTGCATGTTGATGATACCTGTGTACTGTGTAGTCCTCCCTCCATGTCTGAAAAGGCTGGTTCTCCTCTATGATATTGTGTATGAGTGGTGAAACGGGCAGGCGGCAGCGCGTGGGGTGTGGCAGTGACCCGCACTCCCATGTCCTAGAGTGGACGGCAGCACCTCCCTTCTTTTTTCGGGGCAGGGTGCCATGGATAGAGATTCCCTGATAGCTGGTGGAAGGCACCTCTTTCATGCCAGAACTCAGCAGGTCCATGGAGGAGGCCAACGTGCATTGGCGGCCCATGTGTAGGTTCCTGGGCAGGCTGGCGAACTTCCCTTCAGCCATCATTCTCAGTTCTGTGGAAGACATTGAAGAGGACAATACATCACATATGATCATAAATCCTGATTTATTCCAGTCAGGTTTAGACACGTGTTAGTTAGTCTGCAACCACAATCAGATGCATCTGCTTTATACTTCCTGCATGGGTTGGAATTTAATGGGTTATCTGAGGAAAGTATGGTTTTTGTGGCTCTGTTGGAAAAACATGACTAATCCATTTCGGTGTTGGGTGTAATTACTACTGGTGTTTAGCAGGAAGTATGAACAGGTAGTATAGTGTTGATGGATAAGCACATCTTATGGGTATCACAATAAGACCACATTGGTGCTGTGTTTTGTTCACCAAAGCAAAAAATAGGAGGCAAATATACAAATTATTCGTTACTCCTATTACAGAGCTCTGAGAGGCTGAGGAATATGGGTGGTTAGAAGGGATCTTTCAGACCACATGAGCAGCACATTTTCTCCAAAAACTGTTTACCTCAGCATTCCACAGCCTGCCTGTGGGACCACTAATTGGGCATAAAAGTGAGGCCCTTAACATTACACACAAGACAGAGACATTTACTTGCAGATCTACAGTCACTGTCTGATAACATCTCTGCACTTGTTCTCACATGTTCAACCACAAACGCCTTAGACATGTATGTATTTACTAGGATTCACAATAAGGGTTTGTTTGTCTTCTTGTAAAAAAAAAAATAGCAGAGCTAATCTGATCAGATTCATGCCATTTGCCAAAGTGCTTGCAATTAAAATGAAATCTCTGTACATTTTGTACATAAACAGCTCGTGTTAAGTCATGTTCACCTCTCCTTTTTCACGCTCTGTATATTTACATCTCTCTTGAGAATCTCTGCAGTAAAATGTAACAGAAACTACTCTTCAGCAACACTGAGATGTGAAATATGTACCAGGTCCGTTTCTTTGGTTGACAAATACTTTCCTTAATCTTACATGCAATTCACTGACTATCTACATGATGTTAAAGAGTCTTCTGAATAACTCCTATAGCCTATAGCTGTAATTAACATACAACACAAATAAGTGTCACTCACAAGATGCATCTGAATAAGTCACTGTGATTGGCCAATGGTGGCAAATGAACATACATCACACAACCTTCTAGGGGTTTACACCACAGACTTCCACATGAAATCATATGATTTTGATTATTAAGACAACAATTCGATATTTCACAATACCACTGAAGCTGCCATGATATGATATAATATGATATGATATATGATATGTTATATGATATAATATGATATGATATATGATATGATATGTTATATATATAATATGATATGATATATGATATGATATGTTATATATATAATATGATATGATATATGATATGGTATATAATATATGATATGCTATGATATATGCTATGCTATGATATATGATATGATATATGATATATGATATGATATGACACATGATATGATATATGATATGATATGAAAAGATTTTTATTGACACTGAATCTGTTACAATATGATACGTGACCAACTTTGTTCAGAATCTGGGGTAACTCCATCACTAATTAGGAAATGATGACATAGAGGAGGACTAGTTTAGCATCAGAGTTATGCGTAAATCACTTTGCTAGCCTATTAAATTATTTATACAGCAGCTTAAAACTATAAATTATTTTTCACACCCCAGCTGGTGGCACACTATTTTCACATACTATTTAGTACAAGATGCAAGGTATCTCTTAATTTATTCCCAAAAAACAAAACTTTATACCAGATGGGTGTTGAAACATTGAAAACACACACACACGTGATTTTGTAAAGACAGCGTCTGCAAAACGCTTCAGATGGTGGTTAGCAAGTTAATGGATATTAATGTGCATTTGGTAGCAGAGAACAGACTATATACAGTGGGGTCCAAAAGCCTATAATAGTAATATACAGGAGTTTTAATACTAGGCCAATGTTATAGATATATATAGATATTTCCATTAGGTGAAAATTGTGGATTTGTGATTTCACTGCCCCAGACATAAATTGAGTCTTTGTGCATATTAACCGCATTCAAGTGCTCTGCTCACTCACACTTTGTCCCTTTGTGTGTGTGTGTGTGTGTGTGTGTGTGTGTGTTTGAAACTCAATCTCAGACCATGACAATTTCTCTCTTAAAGTCATGATCTCATTCCAACCAAAGTCAGATTCCAGCCTGACATTACACCAGTTTGTTCCACAAGTGCTGTCATTCCCCTGTTCCCATGCAACACTCTAACACCTTTCATCTTACTGACTATTATCATAAATACAATTATGGGATTATTACAAACAGTGAGTGAAACAAGACGATCCCAGAAATTCTTTTGCACACTAAATCATCCTCACTTCTCTCATGAACCTTTTCTAGTCAGTCTCCTGAAGCTCTTCCTGTTCCAAATGCCTTTTTTCTAAGCTCGCCATGTATCCTACCATATATTTTATCACTAAATCCTCCCCGGAGGTCTTGAGTTTGATCAGGGACACTATCCACACTCTAAGGACCTGAGCTGTGTGTTTACACAGCAGACTGCCACACCTGGAGCACCTGGAGTGTCCGGCGCCTTGAAATGCAATACTCCATTCACTCCTGCTGCTTTTGATGTGGTATGGCTCAGATAGCATATGGTAGCATCCACATATCACTGTGAGTGATGCCTGAGTGATGATTATAGCTGGTTAGAAATCCCCTTCAGTATTATTACTTATTTTCCATGCACATGCTGGCATAAGGCTGAGAGACAGTCATGTAGGATCAGGGGCCATCTACATAATCATGGAATTAAAGAAGAAATGTCCAATTTCTGAGCTCAGTTTTGTAAAGAAATAAAAAAAATAAAAAAATAAAAAACATATTGAGCTAAAGAAATAGCCTACTGTGAGATTGAGGTTTTGCAATAGCACCAAGATAGTAACAACAAAAATATTTCATATCTTCTATGTTCCTGGATATGATGGCTATGTGAGTCAGAGCCACGCTGTATTACTCATTCAATCCAGTATGATCGGGATTTTGACAAGAGGAGGTGAGCAACAGGATAGCTCACGTCCTCACACCTACTTATCAGGGATCATCTCAGTGTGACTGAAACACCATGACAGTGTTCATAAACATCAAGAATGAGTACTGGTTCTTAACCTATATCCAAAACAACACCCTACCTGCTCTAACAACACATTCCTATTGCAAGCAGCACACACTGAGTGCTCTGCATGCCTGAAACATACAGTAATTAAGCTTTTTTTTTTCTCTCCACTGGAATGCATTGTGGGTCAAGCACCACGCTTTATATAACCAAAAGCTGGTATCTGAGATGGCGCTGCCCAGAGGAGCTCCTCACTGTGTGTGGTAGAGAGACAGCTGTTGGCTCTAATGGAACGCAGCTCAGAATTACACCAGCTAAACACGTAATAAGTCCTGAGATCATGGTACTTTTAAAGTTTGGTACTTTTCATCACTAAATATGGACAAGAACCCATTTGACTAACGTTGCAAATGGCCGACCGTGTTATTCACCACTAACTTTTTCCAAGCAAAACTCTCCAATAGCATTCAAAGATGTGATGCTAACATTTTTTTTTAAGAATGACCCGTTGAAAACGTTGTTTTCTTTTTGTCTTGTCTTGATCATTTCTGACTTTAAACAAAGGAAATGTTGTGTCATTAGAGTATTTTACACAAATAAACGTATCTTAGATGCGAATGCAAGTGTACAAAACTCTCAGACTGAGAGTTTACCAGGTAACTGATAAATTACATTGTTAATCAGGGATCATGAATAAAGCAGAATAAAAGACAACGACATTCTCAGCTAATCGTTTTAAGGCAACGGCCTTAAAAGGACATCCCCCCAGCACATCAATTACAATATTTGCTTTTGAAATAAATCTCTATCCCTCCCTTCCTTCCTTTCTTTCCCTATGGCTCTTTTTTGCTCTCACTTTTCAGCCTTTCAAGGCACCTGTTTGTTCCTGACATCATCCTCTATGCTATGTGTGCGCGCACACACACACACACACACACACACACACACACACACATACCTACACAGGTCATTTCCCTGTCGCTCATACATTGTCATCTTAGTGCATTGGCTTTTTACAGAGGAATTATCACTGTAATCACTACTGAAACTTATTTTACGGTTCAGTGTTAAAATGACCCCGTGGCTTGACCTGTGATTCCTGTTTCCATTCAAAGTTTCCTTATAGAGATTAGTTGGAAACAAGTATGCTAGTATTATCCGATCATGCAGGGATTGGATTAGCAACAATAACACACCATGACTAGATCACTTCACACAGATCAGAAATGTCTTTAAAGCATAAACAGCTTTCAGAGAACACAGAGACACTGAATAACACTGAGGCACATACACCAAAAGGTTAAATACATGAAGGAGGGGAAAATTCTGTGTATTTCAAAACAACAAGCTCACCATTCTCAAGCTCTGTCCTCTCACGGCCCATCTACCCCCCACGGGAGCTGGTGGGAATCTCGTGAATAATGCAATTCTCCTTTAATTAATTCAAACCTGCTCACTACGGACAAAAGCCTGGGTGAGTGTGTGGGTTTAAAGAGCTCTCAGGCCAGAGCCATGCATCAAGCAAGACAGACTGAAAGAGCGAAACAGTGGAGTTCAGATGGAACAAACAAAAGATCAAATCCATAAGAACAATGTTAATGCTTCTCACTGGTGGTTGGTTCTATTAGATGATTGGGAATTCATTCTAACATTTTGGGTTATTTTGTGTAACACATCTTATCCACAAATTTATCCACCAATTTTATCCTTATCCCTATTACAAGACCCAAACACGGTTCTCTGGTGGTCTTTTTGGATTTGAACCTCAACAACCTTCTATTTCAGTTTTATACATAATGTTCTGTTTGTGTGTGTGTGTGTGTGTGTGTGTGTGTGTGTGTGTGAAATGCAAATCCACATTTAATTATGGAAACTTTTTAGACCTAAAATTTTTATACCATATTTTGCTGTCAAAGTCACTGATGGAAAACGTGTCCACTCAGGTAACATGCTTAATTTATCTAATCCAATCAGAAAAGACAGGAGTGGCTAACAATATAATGGTAAGTCTAATGTTAAATAGCTTGCTTTTTAACATCAAAAAAATTTTGGCCTATTTTTGGCCCTTTTCAGCCTTGTACTGCACTTTGACATTATTCTATTCTACTTTAGCTTGCACTTTTAGACTGATACAATCTCACCATAGATATAATGATAAGTGTATATATACAATATATATCACCATAGACATCTCCATAGACATTGCCATAGACATCAACATAGGCATTGCTATAGACAGCACCATAGACACTACCATACAGTACATATCACAATAGACATAGACATCACCATAGATATCACCATAGACATCACCATAGACACTACCATACTTTAGATATCACCATAGATATCACCATAGACATCACCATAGACACTACCATACTTTAGATATCACCATAGATATCACCATAGACATCACCATAGACACTACCATACTGTAGATATCACCATAGATATCACCATAGACATCACCATGGACATCACCATAGTCACTACCATACTGTAGATATTACCATAAATATCAACATAGACATCACCATAGTCACTACCATACTGTAGATATTACCATAAACATCAACATAGACATCACCATAGACACTACCATACTGTAGATATCATCACAGATATCACCATAGACATCACCATAGACATCAACATAGACACTACCATACTGTAGATATCACCATAGATATCACCATAGACACTACCATACTTTAGATATCACCATAGATATCACCATAGACATCACCATAGACACTACCATACTGAAGATATCACCATAGACATCACCATAGACATCAACATAGACACTACCATACTGTAGATATCACCATAGACATCACCATAGACACTACCATACTGTAGATATCACCATAGATATCACCATAAACATCACCATAGACACTACCATACTGTAGAAATCACCATAGACATCACCATAGACACTACCATACTGTAGATATCACCATAAACATCACCATAGACACTACCATACTGTAGATATCACCATAGACATCACCATAGACACTACCATACTGTAGATATCACCATAGAT
>JANDJT010000190.1:22195554-22246325 GCA_024331685.1 Stegophilus panzeri | reverse complement strand
AAATGTTTTGATTCAATTTTAATGTTAATATTATTAATGTTAAATATTAATAAAATAAAGCAACATATATAGAAATGTCCTTGTGGATTGTTCGAAATATTCTAGGGGTCCAAAGCTCACAAAAGGTTGAACCACTGGTCTAGTGTATGAATTTTAGAAAGGTAATATCGTCTCAAATGGAACGCATTAGTTTTTCACTAACCTGAAAGTTTGCCCCCGTCTGATTAATCGAAAAAATAATCGGCCAACTAATCGATTATGAAAATAATCGTTAATTGCAGCCCTATACTAAAGTATATTAATGATGTTAGGAAAATGAATTAGTTAAGTTAATGTAGCATATTTGTGTAGTTAGTAGAGTATATTAATGAAGTTATATGGAGTTGCTTCCCCTTTTGTTCATTTAACCGCCTCCACCTTTCTGAGAAGGCTTTCTACAACAATTTTGCAGTGTGTCTTGGGAATTTTGTGCCCATTCAGTCAAAAGCACATTTGTGAAGTCAGGCATGATGTTGGACTAGAAGGCCCGGCTCACATTCGAAGTTCGGTTTCATGCTTTGTGCGCTTTGTGCACATTCTGCAGTGAGGAGATCTGTCTTTTAGGCTGTGAGTGTAGATGGAGGTTGTAGGGAGGTCATAGAGGAAGGCGGGGTGTGCATGAGTGTTATTCCACTTTTTCCATATTCAATACGTCAGAGTTCTAAGCATCAACCAACACCTAATATTAATCCCATGTTATAAATGAGACAATTCTTTTGCACAGTTAGTTACAGCTAAGCAAATCATTAGAGGTGTGTCCTCTATGTTATGTCCTGTGTTCACATCCAAGGTCATGTTCATGTTCAAAATAACACGTTCCCTCACATAAAATATATGTCAGTCTGATCTAATCCCGAGTCTAGTATTGGATCATGACATTGACCTTGTTTATGATATGGTGACGTATAATATAGGGTGAAGTGCGTGTGATGTATACATGATGAGATGGAGATCACAGAGAGAGAGAAAGAGAGAGAGAGAGAAAGAGAGATTGAATCAGGGTTAGGATATGGTGAAGCATAAATGGAAGTTATAGAGAGAGGTGAAGGCTTTGAGGCTTTTTAGATGAAGTATAGATGAAGCTTACAGACAGAGGTGGAGTGTGCACTGGAGTGTGTATGGGATTTATAATCTAGTGGAACAAGTAGCACAATCACTAGCATCGTGTTGGAGTGTGGAGTGCCTCTGTAGAATGAAAAATGTGCCTCATGAATGCTGAACGAGTCATACCTGTGCTACATGCTGCCACATGTTTTCCTCACAGCAGCTACAGAAAAAGAGAAATGTCAGCACTACTTAAGAAACTTTACTGACTCAGAATGCAAAAAATGCAGGAGGTTTGGATGTGTGTGTGTGTGTGTGTGTGTGTGTGTGTGTGTGTGTGTGTGTGTGTGTGTGTCTGTCCTGTTTGCAGGTCATGTAGAGGTGATGAGACTGATCAGAACACACATCAACTGACTCGCTCACATTTCCTCCAGTTTTGTCGCTCTCTCTCTCTATCTATCTATCTATCTATCTCTATCCAATATCTTTCATTACATCAAGGATGAGACCAAAACAATGATATTTTCTCTCTTGGATTTGATCCATGAGGCCTGTGGTAAAGTCTGAAGCACGCTGAGTTGAATATGTATGAAATCAGGTGTTCTCCAAAGCGTGGAGGAAAGGTGAAAGTAGAACACACAGCTTCTTCTTCGCCTCACTGAGAGAAAGAGAGATTGAGAGAGCAAGATAGTGAGGGAGAAAAATGTACAGAGATAAGTGTGTGTGTGTAAACTGCTTGATCTGTTAGTTATCATTACATCTTAAGTCTCAATGCCTCTGATTATATTACGGCTTTATTAAGATACCGATCTGCCTCTCGCATATGCCCCAATACCGATAAATAGTCAGGCACACCATAGAAATCCCTTTATAACCTCCAGCATGTCCTAAACCTATACACTGCACTTCCCAGTACTTCTCCATCGACAGCCGATTGCACATATGCAGCGTGAATGGTGTGTTTTCCAATTCGGTGCAGTTCTTTAGGCAGGTGAGAACACAGCAATGACACTTTACATGTGGATCAAAATATCCAGGAAGAGAGATTTTATCATGGCATTCAGTCTTTTTGGGTAAGAGTCAATTAGTTTGACACATCTTGACTTTTTGCCATTCTTCCTTGCAAAATCATTCTAACTCTGTCAGATTGGCTGGGCATCTCCTCCTGAGCACAGCCCTCTTCAGGTCACCCCACTGATTTTTTTTTATTGGATTTAGGTTTTGGAGTCCAGATTTAAATCCAATAAAAAAGATCTATGGGGTGACCTGAAGAGGGCTGTGCTCAGGAGGAGATGCCAAGCCAATTTGAGAGAACTTGTGGTTTGAACTTTTTTTGTCGAAGCCATTCCTTTGTTAATCTGGAGGTTTGCTTCGGGTCGTTGTCATGATGCTGAAAGGTGAAATTCCTCTTCATTTTAAATGTTTTTGCAGAAACCTGTGGGGCGGCTGTGGCTCAGGTGGTAGAGCGGGTTGTCCACTAATCGTAGGGTTGGCGGTTTGATTCCCGGCCCACATGACTCCACATACCGAAGTGTCCTTGGGCAAGACACTCAACCCCAAGTTGCTCCCGATGGCAAGTTAGCATCTTGCATGGCAGCTCTGCTAGAATGGGTGAATGAGACACAGTGTAAAGCGCTTTAGATAAAAGCGCTATATAAGTGCACCATTTACCGTTTTTATTTTACCAAACCTTAAGTTTTTGTGCCAGAATTGACTGGTATTTGGAGCTATTCATTATTCCCTCCACCCTGATTAAATCTCCAGTTCCAGCTGAAGAAAAACAGCCACAAAGTATGATGCTGCCACCACCATGCTTCTCCGTAGTGATGGTGTTTTTTTTGTGCCAAACATATCTTTTGGTATTATGGTCAAAAAGTTCAATTTTGGTCTTATCAGACCATAACACGTTATTCCACATGGTTTGGGAGATTGGGTGATTTCTTAAAATGTTTTTTTTTTTTTTTTTTTTTTGGTTTAAAAAATCCATCTTGCCACCCTACCCCATAGCCCAGATATATGAAGAATTCAGGAGATTGTTGTCACATGTAGGGAGCAACATAAATTGCTGCAATTCTTTTAATGGTGCGATAGGCCTCTTTGCAGCCTCCCTGACCAATTTTCTCCTGATCTGCTCATCAATTTTAGAGGGACGTCATGTTCTTAGTAGTGTCACTGTCGTGCCATATTTTCTCCATTTGTTGATTATTGTATTTACAGTGTTCCATGGTATATCCAATGCTTGGGTCATTTTTTTTGTAACCCTCTCCTGATTTATATTTTTCCACAATGAGATCCCGTACCTGCTTTGTAAGCTCTTTGCGGCCCATGGCTTTTCCAGTTGGATGTTACCAAGAATATATATGCCTAAATATGACCTAAAACATCATCAGATTTTCCCAACGAGTCCTAAAAGTAGACAAAGAGAACCCAATTAAACAAATGGGACAAAAATATTACACTTGGAGGAAAACGTATCCAATATTACATATCTGTGAGTGGCGAAAGTATGTGAACCTCTAGGATTTAGCAGTTATTTTAAAGGTGAAAATTTGAGTCAGGTGTTTTCAATCAATGGGATGATAATGAGGTGTGAGTGAGCACCCTGTTTTATTTAAAGAGCATGGATCTATCAAAATCTGATCTTCACAACACACGTTTATGGAAGTGTTGGAGTATGGAAATTTTGGTGGAGCTTACAAGGCTGGAAAAGGTTACAAAACCATCTCTAAGAAGTTTGGAGTCCACCAATCCACAGTCACTCAGATTATGTACAAATGGAGGAAATGTAAGACCATTGTTCCCTCCCCAGGAGTGAGCGACCAGCAAAGATCACTCCAAGAGCAAGACATGTAATACTCCGTTAGCTCACAAAGGAACTCAGGGTAACTTCTAAGCAACTAAAAGCATCTCTTATATTTGATAAGCTGGATATTGGAAGTTTTTTTTTTTTTCTTTTTTTTTTTTTTTAACCAAAAAAGCATTTCTAGGTGTTTGCCACTTGATATTTATATGTTGCAATTTCACAATAAAGCTGAAAAAGGTTCTGACATGATTTAACTTAGTTTCATTTATTTTTACAGCACAAAAACTTGCCATGTTAACATGGGTGTGTAGGCTTTTTATATCCACTGTACATCTAAGTGCACTCTAGCACAGTTCGATTGTAGATTCAACCCCTCATTCAACCTGAAACTAAAAACAACTATGGAAATGGAGTACAAGTCGAGTTTAAACATGTACAGGAATCACGTGCATTTGGTTGTTTACATTTTCAATCACTGTATTTTTGACCAACTAAGGAAAGACTTCTGTGAGAGCATTTTGAGACTCACTCCTTTCCACACATCCCTCAGCTAATGTTTTTGCTTTTTGGCTGGTTTAATTATGTGTAGTGCAAAACCAAATCAAATAGCAAATGACATAATTATTGGTTTTATTCTGATTGTGTGTGCGTGTGTGTGTATGTGTGTGTTCCACCACTGCACTATCCGTGGTCTAAACATGTGCGTGTTTCACAGCTGCATGCATAATTCATGTTTTAAACTCTGATTTATTTCTATCAGAAGATGTGCTTTATTTAGGTCAAAGAACCTGGCCCATTATAGGAGCAGGAGTATAAATGAAGTGTATGGTGTGGTTGGAGTTTAGATGGAGGTCAAAGAAAGAGCGTCTAGTTGAAAGTCATAGAGGGACGTGCGGTGTGTATGAGGCCAAAGTATGTTGGATTACAGGTGTAAGGTATAAGGTTTATAAGCATGTGATATTTTACACAAAAGTTGGTGCTGTTTTCATTGCAAACATGGTTTAAATGTTGATCATTACAAAGACAGTCTGTTTAACAAAGAGCTTTAAAACATGTACAACTGCGCTGTTGAATTCTTGACTCTGATTGATGGGAAGGTGTTGAATATTTTAATATAACACCAGCTCTGATAGTCGTTCCAGCTGCAAGACAAATCTCAGGTTCTAATGCGTTATTGTTTCTATGGAAACGACTAACATAGAGAGTTGTATGGTGGACACGTCACATAAACAGACTGAAAAATTAAAAAAAGATGTAATTGTTGATCTGGTGAAGTCGTAACATGAGGAGATGCTTATTTTACATTTATGGAAGAAGCCTCCAGTTTCAGTGATTTGTAACGGTTAGTAAGTTTTCACCTTGGGAAAGTCTGACGTTCAATGATCTGTTCTAAAGATTCGTTCTAAACTCCTCCTTTCAGAGAGCGTACTCTGCTCTGATTGATCAGACGTCCCAGTCTGTTGTGATTGGTCTACCGCTGTTAGCGTATGTGGAAAAAGGAAACGCCCACTACCATAACGAGTTTCAGCTCCGTCTGAAAAAAAATGAAGACCAGAGGCGGGGCTTTTTGTTACGAACCTACGTCGGTTAGTACAGGAAGTAAAGTCTGGAATCACTGACAAATCGTTTCAGCTGTTCAGAATCGGTTCCTTCTTTTGGGAGTCGATAACGCTGTTTGTCGTGCGCTTTGATTTTTGAAACTTTGCAGACTTTTTACATTCACAAACAGCTCTATAACACACTACATGAAAGGTAATATTTGGAAAACCATAATAGGTGCACTTTAATTAATTAAAAAATGTAAATAGCAAATTGCTGTGGTATACAAGTAATAAAACCATCAGGATGTGCTCCAAGATATGTGAAAAAAAAGTCATCAATGAAAGTCCCAGAAGCCAAACAAAAAGCACACACACCCCTTAAATGTTCACATTACGTGAGATTGTGACCGTAACAACTATACTTTTACATTTACCAGGTGCTTTTTATCCAAAGTGCTGGGATTTGAACCCACAAGCTTCTGATCAGTAGCCCAGAGCCTATAACCACTGATTCACCAGTACCTTATCAGACGTTTATGAGATAACATGCATTTGTGTTCATTTGTATGCACAAGCTCAGTAGATGGTCGCCCACAGCAGCACAAATGGTCGCTAAAGCAGCTATAATAACTGATCCTCTTAGTAAATATGGCCGTTAAGCTCTGAAGAGAACTAAGAGGCACTGTAGCTCACACACTCTTATCTGTATGTGTATGTTACTCCTTCATTGTGTGGCTTTCTGCTTCACACCCTCTCATGCAGATGCCATGCCGAGGAGGAAGCCGCCGTTCTACTTTTACTTTTGCATTTAGACTTTAACGCATAAGAGAACAGGCCAAGTAGTTTATACACACTCATATCAGTGTATGCATCTCCCTCGCTCTTTCTTTCCTTGGTTCACACTTGATTGAAGATACTTTCACTGTTCCTCCATACTTTGGAGAGAACCTCTTATCATTTTTATGTTTTTAATTTTCAGACTTTACCACAGAGATTATGAACAGTTAATGATCGAATATGTTTTGGGTGTTATTTAGCGGTTAGCACGTTCGCCTCACACCGCCAGGTTTGGGGGATCGATTCCCCTGCGATTTATTAGCACCTTGTCCAGGGTGTACCCTGCCTTGTGCCCCATGCTCCCTGGGATAGGCCCCAGGTTCCCCTGAAGGATAAGCGGTATAGACGATGAATGGATGGATGGATGGATGGATCTGACACATCAAGAGTAATTAAGTGGGAAGTGTTTGAGTGAGAAAGGCAGAAATATGAAAGAGGAGTGAAAGAGTGGGCGGGTAGAGTGAAAGTGTGAGGAAGGAAAGGGAGTGGAGCAGTGTATGTGTGTGTTTGTATATTTGTGTGTTAGGGGTGTAATGTAATGCCGTATCTGTATCTCTTTAGTGCGCTAAGATCCATATCTTTATCCGTATTCATATCTTTATATCCAAAATGGGTGTGGCCTAAACTGCAAGGGATTTTTTTTATGAAACCTACCACTGTACCCCTGGAAACACTAGCAAATAAAACAACAAAAAAACCCAGAGATAGAAACAACAACACTGTCAGCATGGGGGTCATGCATTGAGGTCAACACCGATTCATTTCATTCATTTGAATCAGTTTGGCACCCATAACCGATTGTGCAAAATTCCACACCGATAGTTTTTCCTGGTTGCGTCCGTTGTGGGAGCGGCTGAGAAATGTCTGCTGTCATTATACAGTACGAGAGCGGTCTCTAGAGGTGAAATAAATAATATCACTGACAAATTTTTTGTGTTATTTGAAGTATTTTTGATTCAGTTTGGATGTCTCTATTTTTATTTTTTATTTATTTTTGGTTCAGTTTGGATGCATGTCTTTCATTTACTTTAATAATTAATATATATTAATATTTTGATATTTATTTCATGTAAAAAAAAATCCTGGTACATTCAGTACTGTTTTTTTTTTGTAATAAGGTTCAGCAGTATTTCACTATGTTTTAAACATTGTTGGTTGATTCGTCGGCTATCGGCAGGTAGGTACCGCCCAACTTAGTTATCGCTGTCGGTAAAATCCACTATCGGTCGACCTCTACAGTGTGTATTATGGCTCTGACAGTTCCTCAACCTCAGCTACATCACTCCAGTTCATAATTGGTTGGTCTCAACTAGAAATGTGTGCGGGAAAATTTCCTCAAACCCCCCCCCCCCATTTAAACCATTGCAGCCCTGACCAGGCAATTACTAAGGATGAATGAAAGAACACTGTAAATGCATGTTAATGAACGTGGGTATCTCTTCATCTCGCAAGCTTTATATCTGTCTGCTCACTCTCACCCACCTGAAAGTAAAAACCTACCGCTCTTGTGAGATTTTGTTGCATCCCAATACACACATCTAGTCTCAACCAGTTGACCTATGAACCTTTAAGGCAAGCTTTAGTGGGGAAAAATGTATCTGTATATGCATTCTGAATGATATGTTCATATTCATATACCTCCATTCATAAGCTGGTTTTTGGTCCACAGGAGCACATTGCATACCAACACGATTACTCTGTTTGTTCCAGTCATGATAACATCATCTGTGTTTATGGCTGTTGGGGGGGGGTGTTGAAGACATTGTCTCAATGATGGAAGTCCATCCTGTCTTTTCTCTTCGTCTGCTATGTGCGTCACACCTGCATGCATTATTCATCTGTTTTAAAATATATGATTTATTTATAGCAGAAGACTTGCCTTATTTAGGTCATAGCCTGGCTCATGCCCATAAAAACTCCACACGGCAGCAGCAGGAATATAGACTCGCGTTGTGCCGAGTGTATATTAGAGTTATTATAAAGGTAAAGAAGCGTGCCCTCTCTTCTTTGTCCCTGTAATCTTTTCTTTTCGTTTCTTCTCTGCTATTCTTTCTTTCTTCTCCTCTCCTCTTGTGTATTATCAACCCCCCCCCCCCCCCCCCATTATCTCTACTCCCTCCAATATCCTCTCGTCTTATCTCCTTTCCTTTTCTGTGCGCTTTTATTCCTCCATTCTCTCCTCGCTTCTTCTCTTCTCTTCACACTTTCTGTCATCTCCACTTTTCTCCTCTCACATTTTCTCCACACAATTCTCTTCTTTTATCCTCCCTTCTTTTACTCATCTACTGATTTTTCTTCACCGCATTACCTCTTCTCTCTCCTGTATACTGTTTATTGCCATATCCTCTCTTCTCTTCTCACTGTTTAACCCATCTGAACTTACATACGTGACGTGTCCTAGTCCCACATTTAAGATGCTTTCTAGAGACACGGTGCAAAGAGGCCACATGTCCTCCATGAGGACGATGTGTGTGTTTGTGTGTGTGTGTGTGTGTGTGCGCGCATGCACGTGTGCACGGTCGGCCACCTCCGTTAATTAATCCAAACCTGAATGCCACATTCAAGGACAGGTTTACTGAGTCACTCACACACACACACACACTCCCACACACACACACACAAAATCACAGTCAGTACCTCGCATGTTCATAAATCCACCAAGTCCATTTTATGGCACACACACACACACACACACTCAGCATGTCTCCCCCTGACTGTTTTGTCCTAGTACACGTCCTGGCATCTCTTCATCTCCTCAGTGTTCCCCAGAAGGACTGCAGCTAGGAATCGACCTGAAGGACGATTAGAACACTAAGCATAGTGTTGCGGTCTAAACACACCATTTTCTTGTATTGCAGTGACCCCTGCATGCAAAAGGCAGATACTGCATCTTGGGAATAATACAATATGAAAATAACGGATCAACATGGTCCGATAACTAGGATTGTCAAGTGGATGTAGAATGTGTGATAATGTGTATAATCAAAACTATCCTAGCATCAAGACCTACTGTACTGTGCCTACTACATGGAGGTGATAGAAGTGTGTATGTGGGGGGGATGGGCCTTGTATGTCCATGCAGGTGACATCATTCCAGTAGGACCACAAAGCAACAGGATACATGAACAGCCTAAAATGTTATTGTTAACTATTAGACTTGAACAGTGCTATTAGGTTTCACACCACCTAATCACTGACTACGTTTACATGCACATCAGTATTCTGATATTAATCAGAATTTGGCAATATTCTAATTAGTACTGCGTCATGTAAACGCCGCAATCTGATATTCCCGATTCAGATTAAGACAATATTCTAATTCCCCAAATTCTAATTCCCCCCCTTGGAATACGCCTGTTTTAATCTGAAACGTGTTGCATGTAAACACCTTATTCAGAAAATCCACTGAAAGGAGATTGTATGTGCGTGCTCAGTCCGCAAGGAATTGTGGGTGCTAACAGATGCTTAGCTGTAGGCCAGGTATTTAGGAGTGGCAGCTCACAATGGCAGACTTACAACAACCATGTATACAGGAATATTCTGACGCCTGTACACATACAATCCTCGCATTCGGAACATGGCTGCAACCCGAATATAGACCTTAAACGCAATTTGATGTGCATGTGAAAAACTACGATGGTATAAAAATAGCTAATTTAAGTTTTAATAAAAAAGTCTTTGAAACGATCTCAACTGAGACACAAGGAACCTCCATTTGCAGTGGAGACTTTAATATAATTCTAAACTCGAAAATGGACACCTAGAGAAACTAGAGTAACTTCTACAGCAAATAAATTTAAAGCTCTGTTAGGAAATGTAGGATTGATAGACCTTTGGAGGGATTTTTTTTTCCCTAAAGGACGAGATTATACTCATTACTCGCATGCACACTCAAAATACTCGAGAATATACTATTTATTTATGTTTAGAAAAGATAGACATAAGATAAATAAATGTAGCACAGGAACAAGGGACCTATCTGATCATGCACCAGTGAGTCTAAATAAAATCCATATAAATACATTATGGAGACTAAATTCTAGTATTTCTAAACAATGAGCGGTTCATAGAACGGATGGAAATTGAAATGAATTGAACACTACTTGGAGGAGAATGACGATGGAGAAGTATCCCCGGCAGTACTGTGGGATGCTTGCAAAGCTGTCTTATAAAAGCTGTCTCTAATACAAGAGATTGGAAAAGTAAAAGAAGAAATCGCTGAGGTACATAATGTGGAAATAGAAAAGAACCTCACATTTTCTGAAAAAGCACAACTACGAAGCTGGGACTAAGCCACTAAAACGTCTGGCTTGTAAGCTCCAAAAACAACAAGCTGACAACACAATTTCTAAGGTTAGAGACCCTAGAAAAAAAAGAAAAAGACCTGATATACATTAGCAGAAATTCATGAACAATTCGAGAAGTTTTATAAGAAATTATATACAGATAATACATCTAGACCAGGAATAGATATTAAGGCATTTCTGAGTTCTTTAAAATGACCCAAATTAACAGAAAAACAAAAACGAAAGTTTAATAAAGGACATAACGTCACGAGAACTGCTGACAGAGATCACTAAATTAAAACTAAATAGATCACCAGGTACAGATGGGTTTATGGCTGAACGGTATAAGAAATTCAAGGAACAGCTTGTCCCTATTGTCTCCCCATTTCACGGAAGGGAGATTCCTATTTCATGGAATCTCAATGGATTATTTCTCCTATTCCTAAGGAAGGAAAAAGACGAACTAGAATGTGCTTCGTGTAGGCCTATCTCAGTCTTGAATGTTGATTATAAGCTATATACAGGAATATTGACTAGGAGAGTAGAACATTTACTTTGAGAGCTGATTCATAATGACCAGACAGGGTTCATCCAACAAAGACAAACACAGGACAGTGTTAGACGCACACTACACATAATGAAACACATTCACGAGAGTAACATGCCAGCAACGATAGCGAGTCTAGATGCCTGTACCTATATAGAGTATTAGAAAAATTTGGTTTTCATGAAAACATTATTAAAGCCATACAGTTAATATATTCGAGACCACGAGCGAGAATTAAAGTAAACGGGAGTCTGTCTAATTTCTGCAATCTGGAAAGAGGCACGAGACAGACAGGGGTGCGCTCAACCCCCTAATTTTTGCTCTCTATATTGAACCCCTTAGTCAACGGATACGGCAAAATCATTACGTTAGCGTAATGATAAAGATGGGGGAAGATGAACATAAAATAACGTTATTCGTAGACGATGTCACGATATATTTGAGAGACCCGGCAATAACATTTACATATCTTATGGCAACACTAGAAACAGTTGGTACTTTATCAGGATACAGATGAAATGTGAAAAAAAAAAACACAGGTCATTTGCTATAGTTTTATTCCATCAGAAGAAATAAGGGCAAAATTTATATAGGATTAATTATAATGTATATGTAATAAAATATTTGGGAATATACATACCAAAAGATACTAACACCTTGTTAGGTGCAAATTATAGACCTTTAAATAGTAAGCGTCGAGCAGATATCCAGAGGTGGAGTGTTATCCCCTATTTGAATTTAGGGGAGAGAGTGGATTTTATTAGAATAAATATGCTCCCAAGGCTTTTATATCTTTTTCAGACACTCCCAGTAAAGATCCCAGAAGAACAATTGGGACAAGTGGATTATGAGGTTTATTTGGGAAAGCAAAAAATCCAGAATTTGATACCTAAAGAAAGGGGTGGTTTGGCCCTCCCCTCCCTAAAAGACTGTTATGTAGCTGCCCAATTAAAACCCATAGTTTGCTGGTGTAAACCAAGCTACAAAGCTAGATGGAAACAAATTGAACTTTCTCTTTTCTCTGAGTACCAATTCAAGCAGTAGTTGCAGATGATAACCTCTTGAGAACCCATAATAAAGAATATTTACATTACATTACATTTATTCATTTAGCGGACGCTTTTATCCGAAGCGACTTACAAATGAGAAAATACAAGCAAAGCGATATATCAAGCAGAGAACAATACAAGTAGTGCTACTGTACAAGATCTATTAATCCATTAATCAATATCCGTGGATTACTACTATATTAGAAGTATGGGCCACAGTAATTAAAAATATGTGAATTGAAAGACACTCTGAAAATAGGGAGGTGGTGTGCATACGATACACAGTTTACCCCTAATACTTTAGACGAAGTTTTTAAGAAATGGATTAAGAAAGGCCTTACATTGTATTATTCCATCATGAATAGCAATATTCTTTAAGGAATTTAAGAATGGGTTCGAGCTTGGTAATCATGACTTGTATAGGTACTTTCAAATAAGACACCACTTCAACTCAACAGTGAACAAGAAGGGGAATGATTTTTTGAAGATACTCTTGCATATAAGGCTACTACAATTAGTACAAGGTTATTTCTAAACTTTATCATGGTCTTCTAAACTACAAACCAGAATCCAGTTCTTATGTCAGAATGAAATGGGAGAAGGAAGGAAACATGACTATAACAGAAGAGGCTTGGTTAAAAACATGTAGATCCCAGTGGAAAACCACAGGCTCCCACGAATGGAGGTTATTCGCCTGGAAAAATGTCATTTGGTTTTTCATTTCACCGGCTCAAAAGTGAAATAGTGAAATAGGATCAGGGTGTTGGAGACAAGGTGTTGTAATTCAGGAGTAGCAGTTCACCACCATATATTCTGGGTGTGCCAGGTCATTCACATATTTTGGAAAGATGGTAAATGGTCTGCATTTATATAGCGCTTTTTTTTTTTAACCTTAACGGTTCTACAAAGCGCTTTACACTGTTTCTTATTCACCCATTCACACACACACACACACACACACACACACACACACACACACACACACTCGCACACCAATGGTAGCAGAGTTGCCATGCAAGGTGCTAGCTTGCCATCAGGAGCAACTTGAGGTTCAGTGTCTTGCCCAAGGACACTTCGGCATGTGGAGACCAACCCTACGATTAGTGGACAACCCGCTCTACCACCTGAGCCACAGCCACCCAAATTGGCACTTGTATAGCGAGGACATTTACTAGAAGGAACATTAATATTGTTATACATCATATACTTTTCTCTGATATCTCCAGGTATTTTCAATTCTGTATAACACAAACTACCTCTGTTGTTACTTATGGTTTAATTTTTCCTTTTTTTCTTTTCCATATTAAATACATTTTCCTGAAATGTAATTGAATCGTTTTTTGAAAGGTATATAAGGTTACTGTTACACTATTAGTAAAATTCAATTGCAAGCCACATCACATGTATTATTAAAATACCTTCCATATCAACATCTTTAACATTTAACCACTAAAAGTGGAATTTGCTATTTACCCAGCTAAAGTGATACATCTACACTATGTTCAGTCTAACGGGAGTTAGGTAGCAAAAATCATTTGTTTGACTTTGGTGGTCTAAAGCAGAGGTTCCCACACACCAGGCCAAGATGTTGTTTGCTAGCTGCTCACATTAAGGACATTAGGCTTGTCACAGAGGGGGCAAAGACTTGAGTGAAGCAAAAACATATTGAATGAGCCTTCTGGAAAAAGCGCACAAAATGACACAAACACAAACCTATCTGCTCTGGATTACTCATTTCTACTGCCAAAGATCAATATCAGTGTCAATCAAGCAGAAGAGTAAGGGCAGAAGTCGGTTTGTACTCCACACTGCTTCCTGTGATGTCTCTCACCATCTCTTTCTGCGTGTTTTCATTCCAGGAAGGAAACTCACATCTCCTTAAAAAGCATTTAATGGGAAACACTGTGTTGTATGTTCTACATATAAACTTTAAGGGTACAAACCATAGATCACTTCTAGATTTAACCTTTAAAAAAATTTTTTTTAAGGAGTGTATGGATGGGTGCTCTATGACTATCACTATCTCCAACAATAAATCATAATCAATCACATTATCAGAGCAACTGATCCCGCTCCCCTCCTTTTCTCTCCACCTCCCACACACTGGCCTGATTTGGGTTGCACAAATGTTGGGAATCTCTGATCTAAGGAATGCACTCTTTTATTTATTGAGATGTGTTTTTTTTTTTTTATACTTTCATTCCTGTTCACATTGAGCTTGAATATAGCTGAATTATAGTTATAAATATATAACTGATTTGTAGTTATTTGGTCACTGGTCACTTGAATTGAATGTATTTAATTCAAACCTCAGTAACTCAACAATAAAAGCCTATAAATATTGTCAGTGTGGACCAGGAATAAAAAGCTTTACACAGCGAAAATCCTATTGTACATATATATGTAATTTATTTTACAGTTAAATAGGTCCCTGGCTATGAAAACCTTGAGAACTCCTGCCTTAAATGTAACATTAGCACCAAACACACTCATTACTAGATGTAGCATACATGTCGGACAATGTCAGACTGAAAACAACATCTGGATATAGATGAATCGGCTTATGTTACCGCACACAGCGGCCTCGACTTCACGAAGTCCCATAACTCACTTTCATCAGTCAGGTGGAGACACGTTCATGAAAACTGAGATTAGTATCAGACGCCACCGAAGTCACAGCAGAGCAACGATAATATCAATCTACTGCTCTGACTACATGTATTTAAAACAAAAGTTTCTACAACATTTTTACCATAACACCCACAATGAGGGATGTGTATTATGAATAGAGGAGAGCTGCAATCCTGTTGCTCTCTGATGTGACCCTGCCTGTCAGTGACAGAGTACAGATATTTCTCTCTCTCCCCTTCTATGCTTCAATCTGATAAACTGCATCTCCTCAGGCACCTGAACGCAGAGCCAGAGCGCCTGGCTAGTCCACCAGTAAGCCTCTCAGAAATGTATTCCAGCATGAGGGAGGGGGACGGGACACTGCCCTCTCACTAAATTCTAAACCATAGAAAGCAATCTGTGCCACATTCAAACTTTTAAGTTTTACATGCAGTGTAATTGTTTTACACTGTTTTCTGTAATGTAAAACATTTCTAAATAAAAATCAAAACCTACCTTACATTGCTTTCCCATTGCTTGACCTGTATATTGAAAAAGGATGAATAAGGAATAAAACATGAAGGGGTGTGATGTTATTGGAAAATAATTCATGCTGATCATAATATTTAATTGAATTTAATTCATACATTTTAACCATTTATAGTCACATTTTATCTGGTATAGTTCCTATTATCACTTATTTTTATGGAAGACATTATAAACAGTCATTCTCTCAACAACCTCAGTGTTTTTTTTCCCTCTCTCTTGAAGTTAATAAAACAAAAAGAAAATGCAAAGTCCTCCTTCCTGAAGACTCTCCCATGGTGGAAAGCCTAAAGTCACAGATTTATCTCTGACTCTTACAAAGCACAGACACTCAAAATGTTAAATAAAGCTTCACCACAACAACAGTGAGCTGTTTTTCTATGTTTTCTCTAAGTTTTTTCTTGCTCCATCCCCCCAACGCCCCCCCCACTCCACCCAGAAAAAAAAGATTGCTATATCACATTAAAGGTGGAAAACAATCTGACATGATTTATCATTGTTTTTGTTTTTTTCACAAAACCCTGCAATTTTAACAGGGGTGTGTAGACTTTCTGTATCCATTGTACAATGGGAAAAGCACATCGATAACTCTTGCCTTTTTAGTGCTATAATTCTATTTTACTCTCATTGTACAATTCTATTTAAACCTTTTATGCAGACCGCACCTCTGGAATCTCCCTGTCACTAATTAACACTGAGTCCTAACTCAAATCTGTTATCTGCTCTGGATTACTCATTTCTGCTGCCAAAGCTCAATTTCAGTGTCAATGAAATCAGTAAGAGCGGAAGTCGGTTTCTACTAAGCATGGCTTCCTGTGATGTCTCACACCATCTCCTTCTGCGTGTTTTCATTCCAGGGAGGAAACTTCAGTACGTGCTTGTCTCCTGTGCTCTGCCCGAGGCTAAAGGAAAGAGCGATTTATCGGTTCGCAAAATGTAAACTGTGCTATTATTTTTGTGAAATATTTTCAGCTGAAAGTAATTCTCATTTCCTCACAATAAACAGTATTTAAGATCAGATTTTAGTTATCGTAAAGGAAATCATTACTGCAAGCATCTTAATTCAATCTAAAGTTTGTTTTCATGTTTATAAGTTATTATAGCGATCATTAGTTATTCAAAAACTGTTTTTCATTTAATCTATGTGAACGAACAAATTATGCCCTCCTTTTGGTAAAAATACAAGAAGTTACTTGACTTTATCTTTGACTTTGTGCCTCGTGGTGATACAGTGTGGAATAAATTCCTTATGGCTGATGTTTTCCGCCAGGAAATAATGACAGCTCACATGACTAACATAACTGAACATCATCTTCCCTCTCACATTACCACAGTGCTGTCAGCAGGATTATGCCTAGCAACCATTCTCACATGGTGCCCATGGCGATGGACAGAAAAGCCAGCAGAGCTCACATTTAGAGCTGATACATGGACAGAGTGAGATGTGTTGTCCCTATATGGTCAGAAGCCAGGCTGATCCTGAAACAGGATAACTATGACCTATGCTACTCAATGAACAGTTGAAAAGATGGATGTCAGTGTCAGTGAGGGTGATATCAGCTGGCATGCTGAGTACCCAAGTCCTCATACATGGCCTTGGATAGTCCATGACTGTTATCCATGTTTTGTTTTCTAAAGACAAATACCCTACATCCACAGGTGACATTTGTCAAATAAACAAGAGTGCTTGTTGAAGGTATCTGCAGTGGCCTTCACTGTGTGATCTGTACAATCATGAGTCTGATAAGGCACCAAGCTCATGCA
The DNA here is from genome assembly GCA_024331685.1 of Stegophilus panzeri. Lineage (NCBI taxonomy): Eukaryota > Metazoa > Chordata > Actinopteri > Siluriformes > Trichomycteridae > Stegophilus > Stegophilus panzeri. The sequence continues at coordinate 22,229,259 of JANDJT010000190.1, read as the reverse complement.
TTTTGGGTAAATGCCAGACAGTAGTAAAAGCATGAATTACCATCAACCTTTCATTCGTTCATCTTCATAAAGTATCCACTTTATTTTGGTCAGGGTCGAGGGTGGATCTGGAGCCAATCCCAGAAAACCTTGGGAGTGATGCAGGAGAATTCATCATGGATAGAACATCAGTCTTTCACATGGCACCATGCATACACACATTCTCACATTCATTCACACCTACAATCTTACCGCAGAGGAATCCAATCTTATTGGACACTGGGAGAAAACCAGAGAACCCAGAAAACACCCATGTGAACACGGAGAGAATATGGACAAAAACTCTGCAGTTCATGATCAAACAGGGGACCCTGTAAGGTGTAAGCTGTAAGGTGGCAATGCTACATTGCACCACCATGCCAGTAAGTGATATGGTTATGAAACTAATTTGTTTGTTATGTTTTTATGTAAACAAATTGTAATCCAGGAAATATGGAAATGTGTCCTGAACACACTCCTTTATATGTAGAGAAGAGCTTTTGATTATTCAAATTCATATAAGCAGCATTTTGGCTTAAACTTTTCATTTAAATGTGCTATATGAATAATTAAACAAACCACCGAACAAATATTTTTTAAAACAGGTTTGCAGCTTCATCCCAAGTATGGTAGTCTTCATCATATATCTTTAGCATATAGCTAGTGTACTAAACATATCAAGCTAAAACCTATAATAGATTTACTTACAGCTATTTTTTTTGTCCAAAAAAAGTATAGAAGTACTTCATAGTATATAAAATAATACATGTTAGTATTCTATGATTTCATGTGCATATTTACTTAAAACATTCAAATTATATATAACACCATAGTATTCCATGATATAATTTACTGTACATATATTGTACTTAAAACATTAAAACGTGTAGTAAAGTATACTACTGGGTTTCCTAAAAGTCTCCATACATAGGGGACTGTGTTTGCCAGCACCACTTCAGTTGTGCCTTCTTCAGTGGATGTTCGTGGACGTCCACTTCTCGGTTGGTCTGCAACACTTCCAGTCTTTTTGAATCTGTTAATAAGTTTGGCAACAGTGTCGTGTGTGATGTGCTCACCATGTTTCCTGTTAAAGTCCATCGCAACCTTGCGACAGCTTTCTGATCCAGCCATGAGAATGATTTCAATATGCAATAATGCCTTCAATAAAGGCTATCGAAAAATTTAAATATATATATAATATAATGTAAGGGTTAAAAAAAAATTGGAAGACATTTGGCAAAAAAGTGTTAATTTCCCCTATGTACTGAGACATTTGGGACACTGTATATTTCCATAAGGGATGCTTGATTCACAAAAACACTAGGGCTTTTTTTAAGGGGACATGAAGAGCAGCTAACTGTTTATGTTTAGGACCCTGACAGACAAGAACCGGGCTGGAAGTGGCAGAGAACCCTTTCAACCTAACACCCAGCGTGCCAGTAAAGACGACAGGAAACCGTACGCCCAAGGAACATCCCGAAAATTAAAAGAAGAGAGATAGAGAAAGAGAGAGAGAGAGAGAGAGAGAGAGAGAGACTCTTTAGTTTTACTCTTCTTTGTTTAACATGACTGAACAAATTAATAAATGACTCACTATATGTTTAGGAATTGATCAGTAACTAACAATAACTAAACTAAAAATGTAGATATACTCAATGACATTCCGACCGCTAAATTAATGCTTTGAAATATCCAACCTAAAAGACAGATTTTACACTTATTCATTTACTTTGAACAAAACTAACACACGAGTAAGATACAATACAACACAGTTTTAGAGCAGTAGAGGGTTAACAGCCGCTCTCTGACTGCCCAGTCATTAGTGCAGTACCTTGACTGCTGAGCAACCATTGCTTCAGTTTGTCAAATTAAACACTGCATCCATTTCTTTGCTTCTAAAGGCTAGGTTTTTGACCAAATGGACCTAGTCCATTTGTCTAGGTCAGAAATACTTTGGCACAAGACAGGCAGTGTGCAAAAGCTACCACTTAAGCTTACAAATCTGCAGTCTGTAAAAATAGCAGGTAGGAGCCATTCCAAGTGCCTCTTTAAGGGTACATTTTACACCCATCAGTGATGAATGAATTCTAGTCGGTGTGTGCAAGTAACACTTATAGCCATGAGCCACATGTTTTAAAGCAAGCCAAGATTACTTGGCTGGGCTCTCTATTCATACACATAGCACTCAAAAAAAGAAGCTGCATGTTAAGAGCTAGTCTGCGCTGTAAGCTAATTTGAACTTCCTCATACTGTATACATGCCTTTGTTTATGACTGGTTTTTTACAAGTGTGTTTAATATACATTTATAGATGTTCCCACAATCTGGATGTGTTTTTGTAATTCTCATTGACACACCTGGGTGTTCGTAGTAGTCTGATAAAAAATTTAAAACCACTGTGAACAAAAAAAAATCCAAACTATGGTTGATATGGAAATTCAGTAGTGGTTAGCCTTGAATGAAGAAACAGCCACAACAATGCCATTATCATTTGTTTTGTGAGGAAGTCGCCTCAGAAACCACGCTGACCTCTGATTGTCCATCCAAAGACACCTGGGAAGCTACAGGAGCTGTTTGTTCTACGCGGCTCCCGAGACACTTTTGTGTCGACAGCGTTAGCATTTCTCACAGGATGTGAAGCTAGGTGGAGCAGCATTCAGGATGAGCTGTTAAAGGTGTTGAAGCTAGTTCAGTCAGACCTCCTGTTGACTCCTCAGACCGTTCTCATGAAAAACAATAGGAGCGGTCCTCTCTCTGCACAAAATCAAGCACAGCTTTGACGACAACTCAGAGTTCTGTATCTTTAGAGGATTACAAGTGTTAAAAGATCCTATAGGTTATCATTTTCAGGCATATATGTCTCCTAAATTTTTTTAATATATTCTTGTGATATATTCCATTTTCCATGTTCCATTTTCAACCTCTACAACTAACTGACACTATTCGCTAGTCATTAATATTCATAAACTAGATTGCCCGATGCTCATTAATATTCATTAGCTTGCCTTGTCAACAAAAGAAGAAGCATTTCATATACGCAAACATCTGTGAAATCTTTTGTGAAATCTTTTGCAATCTGTTGCTATTTTAAAGCTGAGCATGCTGATTAAGTATTTGTCATGAAACCATGAAATAATGACTGTAAATGCTTGCAGTCAAACCAACATGGGTGTGTTTGCTGTGCTGCCTGAGAGAAATATAAGCAAATGGTTTGTTATAGAGTTAAGAGGTCTATTTGCCACTTTGCAACATTTCTCTGCATTTCTGCAGACTCTTCATACTTATTCTGAGTTTCTAGAAACAATATTGTGCATTGTCCCAATTTGCATACTGGGTTTACTAATTAGTAAGTTAACATAGTGTATCGCAACATAACAGTTTATATAGTGGAGTGACCAGCTACTCAGAATGATAGTATGCACTTTGGTACATATCCAGTGTGACGGAGATCAATTCAGTGAGAAATAAGCAGAAACTGCATTAGGTACAGATTTCACATTTTCACATTTTCTCACCTGCAAGTTCTTATAGTCTAAAAAAAAACTAAGAAGAATGTGATTTTTTTTTTTGTTAGTGTAGATTTTTATAATGTAAGTCAGTTCAAATTGTTGTGGGAATTTTGTACACAAATAGTGTGTAAAATGAAAAATTAAGAGAAGTTATAAAATTAGAAAATCTGTGCTTCCTCTGTCTGAAACCTTTAGAGAGTGCTGATCCAAATCATAACACAACAAGTGTGTATCTGTCAATGCAGCTCGAGCTGCTATAGCTAAAACTTTGGAGACTTTAATGCAGGCAAACAAGCTTCAGCATGTCAGTGTGTGTGTGTGTGTGTGTGTGTGTGTGTGTGTGTGTGTGTGTGTATGTATGTGTGTGTGTGTAAGACTTAATTACACACACAGAACATTAACCCTTAGGCTGCAGTAACTGTGAGGTTTGAGGTTGAGGGGAGAGGAGTTTAAAATCTACAAACGTGTGCCTGGTCGTCCTTAATGCCCCTTAACAGCTATGTGTGTGTGGGTGTGTGTGTGTGCATGTTAATGCACCGTACACACATTGGGTGGAAACAAGCCCCTGCATGACACCTTATCCGTGTTGACAGTAAACTCATCAGCGTAGTGTTACTGTGTGTTCCCCGGGCACTGATGCCAACTAGGCTTCTGTCTGATCTTAATTCCAGCATGCTGCATAATTCCACACTCGTATCTCTTTCATGCCGCTCTGTCCTGAAATCCTAGCATAACACCTAATTACACTTTTCTCTGATGAAGACCTCCGAGCAGGCTGAGCTGGCATCAAACGAAAATGCAGGCACACACACACACACACACACACACTAATACACACACTCTGCACTCCACTGGATAGTTTTCTTAACTAAACCCTGTTGATACATCCCCATATCCTTTATCCCCCAAGGCCACACAGACACACTGTCTCTCCTCTTCAAGCTAAATTAATGCAGCCATTATACAGTCCCTCCAGGATTTTGCGATTTTGCAATCGCATACATTAACACAAAATCAAGCAAACTCTGCGATATTTGGAGGAGCTTGTAATTTTGGGCCAAGACGCGTCATGTGATGTCATCACCACGTGCATTCAGCCAAAGCCCTCTTCAATTCACAAGAGTCAAACATGAGTTCAGCTAAAAGGTCTCTTTTGTGCAAATGCAATTATGCAATTTCGCTTCCAATTCAAGTAGTTTTCCATGAACAAAGCACAAAAATCTTCGCAAATTTCTAAGAATGCCGCAGCAAAAGCTATCATTTCTGGCCGCAACAATCACAACAAAAACTCTGTGAAATCCTGTAGGGACTGATTACACCCTGATAGTCATAGGCTGCCCAATACAAACAACTGAAGAAAGACAGAGATTGCAGGAATGACAGACAGAGAGAGGGGAATCAGTGACACATCCCAACTGGGAAGGATATGATAACTCCTGCTTTTGTTTAGTTTAGCCTGTGATTTTTGGGATGAAGCTTGTTTGGGTGGGAATGGGGAGAGCTGTGCTTGTGTCTATACGCTTCTTAGGTCATTAGACAGATTGATATAGTGGAAGGAAAGATCTGGAAAAGAGGAAGAAAGTTTATAATAGTTTTTATTTTTATCCTACACACATTGAACCAAGGTCATGCAGAAGTCTATCATGTGACACCTAATCATATGACTGTGTTCAGAGTGGCTCATAGACCGCTCACTTACGGCACACTTACACACAGACTACTAAATGGTTATGGATTTACTCTGACTGTGAATAAAGGCATATGTCTAATACTGGAACCTTTCCCGGAACCCAGATTGTTTTCTGGAAGGTTTCATTTCTAATTTAAGATAGAAGGCTAATTTCAGTTTGAGGAACATAAACACTTTATTTTATTTTTTTTAATTTACATTTAGCACACTAAATAGTCCGTACAGGATTTCACATTTCACTTATTTTTGTTATTGTTGCTGCCAAAAATGCTTGATTTTGCTGCGGCTTTTTTAAAAACATGCGATGCAACTTGAGTTTTTTGTGCTTTTTATTTTTTTGCGTAAAACTACTTGAATTGACGAAATTGCAATTGCACAAAATTGTTTTTCACAGGGACTTTTGTTGGTAAATGAGGCCTTTTTAGCTGAACTCCTGTTCGGTGTACGTGAATAGTAGCAGGCTTTGGCTGAATGCACATTGCAATGCACATCACATGATGTGTCTTGTCCCAAATCTGCAGAATATCTGCGATAATTTAAGACATTTTCAAGCTCATCCAAATATTGTGGAGTTTCCTTGATATTGCATTCATTTCTTCAATCGCAAAATCGCAAAATCCTGGCAGGGCTGACTAAAGATCCTTTGTTTGACTTCTACCCATTTGGTAACCTTCCAATTCCCACCCACCAGCCAACTCTCCCTTATCATACAGCTACCAACCAAGGAGGGTGAAGACTAACACTTGCTTCCTCAGAGCTCCAGTATAGCACCCCAGTAGTTTGCAGTCAGCAATTGATCTACCATCCCAATAACTGTGCCCAAAACGCCTGAGGTTCCTAAAGCAGGTAACTACAGTGGAAACACACATATACCCTGCATCTCAATTGGCATACAATCCGTACTTAATAGTATCCGAGATGAGAATCAGTATGTCCCAAATTGAAGTATGCTGAAATGAGTATCGCAAAGGTACCCATATGGTCTACTATTTATGGTAGATTTTTGGATCCATGGACACTTTTTCAGCTAATTTTCCTCACAATGTCTTGCATTTTGTGCTGGTTTGCTTCGCCGAATTCAAGCACGCATTTTAGAGAGGTGTAAATAAAATGTGGAAAAATAAATCAAGGAACTGGCAAATTAAATTATATAGTAGAAAATATATTAGGAGGAAAAGCTGAAATGCAAAGAGGAGTTTGTTTACAGTGACAGTGTTCTCGTCCGGGCAACAACGTTCTCTTCCGTTACATGATGTGTTTTCATGTCCTAGTCCTTGCATACTCTTTTGCTACACACTCACAAGTATGTACTTTTTCTTCACACAAAAAAAAAGTACATACTTTTAGTATGTAGAATAAGTAGACGAATTGGGATGCAGGGATAGCCTTACCTTCGTAGGCAGGCATAGAGAAAAGTGTTGGCCTGATGGTTGACACTGACCTCTTTTGGTTTCTCTCTCCTGCAAAACCTGGATGCTTGAAAGGATGTGGATGCGATGGAGTCGACTGTGAACCCCCAACTCCAACAAGTCCATCTCTGTAAAGTGCAACAGGTCCTACAGGGAATAAATGGATGGTTTGGTATTATTGAAGTCTACCTGCACCATGCACCACTTACACCTGATCACTGTTATCGACACTGCTAAATATGCAAGTTAAGCCAGTAGTCTGTTATTACTTCCAAGTGTCCTGCCTCTCTGAGTTCCAACAACAGTAAATTCTTGCTGCCTGCGATAAGGAAAAAAAGGTTGCTGCTTTGTTTATGAAATACTCCGTCTATCTATGTTCCCTGGTGAGACAAAACAAGAGAAGTTTAATTGTAGGTGGTTAAACTATTTTCTGCTGGTTAGCATTTACAGAGCACATGCCTCACACTCGTACACAAACAGCTGTACATGCAAAAAAGTTGAATCAACTAAACACTCTTGGTTTAAAATGATGAATTCTGAAAAGTGCTAACCTCACAACTTTTTTTAATACAAATTATACGTCCAAAGAGGCTTATTATTTTAATTGGTTGATTCCTACAAGCTGAAGTTCATCATAAAATTACGTGTGAAAAGACTTGCACTTGGTCCCACGCTGTCTTTGTAGGTTTTGTCATAGCAAAATGGTGCAGTGAGCTGTAGGTGCTGTTGATCTTATGCTGGAGAAACAGATTTATGCTGCATTAACCTCATTGTGCATCTTATCTCACAAGCTCCATGAGCTCCCATCACAACCCAGCTGAATCTTTGCTATCAACAACTATTCTGCCATTTTCCCCACCCGCTTTCATGATGTTCTGTTTTTTCAGGCTTGTTTGGTTAGAAAAAGAAAGACAGAAGGAGCAGATAGTGTGCTGTGCTGGTAAGGGTCCATTGTGTATCTTCTTTCTTCCCAGATCACAGCCGCATTTAACAAGCGATGATTAAAACCAGCCTCAATCCAACATGCAACTCACACGGTTTCTGTGCAGTCAATTCTGATAAGAGACACTTCACAATAGTGTATAAAAATGCTAAGTCGACTCGCCAGCTTGTTTTGGTGATTACTGTTGATACTTCCATAATTTCAGGCTTGTACAGTGTTACTTTCTACTTTGTATGAGTATAATAAAAATAAATGTGCTGGGGTGGAAAATGCTTACATAATTGTACATCGTTAATATACATAAGTATCACTTTGGGGGTATTTATACTTTACTCGAGTGTTATTGAAATTGAATACTTGTACTCATACTTAATAATATTTCCATTTTAAAAAATGACTTTCACTCCATTTCTATTTAAAGCATCCAATCAAGTTCATCAATGTAGAAAAAAGAAACTGTCAAGAATCATGCCAATTTGTCATTCGCTGTGATCTCATGCAACACAATGCAGTTACAGTCCCTTCCAAAAGTATTGGAACAACAAGGCCAATTCTATTGTTTTTGCTGTACACTGAAGACATTTGGGTTTGAGATCAAAAGATGAATATGAGACGATAGATCAGAATTTCAGCTTTCATTTCCTGATATTTACATGTACATGTATTAAATAACTTAGAATATAGCATCTTTGGTGGTACATCACACAATTTTTAGGTGAGCAAAATTATGGGAACAGTCTTAATGTAGTTTAAAGTAAATAACACTTAGTATTTGGTTGCATATCCCTTGCTTGCAATAACTGCATCAAGTCAAAGACCTACTGACTTCACAAAACTGTTACATTCTTACTTTGTGTTGCTGTTCCAGGCTTGTACTGCAGCTTCTTTCAGTTGTTGTTTGTTTTGGGGTGTTTCTCCCTTCAGTCTCCTCTTCAGGAGGTGAAATGCATGCTCAACTGGGTTAAAGTCTGGTGATTGACTTGGCCAGTCTAAAATTTTTCCCCTGATGAAGTCTTTTGTTGTGTTGGCAGTGTGTTTTGGATCATTGTCTTGCTGCATGATGAAATTCCCCCAATTAGATTTCTCTGTAAATTGGCAGACAGAATGTTTCTGTAGACTTCTGAATTCATTCTGTTGCTACCATCATGAGTTACATCATCAATAAAGATTAGTGAGACTGTTCCAGAAGCAGCCATGCAAGCCCAAGACATGACACTACCTCCACCATGCTTGACTGATGAGGTTCTATGTTTTGGATCATGAGCAGATCCTTTCTTTCTCCACACTTTGGCCTTTCCATCACTTTGATAGAGGTTACTCTTGTTATTTCTCTGGCTTTCTGATTCTTACTGCTGATGAGCGGTTTGCATCTTGTGGCCTCTATATTTCTGCTCTCAAAGTCTTCTTCGAATGGTTGATTTTGATACCTTCACCCTTGCCCTGTGGAGGTTGTTGGTGATGTCACTGAGTGCTGTACTTGGGTTTTTCTTCACAGCTTTCACAATGGTTCTGTCATCAACTGCTGTTATTTTACTTGGCCAACCAGTTCCATGTCTGGCTGTTAGTACACCAGTGGTTTCTTTCATTTAAAGGACATTCCAAATTGTTGTACTGGCTATGCCCAATGCTTGTGCAGTGGCACTGATTGATTTTCCCTCTTTTCTCAGCATCAAAATGGGTTGTTTTTCTCCCATAGACAACTCTCTGATCTTCATGCTGGTTTATCCTTTTTAGCAACAAACACAGTGAAACCCAGGGTTCAAACCAAGAGAAGACATTCAGAGCTATTAATTGTTTAAACAATGAATCTAACAAGACACACCTGGACAACAAGAAACTCCTGCCAGGCACATGTTCCAATATTTTTGATCACTTGAAAAATGGGTGAGCTCAAACAAAAGGTGCGATGTTCTACGTTAACATGTCTAGATGTAAATATCAGGAAACGAAATCTGAAATTCTGATCTACTGTCTCATATTGATCTTTTGATCTCAAACCCAAATGCCTTCAGTATATAGCAAAAAGAAAGAAAGAAAAAAAAAGAATTAGCATTGCCGTTCACTTTCAGAGGGTACTGTATAGCTGTATAGCTACATAAATCTATTACACTATATTGTAGCTATCTGTGTGCATCTGAATATTGATAGACTGGACTGTACTGTCGAACCTGAGGTTGAGTGCCCCGGCCCTACCTCAGTAAAATATTTTAATAATCAGGAGTAAGCAAAGATTCATAGAAAATGTCTCCATTGCTTTCATAGAACACATGAATGCTATCTAATTTGAAAAAGCATGTTTAGCTAATTTGATAATATTAACTGCCTATATTGAACTAAGCCTGTTTTCCTTGCTAATGCCAGGTTAGACTAACATTGATTCCAGAAGCCAATATAATTGGATAGTGAATGGTAAATATTGGGGTTATTTCCATGATTAAAAAAAAATAATAATAATTAGCAAACTGCACAGTGTCAGTCATGCATATAGGCAGGTAACTTATAAAGATTGAATGATTTCAGGAAAACAGAATAGTTGCTTATAGCAGTTTTAGATAAGTAATAAAAGTTAGTTTGTACATAAAAACATGACATTGCTTCATTTCATCAGTTAAAAGCATTTACTTTTTACTTTTCTATATTTGAGATGTTTAACAGAATTTTTTTTTTTTTTTTTTTTTTTTTTACTTTTGGTACATTTTGGCTGGATACTACCACCTTCAATTGAATGAGATTTTGACACATGAGCTATACTTTTAATTAAGTATAATTTCTCACTACTTTTTCTGTGTACTGTATATATATGTTTGTTACAAGTTGAGGTTTTCAAGATGAAGAATACTGTTTAGACAGATTGAGCATTTCAGTATGTGGCCAAAGTTTGATATTTCTCAGTTACTGTTTAGCTAATTAGCAGCAGCAAGGCAGCACTCATTAAAGCTGGACTTATCACAGGCCAAACAACGACCTTGTCATGATCAGTCTTTACTGCAAATCGCATTTTCAGATTCCACAACAGGACGTTGGTAATACATTAGTTTAGAGTTATCACTTTCACGTTGCTATCAAGAAACTGGTGGAATGTTTTTTTTCTCTGTCATTAATCTTACACGGGCTTCTCCCTCTTCTCTTAACCATCCAGTAGCTACTGCACATGCTGCGCCTGGCTAAATTGGAAACATAAGACAATTATTTCCACAAGAAATAAGTAAGCAAAGAAAGCTGTGCCATAAAATTGCACACTTAATCAAATCACCACTAGCCTTTTTTCAGTTCCTTGGCTTACTGTACTATTTACACAGCATAGTATTTTAGCAACACTGTGGTACTACTAACTAGCATACTAGCTAGTTAATTTGTTTTAACTAATGTTACCTCTCCAACACTATGTAACTGACATCGACAGTTAGCAAAAGTTTCTAACAAGTTAGCAATTGCCAGGGTAACTATTGCATTGTGTAAATGAACCTAGTAGCAAAATGTGCTAGCAAGATACTGCTACTTTACTGTGTATTTAAAACCAGAAGGCAAGATTGTTAGTGCAAACAGTACACATTCTTATTTGTACCCGGGTACAAATAGTGTCTGCTTTTCTTCTTTCTCACTGTCTGCATCCTGCAGTAATGACTCAGTAATGGGCATTAGCGCTTTGTTTCTTGCAGGGTCTGCAGTGTGGTGCTGCAGATTCATTACAGAAGTGATAAGACGTCCATAAATTAGCTATGCTTTTATCTAGAGTTTAACAATGAGCAGCATAAATCTTTAGCTGTCAGTGAATAGAAGCTTTTCATTTAAATTGGAAGTTGTGTTTTTAAAATGTTCTACTTTAACTGTCTCTGGATAAACTGTGGTGAGGACAGTAAACGGTTATTCAGAGAGTTTACTGTAAATTGTTAAGGCAAGAAAATATTTTTTACGAGGGCACTGTACACAGGCCACCTGGTCCTCAGTGTAAATATGGACGTGATGTGTGTGTGTGTGTGTGTGTGTGTGTGGGTGTGTATGTGGTAGCCAGGTGGTAGAGGCTAATAAATCAAAATTTACTGCTCAGGCTCTGCATTTAACTGAAGTCTATTTAGAAGAAAAAGTGACAAATTAAAAGAAGACGGAGAAGGGCAAGAAGAACAACAAGAAGAGTTGACATCTTGTCCAATACTATCTGAAAGACTTTCATTAAAAAAACAGTGTCATTTGTCAGAAATGATAAGCAAAGGTAAAATACAGGTTGTATTGACTAGAGTGAGTGACTAACTGCAGCACAGACAGCAGCTGACAAACATGACCTCTCCTGCTAAAAGTAGCCCTCTGACTCAGACAGAGAGGAACCAAGAGTACCGAGTTAACCATCTTTCAGCCTTGCCTAGTGATAATGCCCCCCAAAAAACTCTGCTTCCCCATTTTTTTGTCCAAAACCCATGACTTAGTGCAGGACTCAGCAGGATGTGAGGCTTTATATGTTTTGCCTGTTTTCACAATTGCCCTTTATTTTTTGACCTGTGTTCATTTGCACTGTGACGATAATTTACTAAAAATGCGCACTCTGATGTAGGATACAGTAACAGGATCAACAAGTACGTCAGAGATTTGCAGAGGAGGTGGATGTGAATGCAGAATACTATTTTAATAAGGAGAAACAAACGACACAGACAACGCAAACTTACACAACAAAACACGAACTATGGGTTCAAGCTAATGTGACATACGTGGACTAGAGAGCATTACATGACAATAACCGACAATGAAAGACAAAAGCTAGACACCTAGTGCTGTACAAGACGTGACTTAAATACTAGTGCTCAATTAAACCAAAACGTGAAACAGGTGCAAATAGTCATGTGACATGATCCTGTGGGAAACGTAGTTCAGTGCCAAATCCAGCATAACCATGACAAAGTGAATAGGTGTTTCAAGTGAGCAATATGTCTTTGAAGTATGCAATATGTACAATTTTTATCTAAAACTGAAAAGTGCAAGGCAATAGGTGTCAATAGGTTAATTGAAACGTGTGCTTTATGAAACCAAAATAATGAATAATTATTTAATGATAACTATTTTTTTAATAAACTGCATTTAAGTGTTGTTTCTTCTCGCTGGTTTGCACATGATGTCAACATGGTCCCTAAATGTTTTCGCAATTTGTCAGTCAAATTAGCACATTTACAAATTTTCAGTATTTATCTAGGAATTCTGAGAGTTCACTAAATTTTGACTGAGTGTGCAAGTTATTTTTGAACATGGGTACAGTCCAGGCAGGGACAGCTGGTATGTGCTAGCAGGGCAGAGACTCCTGTCTTTTAAAGATAAAAAGACATCAATATAACCTTGAATTTTTGGCATCCACATCAGATCATTTGCAGTTAAGAAATGTCTTAAGGCGGAATATTTTGGATTTTTGTTAGAGCAAAGGCAACAGTGTAAACAATGCTTGTAAGAAAAATACATAGAATAATATGAAGGCTGGGGCTGATTTCTTCCTATTCTAGAGTGTAGAATAATGCAGCCTATCAGTGACGGTCATATCAGGTAATTCCACAGTGAAACATCCCCTAGATTTGATCTCTATGTCACAGTGACGACAGCAGTGATTGACAACAGTCACAGGTGTAAAGAACATAATTGAGTTGGATTATTTACTCGTTCATCTTTTTTCCCCCAAAATGCCTGTGGAAGAGAAACTAAAAACAAACAGACTAAGCACACATTATCTAATGAAAGTACAGATTACACAAAAGGACATTTAATGGTTTCTGGTTTGAATGAAGGGTTACAACATTTCTGTTTACCTTTTTTCTGCTATTCTAATAGTTTCATTGTCAATCTACTGATAAATATTCAATTTTAGCCCTGCCATCTAATATCAAGCAGCTGTCACTGGGTCCAGTTAAAACCATTCTGTGTTCTGGGGTTCTCTCCAAGTAAACGTTGGGTGTGGACCGTACCATTTGTGAAAGTGATCCACTCCAAGTGTTGATTAACATGACTTAAAGCTCCAACGTGGCAGGAGAAGACAAGCTGTGTTTTGCAGAAGACACCACATGGAGCAAAGACGCCATTCAAACACAAGTAACTACAACTGAACTGAAAATCAGAATTAGTTTTGTATATATAGGCAGCTTCATCCAAATCACAGAACACTGGTTGAATAAATGCTATATCAGTTAAATATGCATTGATATGAACTATAAGGGGATGTTTTCTCTTTAATTTGTGAATACAGTAGAACTGGCTTGTGAAATCTAGCCGCTGTTTGGTACAAATTCACTTGTGTGAAAATAAACCTGCAATGATGACACCCTCTCTGAAACCTCCAGAGTCCAAAATTTATCCTGGGTATGGACTTTAGTTTTCTCTCCAAGTGTGAAAACATCCTGAGATGTAATAACTATGAATACCAACAGCATATGATTTTTTTTTTTCACATCAATGTAACAGCAATTATCCGTTCACTATAAATCTCCTTCTTGGGGCTGAGCATGAACCTCTCTTCCTATTTCAAGCCCTGACACTGCCAAGACAAACAAACTCATTGAACCTGAACACTTGTGTTTTTGTCTCAGTGATGGTTGAGTAGAATGGGCTTTGAATGGCAAACAAAGTGAATGCCAAAAAAGAGCAGTAAAGCATGTGCTTGTGTGTGTGTGTGTGTGTGGGTGTGTGTGGGTGTGTGTGGGTGTGCGTGTTCGCGAGATGAGGTAGGCCAATTCTGTTGCTTGCTACTGTTTACGATCTCTGGATGGCTCCATCATCATAACAGCGCATTCCAACAGTGAGTGAGAGTTCGCTTTACATGTTAAGCTCAGAGTTATGATGAGATGAATGAAGATTAAGCAGACAGGCAAAACATGTCTGTCATTCTTAAGTGTTGGTTGTGGATGGACTTAATGATGTTGAACAAAGATTTGCTGGCAGATTTCACTCATACTGGGGTAAGATAGTACTAAGCTCTCTAGAGATAGCATAGAAATATAGCTAGACCTTTCCAGGGTCTGATAATAAATAGTAAACCCTCGTAAAGATATAATTCCCTAGCCTGCATATGTGCGTGCGTGTTTGCATGTGAGCTGGATGGTGAGATAAGACCTTCCAGCTCTACAGTTTGTATGAAACCTGCTAGTGTTTAAGATCTTTGGATAGCTCCAGTCCAACTCAATCCCTCATATTATTCTGAGCAAAACATGGTTGAATTTAGGCACAAACGTGATTATAAAAAGTCACACCCTTACAGACCATTATAGAAATTCAATGTTTTTGTGATGTAAAGCCAGAAATTAAGATAAAATCATGCCAACAATTTTTAGTTTAATGTGACCTTAAAACCAACAAAATTTAAGAGAATAAAAAAAAAATCTAATTAGTAGGAAAAACAATTCAAATAAAAAATAACACGCTGATTGCATAAGTGTCCACCCTCCTGCTAATACACTGTGGTAGCACCCTTTGTATTTATTACAGCAGTACATATTTGTAAACAAGTCTCCATTAGCTTCACAAACCTAGAATCTGCTTCTTCTGCTATTCCTTTCACAAAAAAGTTGCTCCTTCACATTGCCAAGGAATCTCATCTGCATAACTCTTCTTGAGTCATTCCACAGGTTTCCTATGGGATTGAAGTCTGGGCTCTGGGTCATTCGAAGACTTCCTTTACTTGAAGCCATTCCGTGGTTGACATGAATGTGTGTTTCTGGTAGTTATCATGTAGTAAGGTGAAATTCTTCTTCATCTTCAGCTTTTTGACACTGCCAGAAGGTTTTGTACCAAAATAGTTTAATATTTGGAGCTGGTCATTATCCCATCAACATTGATTAGAGACCCAGTCCCAGCTGAAGAGAAGCAGCCCCAAAGTATGATGCTGCCACCACCATGCTTCACAGTAGGTATGGTATTCTTTGGATGATGTGAAGTATTGTCTTTTTGCCAAACGTATCTTTTTGGGGCGTTCACACCTATCATTAAAATGCATCCTGATGTGATGTATGGATGTGAATGGGGTCTAATGTGTCTCGAGGACACATCACATTTTTAGTGTGAACCTGAATGCATCTCAATGCATCCCAGACAACATAAAATATGTAATCACTGCAAGACTTGTTTGGAAATTGGTGAACAAAAGCAGTTGCTGTTTGTAGTTTGTAGCTGTCTCATCTCCCATTCATTTATAAGTTTTGTTAGCAGACCATGTGAGCAAAATGTTTGAAAAAGGCCATAAATTAGGATTTGTGGGATATTTCTGCCTGCAAACAAATGTAGTGGAATGCCAGGTGTGAATGCCTCACCTGTCCACTTGTGATTGGATCACTCGAGACAAATGTTAATACCAGGTGTGCCTTATCAATGGGGCCTTACAATCAAGGCCTGAAGGTGCCGCCTTTGTCTCATCAGCCTGTAAATATATTTTGTAAGATGTAGACAAGCTTGGATGTACTTTTTTGGGAGAAATTGCTGCCATCTTGTTATCCTACCCCATAGCCCGGACATGTGCATCCCTGGTAAGTTTTCTCCTTGTCCTGCCATCAACTTTGGAGGGTTATCCTAATCTTGGCAATGTCCCTGTGGTGCCACATTTTCTCCACATATTGATTAAAGTATTTTCAGTGCTTCATGATTCATCCAATACCTTTGATATTTTTATATGCCTAATGGCCATGGCTAACTCTGAATACAGCTACAGCCTTTATAAAATAGAATATAAAATCTATGCATTATAAAAGGATGTGCACATTTATACAACCATGGATTTTTCCCTTTAATTCAGTTGTTTTGTATGATTTGTTTTTCTATTGAATTTTGTTAGTTGCAAGGTCTTGTTAAATATGGAAAATATTGTATTGTGTATTTGATTTACCTCCTGACTTTTCATCACAAAAACCTGCCATTTCAATAAGGATGTGAAGACTGTAAATTGCAATGGCAAGTGTAAGCAGTTGAATTCAAGGTTTTTACACCAATAGGAAACATGAGTGCAAAATGGCCCAAGTCATGGAATTTGCCAGTTCACCACTGTATAGTCCTCATAAAGATTGCACAGAATGTGTATACCTGTGTACATGTAGCTTTGAGCATCTCACCTCAACTCCATCATATTCCTTATCAAACAGTGTGCAGTACTGCGGTAGACCAAGCTGCCTGAGCCATTTAGAGATGGGCAGGTGCTTCATGGTGGATCCTCCAATACATACAGCCTTCTTCTTCACACAGCCTGCAGCCCGGAGTCTAAAAAAGGGTTGGATTGTTTAAAGTCATGTTAAATGCTGTTTTTGTTAGGTGTAGGTGAAAAAGAACAATGTTTTATTTAGTGGTAGTTGGTTGATCAAATATAATTACCATACAAGAACATAGGAAATGCAGAATGGTTAAACTACAGGAAAAGCTGGGAGTTTTATCTGAAGTGTAGACAGGAGTGACATTTAAAGGTGAGCTCAGGGTATTTAAAGTTGCCATGCCTTCAAAGTACACCTGAATGCTAATGCAAGAGAAATATGTGAAAAACTCTGGTCTCTGTAGCGCCGCAGGCTCTGGAAAAATCAATCATTCAGAAATTTGTTTCTCTTGCATTCAGATATGTTTTGAGGGCATAACTCTTGGGGTGGAGGGTGAGATATTGCTGACTCTACCTTTAAATGTATAGTTCACATCCACTATGTGAGCTAATATATAATCCCAATTCCAAAAAAGTTGATTTGCAAAAAGAGATTTGCAAATCTCATAAACCCATATGTTATTCACAATAGAACTAGAAAACATATCAAATGTTTAAACTGAGGAAATGTACCATTTTAAGGAAAAAAATAAGGTAATTTTGAATTTGATGGCTGCAACACGTCTCAAAAAAGTTGGGACGGGGCAACAAAAGGATGGAAAAGTAAGTGTTACTAAAAAGAAACAGTTGGAGGAACATTTTGCAACTATTTAGGTTAATTGGCAACAGGTGAGTAACATGATTGTGTATAAAAAGAGTATTTTAGAGAGGCAGAGTCTCTCAGAAGTAGATATGGGATGGAATCTGGATGGAAGCATATGTTGCTCTAAGACCTGTATATACCTTTCAGCATTGATGGTGCCTTTCCAGATCTGCAAGCTACCTATTCCAAAGGCACTAATGTACCCAGATCAGAGATGCAGGGTTTTGAACTGAGCGCTGATAAAAAGGCTCTTAAGTCCTCTTTAGTTTAGAAGACGTGGCTTCCATGGGTTCCAAAAAGAATTTCAAATTTCGATTCGTCTGACCACAGAAAAGTCTTCCACTTTGCCTCGGTCCATTTTAAATTAGCTTTGGCCCAGAGAAGATGGCGGAGTTTCTGGATCATGTTCACATATGGCTTCTTCTTTGCATGATAGAGCTTTAACCAGCATTTGTGGATGGCATGGTTAACTGTGTTCACAGACAATGAGTTCTGGAGGTGTTTCTTTCTATCATCTTTTGATGATTTTATGTTTTGTAGATGATGAGATATTCATAGTCTTCACAATTTTACATTGAGGAACATTATTCTGAAATTGTTCCACAAATTGTAGACACAGTTTTTTGCAGACTGGTGAACAGATTGGCAGATTGGCCCATCTTTACTTCTGAAAGACTCTGCCTCTCTAAGATACTCTTTTCATACCCAATCATGTTACTGACCTGTTGCCAATTAACCTCCAGCTGTTTTTTTTTTAGTAACACTTACTTTTCCAGCCTTTTGTTGCCCCTGTCCCAACTTTTTTGAGACGTGTTGCAGCCATCAAATTCAAAATTACTTTATTTTTTGTTAAAATGGTACATTAACTCAGTTTAAACATTTTATATGTTTTCTATGTTCTATTGTGAAAATATATGGGTTTAAGAGATTTACAAATAATTGCATTCTGTTTTTATTTACATTTTACACAGCATCCCATCTTTTTTGGAATTGGGGTTGTAAAAGCTCAGCAAAGGCTATTTTAGGGATTGAACCACAAAGACTGGATTTATGGCCAGACAGGATAAACAATATGCACCATGACTTTACTTCATATAAAATAGAAGAAAACAGGGCTGAGGTTAAAACTTGTCTGTATTCAGCCAGGGTGGCCATAAGAGGATTCTTAAAACCCACACAGAGACCATGGCAATGTCATCAATGTTGTTTCAAAAACACTCTCATCTACTGAGAACACATGATTATGCTAAATGGCCTAAAATTCTACTGTGATATGTGTTTGTGTGTGTTTCATTATCTGTGTATGCAGGTATGCACGTGAGCTCCTGCTGACAGCATTGTTTTACAAACTAGCTTTTGTCTGTCTAAAAGATGGATTCTGACAGGTTTGTATTTCTACTGTGTTTCTCTTCCGCACTTCAGGCAATCAGCTGTCACATCAATAAAAGGTTTCTTTTACATAAGATATATTATGTTTGGAACTGTTCGCTTGTAAGCCAAAGAAATAAAGCTTTCATTTCCCAACCTTCCCCATGCACTGACACAAATCATTTTAAACACAAGCCTTCGACCACCAAAAATGCTGAGGAACCATTGCATTAAAAATGAGATGAAGCTGCAGAATGTCTTCTTATAACTTGGCAGGATATGCAAGGTGGCCATTATGGTTATTAGATAACGCTCTGTGTGTGTGTGTGTGTGTGTGTGTGTGTGTGTGTGTGCTAATGGACAATTTCACCTTGGCACCCAGAAATGCTTCATCCAATGTTCTTTCCAACTACAGAGCCAATTTCATAATCCATCACATGCACAGATAATTTATAGACATTATAATGGCATGATCATCTAAATCACCTGATTTAACTCATCAGGTAATTACTTAACCCTTAACAAGCGGAATCAGATCAAGGAAAACCCTACAAATGTGCGTTATATGGGGTCACCAGGAACAGAACCCTTAACCTCATTTCTAAAAAGTGTCATTTAGTTAGCAGCAGGGTTTGGATAGAATATCTTCTCCCAACACACTCTTCACTGCTACTGGTTTTGCTCATGTGAGCCCCAGCCAATCACAAGAATATATAAAAGCAAATGCAGATACGGCAGAACATCGGCTGTGGAAGCCTGATGTAAACAACGTGACAGGAAATTGTTAGTTATTTTGGTGTCTCAGCTGTGCTCGTTATATAACACACTGTTGTGCTGAACAGTGTTGGGGCTAACATGGTATAACATGGTAACTCATTACTGTAATGTAATTACTTTCATTCATTCATTCACTTTTCTATCATCTTCAGTAACTGTTTTATCAGGGTTAGTGTCAGAGGAGCTAACATTATATTTTAAATTCTTCTAATCACATGACCAGTGTCAGTGTCAGAAAAGACTTCATGTTAAGACGAGTGGAGATATTTATTTGAATTATTTTATGCTATACTATTTTAATAATCTTATGCCCAAGACAAAAGAATAACAACAAACAATTAACCCCTACTGAATCAACAAACAATCTATGAAACCATATCTTCAGGCCACATTTAATTTTGACCTTTGAATTTCTAATTTTCTAAAGTAAAAAAAAAAAAAAAAAATCTATTTTCCATCCTTCTAAAGCTCTATACTTATAAACTGCTATAGAAGCTTATCTTAAACAAACCCCTCAACTACGTTCACTAACTATGAACTATCATTGTCTGCTACACTATACAAACAGTTTCAAATGATTTTGGAAATGCCTATTAAATACAGTGCCCTCCATTAATATCAGTACCCTTGGTAAATATGAGCAAAGAAGGCTGTGAAAAATTGTCTTTATTGTTTTACAATAGTCAAGGGTGCCAATATTAGTGGAGGGCACTGTATATCAACCTGTAGCCTAAATTTGTTTCCCGTCTGAGAAAAAATTTAAAAAATAAGATTTTATAAATCTAGCTTAATTAATATTTGGAGCCTCAAAAAGAGGACATGTCAGAAAGAAAGAAAATGTCTCACTCTAATGCTGATTACCTTTATCTTTATCTTTAACTCAACCTTGTAATATCTTGAATACAAGTTCATTTGTGCTCAAATGTCTTCATGTTCAATTACTAGGAAATTTATTTGCTGAATAAACACATTAGGCAGGCAGTGCACATGTCTGGCTCAGGAGTCAATCTAATTTGGGGGATTTCCCTACTCTAACACACCTGAGTCAACCCATCAGTACATTACCAGGTTTAATATGTCTATTAGAGCTGGAAAATAAATTAAATTTGCACTAGTCATGTGAGTCAGCATGACTTTACAAAATCAGACATAACAAGACACAAGTGCATGTCTTCAAAACCACGTACAAGACCTACAGTGGTGCCTGAAAGTTTGTGAACCCTTTAGAATTTTCTATATTTCTGCATAATTATAACCTAAAAGTAGACAAAGAGAACTCTATTAAACAAATGAGACAAAATTATTACACGTATCATTTATTTATTAAGGAAAATGATACAATATTATACACAGTATCTGTGAGTGGCAAAAGTATGTGAACCTCTAGGATTAGCAGTTTATTTGAAGGTAAAATTAGAGTCAGGTACCATGTCCAGGGTGTACACCGCCTTGTGCCCGATGCTCCCTGGGATACGCTCCAGGTTCCCCGCGACCCTGAAGAATAAGCGGTGTAGAAGATGGATGGATGGATTAGAGTCAGGTGATTTCAATCAATGGGATCTATCAAAGAACAGGGATCTGTCAAGAAGTCTGATCTTCACAACACATGTTTGTGGAAGTGTATCATAGTATGAACAAAGGAGATTTCTGAGGACCTCAGAAAAAGAGTTGCTGATGCTCATCAGGCTGGAAAGGGTTTAAAAGAAAAAAATCTATAAAGTTTAGACTCCACCAATCCACAGTCAGACAGATAGTAGTGCTAATGCTGGTAAGGCTTACTAACTAAGGCTGAAAAATCAGAATACAATACTGTGTTATAAATCTTAGTACTGAATACTAAGTAATTTGATTAGCTAATGTTGCTTTTCCAGTAGTTGCTATTTGACTTTAGTAGACTTCAGACAGTCATGTAAGTAATAAATATTACAGTTTGACAGCCTCCCAAGAGATGTGACAATCTGCAGAATTTACCCTATTCTCTCCTGTCTAACTGTTACAAAGAACAGAGACAAAAAAATATTCATGCACAAATGTATTACACAGCTCCCACAAGCGAGTCCTTCAGGACTAGATTTGTGCAACACTAATGTGCTCTTCACCCACTTGTCACCAGTAACTGGAGCATGTCAGACTTTTCCTAATCCTTTCCTAAGAAGTGATGATGATGATGAAGATAATGTAAACTAATGGACTCGTAGCTGATATATATGTGCGTGCATCAGTTTGATCCAATTCCCTTAAAAGCCACATTTTGCATTTCTTGACAGGATAATCTTCTATATGTTAATCACATTTAAGGTCATGTCTGTATGTCCTTGCCTACAAAGGCTCACATACATCCACATAGACACAAAAAACAATGTCATCTGTATTGGTGGGTCATTACTGTAAAGTCCTGATCAAGCTCATTCTAGAAAATGTCTTTAGTTCCACTATAATCAATTACAGACTCCATGTCACTGCTTAATCCTATTTTTAAAAAAAGGTTCGGTGTATTTATAGCTGTAGAGCTTGGGTGATTTCCTGAAAGTTTGCAATTAGTTGACATTAATACTATGAACACAACGGGTGAAGTTTGTGCTAATATTTAACAAATGCAAATGGTGAACATTTAATATTCTGAACTATGTTTACATCATCGATGCTGAGCTTTGCATTTCTATTCCCAAATACATGACAGTAGGTGGATTGGCTCTGCTAGATGAGGTCAAAATGAGTGTGTGTGTATATGTGTGTGAATGATGCCCTGCAATGGACTAGTGTCCCATCCACAGTATATTCCCACCTCATGCCTCACAGTCCATTAGATATTATGCTTGATATTGTGGCGACAGGCCGGTGGCTGGCGCACAAGAAACAAAGATAGCTCCTCCCACGATTGCCGCGGTGGCGCTGAAGAGACAGCTCTGCTTCAACGTCACCAATGTTTTGGACGGCCAGCGAGCACGTGGCAGCGGGGAGGGGCCGCCGACACACCCACGGCTCGTGAATGGTGCACTGCACGGAAGAATTCCACCATCCAGCAGGCGAAGGGAGAGTATAAAAGGGCGATATTCCACTTGCAAGGGAGAGAGAAGTATCTCCATGAAGGTGCGCAAGTCTCTGGCGTGTTTTAGGCGATTTTTGCGACGAGTGCATGTCTGCTAATCGCTGTTGTGTGTTTTTTGGGTTTCAGATGACTCCGATGTGAGTGAAGGCTCCGCCCCCTGGCTGTAACCGCAGATGGCTGAGACCCTCACCGCCCGATCGCACTTCAATACACACACGCGCGCACCCGCACTCCCTTCACAGACCGTCTTAAATAAAGATTTCTCCACAAATAACACTAAAACGGCCTCCTGTGTGTCTGTGCTCCGCCCACCGCTGGCTAAATTCCCTACACTGGTGGAGGATGCGGGCATGGAAGCCTGGCCGCGCATCCTCGGTCCTTTGCTCTCCGGAGAAGCCAGCACCGCATACTACGCCCTCTCTCCGGAGGATGCGGCAGACTACGGAAAGGTAAAGAAGGAGATCCTGGCATGGTATGGCCGAACTTCCCACCAAGCGGCAGCAGAGTTCCACCGGTGGAGCTACCGGCCGGGGGCCCAGCCCCGTGGTCAAATGAACACCCTCCTGCACCTCACCAAATGGTGGCTCCACCCTGACCAGTGCACCGCCACCGAGGTGGCAGAAAAGGTGGCCATGGACCGGTTCCTGAGAGTTCTTCCACCCCCAGAGCACCGAGCCATGGGGATACGTGCGCCTGGAACCCCCAAGGAGCTACTAACTGCCCTAGAACTCACTCTGCTCCTCTTGGAGTTTGGCCGGGATGGGCAGCGACCCCATAGCCCACCCAGAAGGGGGCCGCCACATCGGCCCGACTGCCAGTGTGCTGCTGAAGGAAAAGAGGTCATCCAAAACCGCCCTGCCTACGGGACACCCCAGGAGCAGGCCAGGCTGATGAAACCGGATCGGGGGACGCCGAAGGAGGGTCAAGACTCTGGGCCAGCCGGAGGGAGCCGGCACACTCCAGCCCAGCGAAGGAAGGAGGCCCCAGCCCGGCTGGCCTACATGGCCTGGGGCAAGGAGAACACCCCGGCCGAAAGTAAGTCACACACACCTCCTAACCCATTCTCATCTGTATTTCAACAGGTGAGCCGGCAGGGGAACTTCGGCCGGGAGCAGAAAGAGGATGACTGCCTGAAGCATTGCTGGGCCCCGGTGCGGCAGATTCAGGGGGTCGACCAAAACCCAGAACACAGGCTACCCATGTCTTACTTTTTAGTCAGCTATACCACCAAACCCAGCGCAGAGGGGAAAACGTGGACCTCCTGGTAGTCCCAAGACTCAAACCCAAACGCTGATGCACCTGGGCCATACCCATCCGCTCGGGGGCCACCTGGGGGCCCGAAACACAGGGGAAAAACTGAAGGACCGCTTCACCTGGCCGGGGATGGACGCAGAGGTCCGGGCCTTTTGTCAACGGTGCCCTCAGTGTCAGCGTACCGCCCCCAGGAAGCCCCCGCCGGCGCCCCGATCCCTCTTCCCATCATCAGCGTCCCCTTCGAAAGGATCGGCATGGACCTCGTAGGGCCACTCCCCAAGTCTGCCCGGGGCCACAAGTACATACTCGTCATCTTGGACTACGCCACCCGGTACCCCGAGGCGGTGCCACTACGCAAAGCCACCTCCCGCAGCATCGCCAGAGAACTGGTACTCCTGTTCAGTCATGTGGGGATCCCAAAGGACATTCTGACCGACCAAGGTACGCCTTTTGTGTCCAAGCTAATGTCTGATCTGTGTCGGCTGTTATAGGTGAAACACCTCAAGACGTCTGTCTACCACCTGCAAACTGATGGACTGGTCGAGAGATTCAAGCAGACGCTAAAACAGATGTTACACCAGGTGGTAGATGAGGAAGGAAGGAACTGGGACCTCCTCCTTCCCTACGTGCTCTTCGCCATCCGGGAGTGCCCCCAGGCGTCCACGGGCTTCATCCCCTTCGAGCTCCTCTTCGGACGGCGACCTCAAGGACTGCTGGACGTGGCCCGTGAAGCGTGGGAGGAACAACCGTCCCCATTCCGCTCAGTCATCGACTACGTGCAGGAGATGCAAGAGAAGATTGACCGGGTAACCCCGATAGTTCAGAAGCACATGCGAGCCGCCCAGGAAGAACAGAAAAGGGTGTACAACCATCCCACGCAGCCTCAGCAGTTCCAACCGGGCGATCGGGTGCTCCTACAAGTGCCCAGTAGCTCCTGCAAGTTCCTGGCTCAGTGGCAAGGCCTGTACACAGTCCTCGAGCGAAAAGGCACCGTAAACTACTGCCTGCAGCAGCCCGGTAAGCGAGCAGAGGAAAAACTCTACCACGTGAATCTGCTAAAGAAGTGCATAGAACCGGCGCCAGTAGTATCGGCGTACGCGACTCTGGACACAGATCACGGAAAGGGTACCTTGGTAGAATTGGGGGAAGATCTTACCCCCACACAAAGACAGGAGCTAACTGAGTTGGTGGACCAATTCTCTGATGTGTTTTCTACCTCCCCAAGAATGACACAGCTGGTCCACCACGAGATCAAGACCCGTCCGGGAGTAGTGGTAAGATAGTGGCCCTACCGTGTCCCAGAGGCCCCGTGCAAGGCTATCAAGGAAGAAGTCGGCCGAATGCTGCGGGACCACATCATAGAGGAGTCCAACAGCCCCTGGTCCAGCCCCATCGTCGTCGTGCCGAAGCCGGACGGAAGTATTCGGCTTTGTAATGACTTCCAGAAGCTGAACCAGGTCTCCGAGTTCGATAGCTATCCCCTCCCCCGAGTGGATGACCTCGTGGAGCAATTGGGGAGGTCCCGGTTCATATCTACCCTGGACCTAACGAAAGGCTACTGGCAAGTCGCGCTGGCACCGGACGCGAGACCGAAGACTGCCTTCAGCACGGCCACCGGTCACTGGCAGTACCGGATTCTCCCCTTCGGGCTACATGGGGCGCCCGCAACGTTCCAGCAGCTGATGGACATTGTCCTGCGACCCCATCGTATGTTTGCGGCCGCCTACCTAGATGACGTGGTCATCCACTCCTCCACTTGGTTGGACCACCTGTTCCACCTGGGGGAGGTTCTGAAGGAACTCCAGAAGGCTGGGCTGACAGCCAACCCCAAGAAATGCCACCTAGGGCTGACCGAGGCACAGTACCTGGGCTACCGTATTGGCCGGGGTATGCTGAAGCCACAGGCGAAGAAATTCGAGGTAGTGAAGGACTACCCCGGCCCACATCAAAGAAACAGGTACGTGTCTTCTTGGGGTTGGTGGGGTATCTCCTCTGTAGCTTCCCCTCTCTCAGACCTTACGAAGAAGGGCCAGCCGGACCGGGTAAAATGGTCTGCGGAGGCAGAGCAGGCGTTCCAAGCCATAAAGGAGGCCCTCACCAGCGCCCCAGTGCTACGCAACCCAGACTGATTGCATCAGGTCCTTCCACAACATTTCTATTGGATTAAGGTCAGGACTTGGCCATTCCAAAACATTAACTTTATTCTTCTTTAACCATTCTTTGGTAAGACGACTTGTGCACTTTCTCTTGAGATTCAATTTATGGACAGATGTCCTGACATTTTCCTTTAGAGTTCACTGGTATAATTCAGAATTCATTGTTCCATCAATGATGGCACAGATGCAGCAAAACAGGCCCAGAACATGATACTACCACCATGTTTCACAGATGAGAAGGTTCTTATGCTGGAATGCAGTGTTTTCTTTTCTCCAAATATAGCCCTTCTCATTGAAACCAAAAATTCTATTTTGGTCTCACCTATACACAAAATATTTTTCCAACAGCCTTCTGGCTTGTCCACATGATCTTTAGCAAACTTCAGACGGTCAGCAGTGTTCTTTTTGGAGAGCAGTAGCTTTCTCCTTGCAGACCTGCCATGCACACCATTGATGTTCAGTGTTCTTCTGATGGTGGACTCATGAACATTAACATTAGCCAACATGACAGAGGCCTTTAGTTGCTCAGAAGTTTTCCTGGACTCCTTTGTGACCTCGTGGTCTCTTACAAGTCTTGTTCTTGGAGTGATCTTTGTAGGTCCACACTCCTGGGGAGGGTAACAGTGGTCTTGAATTCCCTGTGTTTGTACACAATCTGTCTGACTGTGGATTTGTGGAATCCAAACTCTTTAGAGATGGTTTTGTAACCTTTTCCAGCCTGATGAGCATCAACAACTCTTTTTCTGAGGTCTTCAGAAATCTCCTTTGTTCATGCCATGATACACTTCCACAAACGTGTTGTGAAGATCAGACTTTGATAGATCCATGTTCTTTAAATAACAAAGGGCGATCACTCACACCCGATTGCCGTTCCATTGATTGAAATCTGATTCTAATTTCACCTTCACATTAAACTGCTAATCGTAGAGGTTCACATACTTTTGCCACTCACAGATATGTAATATTGGATAATCTTCCTCAATAAATAAATCACCAAGTATAACATTTATGTCTCATTTGTTTAATTGGGTTCTCTTTATCATCTTTTGGGACTTGTGTGAAAATATAATGTTTTAATTCATATTTATGCAGATATATAGAAAATTCTAAAGGGTTCACAAACTTTCAAGCACCACTCTAGCTATTTTATTGCTTTAGCAGAAATGCTACTGCTTTCTGAACCAATATAACTGTATGAGTATGTGCTTTTCACAAATCTGAAAATAAATTTTTTAAACAACACAATGACTTTGTGTGTTATCTGATACCTAGGCAGGGGAAGAAAACTTTTTATGCATTTGAAAAATTTGTTTATTTAATTCCTGGTACACCACAAATCTAAACTTAGAAGGATTTTTCACTCTTCTCAGCCAGTACACTGTCTTGCCTTATAATTTATGGCAGTGTCTAACTTGTATTATACCACAGCACTGTTGAATGCTAGATTCTGATTGGTTTGAAGGTGTTGATTAATTTTCTGTAATAGCATGGCTTGGACAGTAGTGCCAAGTTTATATTAACACGTTATTATTTCTATAGTGATACGGGGCGTTCTATAGTGGATGGTCCACATGAAATGATTTTTTAAATGTACAGTATAATCATTGACATGGTAAAAGGCAAAGTCTTCAGTTTGAAGGGCTTTGCAGTTTCTTGGTAATATGACAAGCTGCATGTTTTGGTCGACGTGATAACAGGAACTAACTTCTTTTATGGACATTCCAATACATTTAACATAATTATAAATGAATAAAATGTTTGACATGTTTTTGTTTAATAAATGAATAATTGTTAGCACTGGCAAACTGCTGCAGGATAAAAGTAATAAATCACTTCAGGATGTGCTGTTATAGGAAAATAAAAAATTTTGGGCTGGTAACGCATTGGGCCACATCACACTAGCCTAACTTATGTCACCTATACACCAAGGTGTGACTTCAAATGCATTCAAATATAAAAAGAAACAAACAAACAAACACAAAAAACTTAAGGATTTTGAAGATACAGTGTGGAATATAAATAGACATTTAGAAGTTACTTTTATGAAGTACTTGTGCTTCTGAGTATCACTGGTAACAGGTAAATACATTTTTCCCCACTACCATCACTGCTACACCAGCTTAAGAGATACTTGACCTATGCGTCGACATTTGGGAGCTGGAGAGGAGACAGGCACCACTCTCTCTCTCTCTCTCTCTCTCTCTCTCTCTCTTTGATTCTTTTGCAATGAGCCAGATAACAGCTCATTTCATACAAGCTACGACAACTACAACTGCACTGATGATTTTCAGTTAAAGATGAGATAATTAAAGGTATAAAAAGAAGCATGCAGGCCTGTGACTTAAGGTGGTTTCCCCCATAAAGTAGATCAATAGTGGCCAAGGCAATTTTCTAATTAGGTAATAATGAATAGTGATGCAATTTTATACTGAATGTTTATACACAATTCCAGTTCTCCATTCTTTTCATTGCACCTATCTTTATAGATGGTTTCAGTTTCTCTTGTTAACTACGGATAATAAAGTGAGAGAAGAATGTTTTTTTCTCCTTTTAAAATGTGCCTGCCAGGCCTGTACTGGGCCAAACAGCCCAGGCCTGATCCCACATTCTCTGGCAGCTGTTGACTCATCCTCACAAGCATGCTGCCAGATTCTTCTGCCATTGCAGCCATTACAGTAAACACTGGCAAGAGGCCCCAGGTACAAAGGGTGCATGGTAGAGAATTTTGACCATGTTACATGCATAATATACAGGAGATGTTAAGCATGAGATTCTTGTGTCTTGTTATACTAATACACATTACAGTGTAATTACTTTTTCTGTATAGATGTCAGTAGTCTGTGTCTACAATGGTACTTTAGATAACAGTTTATAATTAGGTTAAGAATATATGATGGTGAGTCAAATTAAAATCTTAGAAGTAGAGAAACAGTACATTAATTCTGTAGTTGCAAACATGAAAATGCACAACTTGGTCTATTGTTCTCAATAGCCTCTTCTACTGCTACCTTAAACTGGATACATCTTTGTGACAATTATTTGCAATAAACTATGCAAACATGACATTTAAATAACTCTGCAGGAAGATAAGGAACTCTAAAAGGTTGGCAAAAGCTTAGGCATAGCACAGGAATACACCCTGGATGGGATGCCAGTCAATCCCAGGCCATGATTATACCACTTACAAACATTCTTTCACTCCTAGTAACAATTTAGAGTAGCTCATCCACATACTGGCATGTTTTTTGAGGGTGGAAGGAAACCAGAGAACCCTGAGGAAACCCATGTAAATATGGGCAGAACATATGAAACAGCCACATAGATGGTAACCTGATCTCAGGAGCTGTAAACCATGAACACTACCTGCTACATCACAGAAATGCCTCAATATAATGAATCCAACCCAATGCTTTTATAGGTCTTTAATTTATACTAAACTACTCAATGGTTTATAGTCATTACATACTAGAATTACTAGCACTTACTACATGAGATTTAATTGGTTGTTAAAGTATCTGGTTAACCTGCTTAACACTAGATCTCTGGCTATGTCTTGACTCAGGACAATAACCATTACACAGTTATTGTTTGTCTGTGCATTCAGAGTGCACTCTGCTAGAACACAATACAACATGACTTCTAAAATGCCACTGCCTGAGCCCAACATGAATAATATAATATGCCAATGCCTGAGCCCAACATGAATAATATAAAAATGCAGACAACATGGCATTCACTGTTCACCGTTCAGGGGAAAACAAACAGGCAAACGCATACAAACACAGAGCAATCAGTTCATCTAGTATTGATTACTACCTTATACCAAAATAGTGCATCATCAATATCTCAAATCGAATTCAGATAAGACAAGGTGAATAAGCTATCCAATCAGCCAACTGTTGCTTCTGTCTTTCAGTCAATAAACGTTGACTAAAATTAACGTAACATTTATAGCTATTTGTATTTTAAAGCAATAAATGAAGGCATGCTGTATCCAGGGTCCTGAGCTCCAGTTTCTGTCTTGCGGAGTTTCAGTGTTCTCCTCATGGGTTTCCTCCAGGTTCTCCAATTTCCTTCCACCTCCCAAAACATGCCAGTAGGTAGGTTGTAAGATAAAAAGAAGCCTTTGATTTTGAGTGAGTGTTTAAGTATGGATGCACATGGTGACCTGCAACGGACTGGCAACCCATACTCTGGATCCACCTTGACCCTGACCAAGATAAAGCAGGGCTGGAAATAGGTAATTATCATATCAAAACCTAAACCTAAAGTATCAGTGATGACAGTACTGTTTAAAAACAGACAAAAAAACCCCACCTACAATGGAGTGTATTAACCAGTGTTAATCTTCTCACACACAAGCTATTGCACTCTTTTGTTCTCTGCCTAATATTACTCAGTAGGAAACACTATATCAAGACCTGCTGATCCTGTGATCGCAGATTGGGTGTGCATGCCTTTGCTGGAGTTTTGGCATGATGATAGACACCATATGAGAATGCTGCCAGCATACCTTAATGTTGTGGTAAGACTGAAGTCTAAATACTGCCAGAGGCTCCTCGTGTCTTGCTCCATATCGCTACCTCACCACATCATCAAGAACCCCAAATTGCAACCAAGTGCAACAAATGCCTCTCTATCTATCTGCAGTACGCATGCCCTCAGAAGGTGAAAGTCAGACTAAACTGAGCTCGGATCAAGTTCAAAAAAGTCTCGGTCACTTGGCCAGACAGATTGTCATTTCTCTAATGGAAGCTTTTGAAAGCAATAGGGCATTACTTCAGTCAAGCTCCAATGCCAGAACTTTGATCAAGGGCACATGAGGCTGCTCCAAAGGGTTCTGTAAAAAAAAAAAAAAAAAAACAGCTGCTTTTTTTTTACAGACACAAAAGCTAAGGGGGTCAATATTTTAGTTATAAAACACTCTTTATTACTGAATCAACGAGTAAATTAAACACTCAACATGAGAAAAGCAAGTGGCTATGTCCAGTTACCCTGGAGGTGGTATGTCATTTCTGTACTGAGTATTCAGTAATATACTGCAATTCACATTACAATTCTGACAAACACACCCTCTGTAATAAATACAGCTATGCAGAAATCTCAAGTCTAATCATGTATAGTTTAGATACTAAGGCAAACAGTACTGACAGTAAGTTTCTCTGTCATTACTTATTTTTTACTCATATATTACTCATTACTCATTACTATATATTACTCATTACTTGGCATAAACATGTTTCTTTGGGAATAAATCAAGTCAATAAGTGATTCTGCCATTACGTGCATCATTTGTTTAATTTTAGATTGTAGATTCAACTTGCATTAAACTTCAACACTTACACTGTGCCTGAAAAACTTTGAATGCTGATATGCAATGCAGTCCTTACTGAAATACAGTCAGACTGAATTTCATTAAAGTGCAAATACTGATATTCAGTGCTGATATGGAATGCAGACATTTCTGAATTGTAGCCATTGATGCTATGGAGTTTGCAATACTGATATGCAATGCAGTTATTATTAAAAAACAGTTTGAGATACAGATATATGCAATGAAGGGTGTCCACACTGATGTAATGAGGTCAACGAAAGGGGTTAAATTAAGAGATGGTAGTAAAACAAAAAGTTCGTTTTGGCTGAACTTACTGTGATGTTTCCGCGCAGCACGACTTCGTGGTCCTGACAGCGCCGATTGCATACAACCCAAAACTGTGAGCGCCCCGTTAGACCCAGAGCGCACAAGAAGAGCAGAAATAGTGTGTGAAATAGGCTCCGTTTGCCGCAGTCACTCATCCAATCACACGACAGCGATGTGTCAGATAGTCCGAATGCGTGGATGCTCGCTTTTTCCTCTCTGTCACCGGAATAGGGGAATGCAGAGATGCTGCACGTGCGTTCCTCCACAGCGCCGCCCGCGACCCTGCACGTGCGCACGGTGCGTTGTACACACGCGTGTTGAGCTTGCGGTGTGTGTGCATGCGTGTTTCCTATACTGTACATACACACACTTTCAGGGTAACAGGACATAGCCACTTGCTCTTCTCATATTGAGTGTTTTATTTTGACTCATGGGTTCAGTCATAAAGAGTGGTATATAACTAAAATATTTACCTGCTTAGCTTTTGTGTCTGTAAAGAAGCATTTTTATTTATTTATTTATTTTACAGAACCCCTTGGAGCAGCCCCATGTGGCCTTGATAAAAGTTCTGGCATTGGATCTTGACTGCAGTAATGCCCTATTGCTTTAAAAAGCTTCCATTAAAGATGCGTTGTGTTGCATTAAAGATGCCCAGTGTCTTGTTGGATGCAAACAGCATAGGTCAAATTGACTAAAAACATGAAAGTATCTGATATCAAATGGAAAATAAAGCCACTAGTATTTTCGATAACGTCAACACGAGCATCTTTGTTGATTGCCCCCCACAGTGCCGGGTCAGACACCTGATAAATCCCCTGTGTGCTGCTAGTCTCGGCCTCAGGTTGTGCTGCAATGCTACAGTAACACCCGCCTCCTCCAGTGCCTGGTTAGCTTGCTTGTCATCTTCCACAAACTCTTTACCCTGATTCTCCTCCTGGCTCCGTTTGAATAGATGGCACATGTCTTAAGAAAGATGTCTATCGCTCCTCTTTTTTGCTTGCGTTTACCACAACCACTTCTATCACTCATTTTGAACTAGCACGACTCCCACGGTCCTCAGACAGTTCGACCAGTTATTTAATTCTGTTTAGATTAAAACAATATCGGTGTGCTTTTTATTGAAGGAAGCATTATTTACACTAACTGACAATAGCGATATGTTCTATTTATGCTAAGCGACAATAGCGATATGTTCTATTTACGCTAAGCGACAATAGCGATATGTTCTCTATTTACGCTAAGCGACAATAGCGATATGTTTTATTTACGCTAAGCGACAATAGCGATATGTTTTATTTACGCTAAGCGACAATAGCGATATGTTCTATTTACGCTAAGCGACAATAGCGATATGTTCTCTATTTATGCTAAGCGACAATAGCGATATGTTCTATTTATGCTAAGCGACAATAGCGATATGTTCTATTTACGCTAAGCGGCAATAGCGATATGTTCTATTTACATTAAGCGACGATAGCGATATGTTCTATTTACGCTAAGCGACAATAGCTATATGTTCTATTTATGCTAAGTGACAATAGCGATATGTTCTATTTACACTAAGCGACAATAGCGATATGTTCTATTTACGCTAAGCAACAATAGCGATATGTTCTATTTAAGCTAAGCGACAATAGCGATATATTCTATTCACACTAAGTGACAATACCCCATTCCTACAGCCTACACTGTAACACTGTAGACATTAAGTGACATGCATCTTTTTTAATCTTCAAGAGCAAGGATGGGTCGAGGCTCGCCAATCTGCCAAAAGAGGCGTCAGTGAATAATCCAACAATATTCCCCAAAGACAAATCAGTAGGATTTTGGGCATTTCACCTTCTACAGTGCACAATATAATTAAAGGATTCAAGGAATTGGGTCAAATCTCAGTGCGTAAAGGGCAAGGCCGAAAACCTCTTCTGAATGCACGTGATCTCCGATCCCTCAGACGTCACTGTCTTAAAAACTGTCATGAGTCTGTAATGGATATCCT
>JANDJT010000190.1:22177858-22188945 GCA_024331685.1 Stegophilus panzeri | reverse complement strand
ATGTTTTGTAATGGTATTTGTAGTGTGTGGTGTTTCTGGGGTTTTTTTGCGGGGTTTTTTTTTCCCCAGCAGAGGTATTATTTGATTATATTGTTTGAGAACATTGATAGTCAACCAAAGAAAATATCCTCTGGCAAATAGGCTTCACCTCATCCAACTGGATCAGTTTTAGCAATGGGTATAGGTGTAACACTGAACAGAAAATCACATGGAGTTTGCACCATGTTAGAAACAGTGTTGGTCCTTATAATGGCGTTGTAGTGACAGCTGTGTTAAAGCTGCGTGTGTCTGCTGATGGGATGATAGTTTTTCCCTCCCCCACTCTCTCTCTTGAGCTCCTGCTTCTATGATATACCTGTGCACGAAGCTGTCACCTGCCACAGTACTAAAGTCCATTGAACGGAGAAACAGGTGGGCGGGGTCACCGTCATCATTTGTTGCATCAGCCAATCACATCACATAATTCGCCTGCCTGTCAAATAAAACGGAGTCAGGTTTACCTTATTCTAGTTTATTCACGTTCACGCGCCGCATCAACTCACTGAGGTAAGTGCTGCCGAGACAAGCTTTTTACGCAGTCTAAAAGTCTTTATTGCAAGAATGTAACATCTCCTCAAGAGTACACGTGTAAACTAGATATAGGTACAAACTTTCAAAAAGATATAAGTCATTAAAGTACACGCTTATACTGTATATGTCTTTGTAAAAAAAAAAAAAATATATATATATATATATATATATATATAGTTCAGTCAAAATGCTAATGGTCTCATTTATGAAGAGGGACCACTACTTGTAACTGTGGAAGTAACTCCATTATTATTATTATTATTATTATCTGTAACAACCACTTTATCCTAGTCTTGTATACTGGGTATCCTCTGGATTCTCTGGTTTCTTCCCA
The DNA here is from genome assembly GCA_024331685.1 of Stegophilus panzeri. Taxonomy (NCBI): domain Eukaryota; kingdom Metazoa; phylum Chordata; class Actinopteri; order Siluriformes; family Trichomycteridae; genus Stegophilus; species Stegophilus panzeri. The sequence continues at coordinate 22,188,041 of JANDJT010000190.1, read as the reverse complement.
CTCAAGGACACACAAAACTGTTAGTTGTAGTATATACTATGACGTTATGTGCTAGGTCTTCAGTAATTTGGGATTGATGGGGCTCTTGAAAATAAAACTGGTGTTCACCACAACGGGGATGGAGTGCCAACCCATTGCAGGGCACGATCACACTCACACACTATAGACAATTTGGAAATGCCAATCACCATGCAATACAGTGCATGTCTTGGGACTGGGGGAGGAAACCAGAGTACTCGGAGGAAACCCCCGAAGCACAAGGAGAACATGCAGACTCTGTGAACACAGCGGAGACGGGAATCGAACCCCCATCCCTGGAGGTGCAAGACAAATGTGTTAACAACTAAATCACCATGCCGCCAAGATGAATTATTATTATTATTATTATTATTATTATTATTATTATTGTTATTATTATTAGTAGTAGTATGTCTTTTGGTATTTGATGTCTCAGTGTTTGATGTCTCAGTAATGCAGGAGGTGCTGCAGCCCCGTATTGTGGTGGTGGGTGCTGGTGCAGCTGGACTCGGAGCAGCCACCAAGCTAAATCATCTGGGCTTCACTGATGTCACTCTGGTGGAAGCATGTCAACAAGTTGGAGGCAGAATAGCAAAAGCCAATATAGGTGCTCACTTTACGTCCTAATAGTAATTTTATAAATATCTGGATTTTAGACTTATGTTTTACATAATTTATTTTTAATTCAGGCAAAGAGGGGGAAATTTAACCTACATGTAATGTTGTGTTGTTTTACACAGGAAATGCAAGGGTTGACTCTGGAGCTCAGTATGTTCATGGTGCCTCTGAAAAAAACCCAGTCTACTGTCTTTTAAAAAAATCTGGCCTCCTCAGCCAAGTACCTAAAGAAGGCAAATGCATATTTTACAGATGCAACGGATGCAAAGTCGATGAAGATTTCAGCGAACATGTATACGAGGCTGGAGAAAGAATAATGAGGTATTATGGTAATATTGGGGAAAGCATAGGAGAACACTTTGCAGAGAAAGCACAGGAGCTCATTGAGATGTATAAAGCTGATGAGAAGATGGTAGTGCAGGGCATTCTTTCTTTAGTTGGGAAACAGTTTCTGCTTGATATTGGTGCCTCAGACCTTCATAATGTTTCTTTGGCTTCATGGCAATATTATATCAACATGGGGGAAGATCTCAATGTGGAAGGGTATGTTATATGTTCACTGATCAGATCACAAAAGTTCTTACTCAGTCGAAAACCTAATAACAGCTACATTTGTGTACCCCTTATTATTACTTATTGTCTCTATCCCAGACTTATGTTTCAAATGGTGGAAAAATTAGTGGAGGATTTCCCTAAGGAGTGTTTGCTCCTGAATAAAGCAGTGAACGAGATTAAGTGGGATGGTGCTTTCTGTGGTAAAGAAGGCCGGGTGTACCCTGTATGTGTGGTGTGCGAAGATGGAGATGAGATTTTGGCAGATCATGTAATTGTCACCATCTCTCTTGGTGAGTAGTTTATTCAAAGTTATGCCTCTGCCGTCTCTGTTTCCTTTGATCAAAATGATTTGGTAACTTTAGTTTAAGCCAGTATTTTAGTGTTTTTCCATTTCTTAAAGCCAATTTAACATTCTGAGCCTGCACATATGTATGTACTTTTTCTTTTAGTTTTGTATATTATATTACACTGGATGTAATCCATCTTGCTTCTTTTTCCCTGTCTCTCAAGAAGACAAAAAAAAAGTAGCTCATCATATTACAGAGAAACCTCCTGAACACTTTTTTGTAGTGGAAAGTTGACTCTTACAAACTGCTGACACTGGAGATCTTTTGGTAAATTTATGGAACAAATGAATCCTCTTCCGGAAATCTTCAATATATAAAAAAATTCATATAATCCTGTGGTTTGTCTCGCAGCCAATTGTCAAAACTGCTGTTATAGAAAATGAATTGAAACAATCACATATACACTATATGGCCAAAGGTATGTGGACACCCGACTATCACAACCTGATGTGCTTGCTAATCGTCCCTTTCCAAAACCATGTGCATTAATATGAAGTTGCTGTTATAACAGACTCCACTCTTCTGGGAAGAATTTCCAGTAGATTATGGAGTGTGGCTGTGGGAATTTGTAGTCATTCAGCCACAAGAGCGTTAGTGAGGTCGGACAGTAATATTTGACAAGAATCCCTGGCATTCAGTCAGCATTCCAGTTCAAGGTCAAGGCTCTGTGCAGGCCACTCGAGTTCTTCCACACTAACCTTTACTAAACCATGTATTCATGGAGCTTGCTTTGTGCACAGGAGCATTGAAATGCTAAAACCAGTTATTATTACTGTTTTAGTTCCAGTTAAGGGAAAATGTACTGTAATTGTAATTCTATACAGCATACAAAGACATTCTATTCAATCTATAATTGTGTGCTTCCAGCTTTGTACCAACAGTTTGAGGAAGACCCTCATACTGTATGGGTGTGATGGTCAGGTGTCACAAAACTTTTGGCAATATAGTGTACCTTCTGTAAATCTGATATAGTATAGATATACTATTTCTTATATATATAAATATAGTTCAGATATACTTCTATTTAAAAATACTTAAAATGACTTATTCATATGTTCTGTACTCAATAGATATTTTTTGTGAAGTATTAATAAATTCATTCATTCACAAATGAAGCATAAGAAACATGCAACTGTAATTTATATTAAGTTAAATTATAATCCAGACAAAATATTTAAATGGTTATATCACTTTCATGATATACTTATATTTATATTATATATTTAGATGTTTATTATGTTAATGTATGTATGTTAAAGTTCATATTTAATTCTACATGTAAATCTACATGTAGAAACTATACATCAATTATTTAATTATTTAATTATTATTAATTAATTTATCCATCTTCTTCAAGAATCCTAATTTTACCCTAAATGGCATAAGAATTAGAGTCACTGCAGTATAACATATTTACAAGATTATTTTCAGAAAGCATACATTGTACATATCTCTTTAAACAGACTTTCTTTAAACAGAGTTTCTTTTCTCCAACAGGCTGCCTCAAAGCTCAAGCAGCCACGTTCTTCAATCCGAGTCTTTCAGCAGAGAAGATGGAGGCGATTGATAAGCTGGGTTTTGGCAATATTGGAAAGATCTTTCTGGAATATGAGAATGCTTTCTGGGAGAATGATGTCAGTCATATTAAATTTATTTCTGACGATGACTCTGTTACATCTGTGCACACCGATCAAGCTCAGTGGTGGAAACACCTCCAACTGTTCACTGTGATGAGACCCAAAGAAAAGTATGATAAACAGCTAACAATGCTGGTATTCAAATATACAAATGTTATAATACTGGTTTTGGTTTCTAGGTTTGGAAATGTTCTGATTGGTTGGTGTCCTTCGGATGTAGCTGACCTGATTGAGACCATGCCAGAGAACGAGTTAACCAGTGCCATCACTGAACATATCAGGATGTTTACTGGTAGACTTACATCATATTACGTCCATCCCAAAATTTAAAAGGGTTTATATGAATATATGAAAATGAATATTTATGAAAGGAATATGCTTATTCTCTCTCTCTCTCTCTCTCTCTCTCTCTCTCTCTCTCTCTAGGAAATCCACATATTCCTCCACCAAAGACAGTTTTGTGTACACAGTGGCGTAGTAACTGCTTCACACGTGGTGTTTGTAGTTTTCTCCCTGTTGGTGTAGATGCGCTGGACATGGATGTCCTGGCACAGCCTTTAGTGGGCAATAAGTACCCGAACAAGGTAAAAGCCACTTCATATCAGTAAAGTATGTCTAAAGATTTGTTACAAATAGTCTAGTGTGGGTATGGGTGTGTGAATATGTGTGTGCGATTGTGCCCTGTGATGGGTTGCCACCCCTCCAGTGTCTCCCCCACCTTGTGCCTCCAGTGTCCTGGGATAGGCTCCAGGCTCCCTATGACCCTGAATAGGATAAGTGGTACAGAAAATGGATGAATTGAGTATAAACTGACATTCAGCATTAAGCAAAATGAGGACATGTCATTTGTATATGCAAACATGAACTGTGGAAGGGGGAAAATGTCCTCCAGTCAATTAAGAAATAAGTATGATTAAGTTATTTTCCTTATAGGATCTTCAAGTTTTGTTTGCTGGAGAAGCAACTATAAAGTCTCTGTATGGTACTGTGCAGGGAGCTCTGATCTCTGGACACAGAGAAGCAGAGAGACTGCTGCAATACTACAAAGTAATCATGCCTACTACTGTTTCCTGTGCCACACACACTTAAAAAAATTCAAATACACTACAATTCTGTAACTCACTTCACAAAATGTCTTCTCATGAAAAAATTTCATGTTTGAAAAACTCCCACTGTGGTTACTAAAATAAAATAAAGGGGAAAATGTCTTTGCTTGACACTTGTGCTTTTGAAAATGATTTCAATTCTTATAACCAAATACACATGTATGCATATCCTATCCCTAACATATCTAGTCAAAAAGTGAAAGTTGTTATACATATGTGTACCACTTATGGAGTACCAAAGCACTCAAAAGCTTAGGAGTAGCTCCTAGTCCTAGAAGTAAGAGAAAGACTGATCTCCAGTTATCTGAAGTGTTTGGTTGCAGTTACTGCTGCTAAAGATGGCACAAACAGATTTAAAGTTTAATGGGTCAGTTAGTTTTACACATTGGTGATAGGTGTTGATAACTTTTTTTTTTTTTTTTTGCTTCAATAAATAAATAGATAAAAACTGTATTGTGTGTTTACTCAGGCTGCTTTGTTTTATGTTGTATTTCTTTTGAAGATTTAAAACTATTTAGTATGAGCTATACACAAAAACAGAAGACAAATCAAATACTTTTTCACAGCACTGTGTCACTAAAACAAAGCAAATATAATGAACATTTCAAATGTTACGTTTTTAAATAGTACTCATATTTCTGTAATATATAGTATGTAAAAATCCCTGTGGTTCTTATTACTTAGTGTGCAAGTATGTGTTTTAATACATCGCATTTAATTCCTTATATTGTTCAATAAGCAGACTACAACGTGCATGAAGCCGTAGGAACCATGTCATATCTTGCCACTTGTTTCTGCACGGTAGTAATTCTGCGAACACTTCACGTGTGATTGTATGTTGACCTTTTCTCCATCCTCTGTATGGATTTGTAACTTTTAATTGTAAATGTAGAAGATAAAAAAGCGCATGTTAAAGTTGTAACTATGGCTCTGAATAAAATACAGACGTATCATCGGAGTATGTTCAGGTGAGTAGTAAAACACAGGAGAAAATACTGTTAGTCGGATTAGCTTAGCACAGGCGCGCTAACAAGCCCACAGTGTCAGTGACAGTATAATGCGAGTTAATCAGCTTTGTAGCTAAAGATCGTAGTTAAAAAGGAGGCATTGGTAAAGTCTTAACTCGCTGGCATTTTTATGCTTCCAACATTGTAGAGAGAAATAAAGATTGAGCTTGCTAAATGCGCATACTTATATTAAAATGTACACTTCATATGTTTAGCAAAACATTACTAATAATTATTGATATTTTACATTTAAACAGCTGTTCACCTACGTACGTGAAATAGTACATCATTTTAATCAAATAGTCATTAGGTGAAGTTTATGCTTTTAATAAACGTTAGCCAAGTTTTAAATTGTCATTAGTTATTAGCCCATTAATATCAACCTTATGGAAGGAGTCTCCAGTGTCGTTGCTTTGTTACAGTAGGCGGTAAAACTGTTCCTGTAAGTTTTTCACCAGGGGAAAGACAGAGGGCTTTCCAGTTTCTTTCTAAAATGATAATCTGCATTTTTTTTAGTATTATTATTATTAACTTCAATTGAGAGGTAAAAAGAGAAACTTGTGAGGGGAACTATTTCAAGTTCAATTTGTCATTTCAACCATATACAGCTGGTACAGTACACAGTGAAACGAAACAACGTTCCTCCAGGACCACGGTGCTACATAAAACAACACACTAACTATATGAGATTACACAGAACTAAATAAGATCTACACATTTTTTACATAAAGTGCACGTGCAGATGTGTGCTAACAACACAGGACAGTACAATACTACTAAAACAGGACAGTAGGCACTGTAAGTGACAGTGTAGCGCCGACCAGGACACAGTTCTAGTGTGGAAGTGTCCGATATAACAGGTAGTGCAGAAGATAGGTGCCTAAGAGTAACAATATAATTTAAAAATGGTATAAATGTGAACATAACATGCTATGACTTAGTCTTCAGCAAATTAGCTTATACCAAACATGGACATAGCATTTACTGTGGTAGCAGCCAGGTAAAGTGTATAATAGTGACAATAAATTAAATACTATATTTTTATAAATACAGTAGCAGCAAAAATGCAATAGATTCAATGCAGGAATGTGCAAATGTTGCAGTGGGAGTGGGATGGTTTTCAGTTCAGAGAGAGTGCGTGTGTGTGTGTGTGTGTGTGTGTGTGTGTGAGTCCAGTTTCTGAGTATTGAGGAGTCTGAAGGCTTGGGGGAGGAAGATGTGACACAGTCTGGCCATGAGGGCCCGAACGCTTTGGTAATGCTTTGGTTATAGCTGCTATTGGCGTCATTGTAACAGGAACTAATTTGTTTCATAGACATTTCACAACATTAAATGTTATTTATATGACATAATATATAAATATAAACTAATAATAAAGGACACTCATTGTTTCATTAATAAAAAAGTATAATCACTTGTAAATTGCTGTAGTGTAAGAGAATGTTCTTTTATAGCTAAATAATGACTGTTTTGTTGTATTCCATACTTGTTACAACATTAGGAAGTATGAACTCAGGTCTGATTCCTTCAGGCCCAAATGTCGTCCATATGCAGATGTCGCCAATTATTCAGTATACAAAGAAAGTAACTGCATCCATACAGTTTAGACAGTATACTACAGAGTGTCCCAAAAGTCTCCATACATGGGGACTATGTTTGCCAGCACCACATAGGTTGTGCCTTCGTTAGTGAACGTTCGTGGACTTCCACTTCTTGGTTGGTCTGCAACACTTCCAGTCTTTTTGAATTTGGTAATAAGTTACAACACAACAGTGTCATGTGCTCGCCATGTTTCCTGTTAAAATCGGAACCTTGCAACAGCTTCCTGATCCAGCCATGAGAGTGATTTCAATACCTTCTTTTGTGAAAGGCGTTCTTAAAGGCTATCTGAAACTATAATCTTATATTTAATAATATAATAAAAGTACAATTTAATATAAACTAAGTATGAAACATTTTGGAAGACATTTTGCTAAAAAGTGTTAATTTCCCCCATGTATGGAGACTTTTGGAAGACCCTGTATTTAAAAAAAAAAAAAAGAATGGCTTTGTATTACACTAGAATTATATTTTCACTTTAGTGCATGCTTTCTGTATTAAAGGGATAGTTCACCCAAAAATTAAAAGTCTGTCATCAAATACTCTCCCTCATGTTGTTCCAAACCCGTAAGACTCGTTTATTTTCGGAACACAAATGAAGACTTTTTAATGAAATCTGGGAGATTTCTGTCCCTCCATTTACAGTCCAGTAACCAAAACTTTCAAGCTACAAAAAGTTCATAAAGGCATCGTAAAAGTAATCCATCTGACTCCAGTGGTTTAATCCCAATTTTATGTAGCAATATGTATGCTTTGTGTATGCAAAAAAAACTAAAATAAAGTCTTAAGAACTCCGACACGTGTTCACGAGAGAACCACGTGTTGTGCGTGTTGTGTTTACGCGAGAGCGGACAAAAACATGCAAGTCCTCCTCTATGTCGAAATCTGCAAACATCTTTACAAAGATTGTTCTATGTGAGTTTGTGTACACCATCCCTCTTCATCTGCTTCCGGGTCCCGTTGTATCACGAGAGCGCACGTTCTGTACACAAACTGAGCTGCATAAACAAAAGTCTTTTGGTTTGGATGGCTGAATTTTCATTTTTGCGTGAACTATCCCTTTAACAACACCAAGATGCCATACACTGTTCATGTTTCCCTTTTCTGTATGTTTATGTTTAATTCTGACATTTCCTTCACTTTAGGTGTCTTCAGGAGGTGATATCTCAGAGATGTTCACTTGCTGTGTCCTCGATTCACACCACAAGCACTCAGTCAAACTCCAACAGTTGCTCTGTGGTTCGCTGCAGCAGACAGAAATATGAGCGCATGTACCCGGTCTTGCTCGTGCGTCCAGACGGCTCCACCATTAATATCAGATATAAAGAACCCCGGAGAATTATAATGGTTAGTGCAGTGGTTTAAGATGGTTATAGCACCCACTTAGTTTCTGGGTGGGGAAAAATTATGTACCCCTATTTTAAGGCTTAAACACAGAAGAGAATTGAATGTTTTTTCTGCTCAAACTGTATTACTACATGGCCTGAAAATTACTTCAGTTCTGTTCAATTAGCGGTTTGTTAACAAGTTCAAAAGTTTGCATCCCCTTATACATGCTCTAGTTAATATATTTAATATGGGCCTAATTAAAGTGTCTGAGTAATCAGTACATTTACTTTAAATCTTAATTAAGGTTTAAAAAATTCAAACAGGCTCAAAAAGTGTTGGATTAAGAGAAAATGAGATCACATGACCTAAAACAGAAAATATTGATATTTAATATTATAATAACTGCCAGAGAAATGTACACCAATACAAAACAAACAGCAGATGCCCATGTTTTATATCATGTGTATAAATATTACTGTGATGTAGTGATTGTTTCACTATTAGTATCTCATTACATTATTACAGTACAGCTGCTACTAGTTGACGTTGAAAACAATAGTCGATTACATGAAAAAAGTACAAGAAAATTTATATAAGATAATATATAAGATTTTATCGTTCAAATTAGTCATTTTAATGCTACATATAAAAACTTTTTTTTAAATAACATTTTAAAAAAGTAAAACGTTTGAAAAAAATAATAGATTATTTTTAAAAGTGTATCTGGAGCGGAAACAAATTTTTAAAAGTTTTTACCTCACATGCGTTTTCTCCGTGTCAGTTGCGGTGAGCTCAGAAATGGCCACTCGAAAGATGAGCATGGTGTGGGGGTATTTTGAATGGAAAAGTTTTATAAGCTATGTCATGTCAAACTGGTATATAATAATTCCACTGGAGCCATGCGTAACCATATTCAGCACAGGCACGTCGGTGTTCGATTAGGAGAGACTAGCCGAAGCAAGCAAATGCCCATCACGTCGTTCACTTCAACTTGCCACCGCTGTGATCCCGTCCGTTCTGAAAAAATAACTGAGCTTATCTCAGAGCTGACAGAAAGAGACATGCTAGCACTCCATTTTGTTGAGTGAGAAGGCTTCTGAAGATTGATGCACTTCTTTGAGCCTGAATACACAATACCAGGACGGAAAATGATCAGAACATGCTCACGAATATGAAAGAGCCCATGGAGAAGAGAGTATGTAGCAATAACACCGGCTTGTTGGACATTAATTATGGGATTTGACTGTTTGATTTATAGAATAAGTATTTCAAATGGATCATATATACACACACGTTTTTGACTGTCTTCTGGGGGTTTCTTACTTTTAGACTAATCGACTAATCGGTTACAAAACTTCCGTTTAAACGTCAGTCAGATTAGTCGTAGCGCACATCCCTAGTCTGTACACGATTTCAGAGTTTTTTTTTGTGATTGTTGCAGCCAAAAACGCTTGATTCTGCTGTGGCTTTCCAAATTTGCGATGCAACTCGCAGAGTATTTTTGTGCTTTTTTGTGGAAAACTATTCGAATTGGCGAATTTGCAATTGCTTGAAATTGTGTCTTTCGCAGTGATGCTTGTTGGTAAATGAGACCTTTTAGCTGTACTCATGTTCAACGCACGTGTATCAGAGAAGGCTTTGGATGAATGCACGTTGTGATGACATCACTTGACGCGTCTTGACCCAAATCTGTGGTAATTTTGAAAAATTGTAAGTTCTTCCGTATACTGCATTGAATCTGATTTTGCTTGAAGTTCTGTGATCACAAAATCCTGGAGGGACTGAATAACACATAATATTACATTATTATTAATATCTTATTATTTGGCCATTTTCTGCCTTGTCATAGGGATATTAAATGTCTCTGGTTTTGTATGAAAAGGCTATAACAAAACTATATTTTCCATAAAATCCCAGTGCCAATAATTTTTGGGTCGCTCTCTCTCTCTCTGTCTCTCTGTCTCTCT
>JANDJT010000190.1:22154855-22177758 GCA_024331685.1 Stegophilus panzeri | reverse complement strand
AAAACTATATTTTCCATAAAATCCCAGTGCCAATAATTTTTGGGTCGCTCTCTCTCTCTCTGTCTCTCTGTCTCTCTCTGTCTCTGTCTCAGATGCCTGTGGACATTACAAGTCTGTCAGAGGAGGAGAGAAAGGCCAGGATCCGAAAGAGGGATCCTAAGAAGGGAGTGGCTAAACGAAACGATGATGAGTTTGAAGATGACTTTAAACTGGAGGACTACAGCAAGTTCTGGAAGAAAACATGAACAGACTGGCTTGCTTCATTCAGCATGTGTATGCTGTTTCACAGAACTTATGTACAGATCTTATTCTGTTATGTTTTTTGTCTATCATCAAATCATTAAAGATTCTTAAAACCATAGAAGTGAATCTCAATCTCTCTCTCTCTCTCTCTCTCTCTCTCTCTCTGTGTCTCTCTCACCCTCTCATGTATGCAATTGATAGAATTTGCTGCCTAAAATATTTATACTGTGAAAAATGTGCAGCAAGTATCATGGAATCTTCTTTTTTTTGATAGCAAAAAGAGATTAGACTTTATTACCGTAGTAACAAGAGCCAAGTTTGCAAAGCGACTTCCTTGACACAATCATAGCTCATGTATACACGAGATATACCATCTTAATAACCTTATTGAGTGGGGTTTTTCAAATTTCTAATCAAATTTCTGTCCTTTCAACACAATTATGTTTCTTCATATCTTAAAGAGTCTTTCAGAAGTAAAGATGGGCAGAGGTTCACCAATCTGCAAAAAACTGTATGATTTGTGGAACAATTTCAGAATAATGTTCCTCAACATAAAATTGTGAAGACTTGTGAAGAATATCTCATCATCTACATTCTGTAATGGAAATCACTGCATGGGCTCAGAAACACCTCCAGAACTCACTGTCTGTGAACACAGTTCGCCGTGCCATCCACAAATGCTGGTTAAAGCTCTATCATGCAAAGAAGAAGCCATATGTGAACATGATCCAGAAACCCAGCCATTTTCTCTGGGCCGAAGCTCATTTAAAATGGGCCGAGGCAAAGTGGAAAACTGCTCTGTGGTCAGACAAATCGAAATTTGAAATTCTTTTTGGAAACCATGGACGCCGCATCCTCTAAACTAAAGAGGAGAGGGACCATCCAGCTTTTTATCAGTCCTCAGTTCAAAAGCCTGCATCTCTCATGGTATGGGGGTGCATCAGTGCCTTTGGATTGGGCAGCTTGCACATCTGGAAAGGCACCATCAATGCTGAAAGGTATATACAGGTTTTAGAGCAGAATATGCTTCCATCCAGATTCCATCCCATCTCTACTTCTGAAAGACTCTGCCTCTCTAAGATACTCTTTTTATACTCAATCATGTTACTCACCTGTTGCCAATTAATCTAATTCCAGCTGTTTCTTTTTATTAACACTCATTTTTCCAGCCTTTTATTGCCCCTGTCCCAACTTTTTTGAGATGTGTTGCGGCCATCAAATTAAAAATTACCTTATTTTTTCCTTAAAATGGTGCATTTCCTTTCCTCAGTTTAAACATTTGATATGTTTTCTATGTTCTATTGTGAATAACATATAGGTTTATGAGATTTACAAATCATTGCATTCTGTTTTTATTTACATTTATTTACATTTTACACAGTGTCCCAACTATTTCGGAATTGGGGGTGTAAATGACTGTTGACATTGCATTGAAAAAGAAGCCCTGAAAAGGCTCTGGCAGATGGGCTGGTCAGTGTTTTGATTCAGGTCTCTGTACATCCTTGTGTGAGGATTTTCTCACCTGTGCTTCTGGTTTATATATTACTAATAAGCTGAGTCCTCAACATTTTGTGATAACAGCATGATTAATCATTCACTGAATCAGCTCTAGCCTCAAAGTTCACACTCTTTGTCTATAGCATTTTTAAAATGACATCTGCACCTGAGCTGGTGACAGGCACAGCCGAGCCGGGACAGAATGGGAAGTTTACGCTGGAGATCGCTGATATTGTGGTTGTGGTGGTCTACTTTATATTTGTGCTAGCAGTGGGAATATGGGTACGTTAACTGTTTATGGTCTTTTTACAGAGGAGTCACTTTCTCTTTAATTGATGATGTAGCCACTAATGAGTTTAATTCATTTTTAAGTCATCTGTCAGAGCCAACAGGGGAACCATTGGAGGATACTTCTTAGCAGGCAGATCCATGACATGGTGGCCAGTGAGTTTTTCCAGTTTTGTGCCAATTTGCAGTCCTTTTATTTGAGTCCTTTAAATGTATTGTATACAGTATGTGCAGAAGAAAATGATTCTAGTACTGTTAATCTGACATGACCATCTGAAAGTAAGATAGAGCTAATAAAAGCACTAGAGATAAAAACTATTTCCTGGTTAAGTGTTAACATTGATAATGTGCAGAAAGATTAGCAAAACAAAGATACAAGCTGGTCACTCAGATATTGCTCATTTGGATGGATAATAAACACAATCAAGTTTAAGAATGGATGTTTTTCTGAATGATTTGAGAAAATATGACCTCTGCCTGTTTTTTTTTCTAATAGATTGGAGCTTCTTTGATGTCCAGTAACGTTGGCAGTGGCTTGTTCATTGGATTAGCAGGCACTGGGGCAGTAGGGGGAATCGCTGTGGGGGGATTTGAGTGGAATGTAAGTCCTGAATATTTTCACTTTAGGAAGTAAATGTGTAGCTCTACAATGTAGAGTTCTGAATGCTATATAAAGCAAAATATTTTTTCTTTTTGCACGTACTATATCTCAACCAGCAGTAAAGTTCTAGCAGTTAAAAAATCTGGTTACCCCAAGAAATGAAAAGTGAGAAAGTTGCATTTAAAGACACCATTCTGACTGTGGTGACTAAGCATCATGGACATTCTGGCAGCCGGTATCTTATTACAAACTAAACTTGATTAGGCTTATGGCGTGTAGCTGTTCAACAACTTGATCAAAGCGTGATTATTAAATAAGTGTGAGGGAATGGTATTAGTCATGTGACCTTTGAAGGCAACCAAGGAAAGGTAAGAAAGTTAATAAAAACAATTTCCACATCATTTTGGTGAATGTATTTATGGTTTATATATTTATAATTTACGTTAAGTTGTCAGACAATTTTTCTGCATATCTCTATAAAGCAATAGACATGTCAGCCATTCTTAATACACAACAGTGAAGTGTGTGGAAAATGTCGTGTTGTTTATAACAGGCAGCATGGGTCCTCATTGCTTTGGGCTGGTTCTTTGTGCCTGTATACATTTCCGCTGGAGTCATCACCATGCCTGAATATCTCAGGAAGAGGTTTGGAGGCCAGCGCATTCGTATCTACATGAGTGTTCTGTCTCTCATTCTCTACATCTTCACCAAGATATCAGTAAGAAGCCAAAGCATGTTTTAATGAACATAAAGCAACAATGATTTATATTTCATTGACATTAAATTTACATTCCATCAAAAACATATCCTCATGTTAGTACAAATAGTTCAGGGTCTAAGAACACTATCAAGCTAAAACCATGTTAGTTCAAGTTAGTTTCGCAGCGAAATCAGTAGAAGCTGTGTTTTTTGTTGCTAATTGCTAATCATGTCACATCAGGGATTTCCAGAGTTTGCATGTTCTGTGATATGATTAAGGAGGTTGCCTTATATACTGTACAGTACCTTATGTGCCTTATAATTCCTCTAATAGTACTCTGACAACAAAATATTCATATTCATAATATGCCTCCCCCCCAAAAAAAAAATATCTTCTGAAACTCCATACTTTTCCAAGACTAGAAATGAGTGCCTTTATATTCCAGACTTTTGTACTAGATCTACAAGAACATATGCACATGTGCACATATGCACCCTGACTTGTTCACTTTGCTCTTGCCAGACAGACATTTTCTCTGGAGCGCTGTTCATTCAGGTGTCACTGGGATGGGACCTGTACCTCTCCACTGTAGTGCTGCTTGCAGTGACAGCACTCTACACTATTGCTGGTAATAAACACCACATTATACTCTAACTGACTTTCTGCAGATGACTGCTGATTGATTGCTGATGTTTTGCTGTAGGTGGATTGACAGCTGTGATTTACACTGACGCGCTGCAGACTGTCATCATGGTAGTTGGAGCATTTGTTCTCATGTTCATAGGTAAATATTTTAAGTTAACAAGTGTAATATCATTTTAATTATACCACAGGACTGGTGAATTCTCAAATCTGATTGGTCAGAAGGCTTTCTATAACAGCAGCAACTAACTTTGTTATGATAAAGTTTTCTATGAGGAGACGATTTTTGGAAGGAGTCCCCAGTGTCAGTGCTTTGTAACAGTCAGAGATGGGAAAGTCTACAGGATGGTGGTTTTTTGGTAACATGACAAGTGGTACTTTTTCTCTTATTAACTTGAAGAGAGAGAGAGAGAGAGAGAGAGAGTTTGGTGAAGCACTGACTGTTTATAGCTGCTATAATGTAAGCGATTATAGGAACTAAGCTGTTTAATGGAACATTAAACGTAACTGTAAATAATAAATAAAAACTTGTTAACATTGACAAATTGCTGTGATATAAGAGGAATAAAACACTTTCAAAATGTGCTGTTATAGGAAAATAATCGACTTTGGATAACAGTAACTTTGCATCACATTGCCACATCACACCACGCTGTTGTTGATTATTTTCCTATAACAGCATGCCCCATTGCTTGTTGTATTCCTTAAAAACACATTTATTTAATGATCTCATTTTATTTCACCTCCACATTTACAGATACTTTGTAGTTTACCTCCTACTTTCTACTCTTTGATCTTATAATGCATTAAAATACAGTAAAATACAGTAGTGAGGTAATTAAATATGAATAATCCAATTTCATTTTAAATATTGTTTCTAAGTTAGCTATGAATCTGTGGCACATTAATGACACAGAATGAAGAATGAAGACTTCACAATGGAAAGTTCCTTTCTCAGCAGAGTCAGCAAACTTGCATGTGAAGTAAGTTCACATCATCCACATTCTTGTTTCCTCATTTCTGTCCCTGTACATTCTTTCCCTGTCAGCATTTAATAAAGTGGGCTGGTACCAGGGCTTGCTGGAGCAGTATGAGAAAGCTGTACCTGCTGTCATTGTTCCTAACACTACCTGTCACCTCTCTCGCCCTGACGCTTTCCACATCTTCCGGGACCCGGTCAGTGGTGATCTGCCGTGGCCTGGCCTGCTCTTTGGGCTCACTGTGCTGGCTACATGGGTGTGGTGCACTGACCAGGTAACTCAGTCACAATAAGTCAATACTAATTCATGGATCTAGGTTTTAGATTTTAAAAAAGGGCTGGATAAATAAGAACCAGGTGGAAGAAGGATCTTTTTACTGAGCCTTATGGTCCAGAGTAAGTGAATTAAGTGCATTAAAGCTTCTACATTTTTCTGAGATCACTGTGATGGATAGGTTGATGATTTTCACATTTGCTGCCTCAGCTAAGGGTAATTAATGTTAAAGTTACTGTTTGAAAAGCAAACATGTACCTTTGCCATGTGCTGTTGCTGTTTGGTCATTCGTAGGTGATAGTACAGAGGTCCCTCTCTGCTAAAAACCTGTCACATGCTAAAGGAGGCTCAGTGCTGGGTGGCTACCTGAAGATCCTCCCCATGTTCTTCATCGTCATGCCAGGAATGATCAGCAGAGCACTCTACCCAGGCAGGTCAAAAAATCTCAAGTGCATTGTGTCAGTTGCCCTCTCCAAGATAACATGGGATTTATGATGTGCTCTTTTAAACCCACATGTTGGTGCATTTACATGAAACAGATGAAGTGGGTTGTGTGGATCCTGATGAGTGTTTTAAGATATGTGGAGCTACTGTGGGATGTTCTAACATTGCCTATCCTAAACTGGTGGTGGAGTTAATGCCAGTAGGTATGGTTACTTTTCCCTTTTATCCTTCTTTAAATATGATCAATCCATTTGAAGTGCTGTATGTACAGTGAGGCTGTACAGATATGTGGAATGATACTGAGGTTATATTAGGCAATAACATTTACACAGTATTAATGTTCTCCTTTGCTTGTTTTCCTCATTTCTGCTTTATTGTAATGAACGGTCTGGAAAAACCCAGATGTGTATCAGCAATTACTGGGTAGCCAGTAGCAAAAATGATAGATTAATGAACGCTATTATACCTGAAGTACCGATAATTTGAATCATTGCATGCAGTTGAAAAATATCAAGAGGGAGACAGCAGACAAAATCAGCAGCATAATCCAGGTGCTATAAGAATATTACAGATTTAAGAATATTTTAATCACCTAAAATTATTTTTGGCATAAGCTGATACCATTTTTGTTTTTAATTATAAACAAACAAACAAACAAACAAACAAACAAACAAAAAAGGAGCAGACATCCTAATCAGGGAAAATCTTGTAGAATAGTCGACTTGTACTTTTTCAGGTCAACTCTGAAATATTCATACTGAAATGTACTGAAGTGAGCTTATTTTCATAATTGAATTCATGAATATTCAATTTCTAGGCCTTGAAACAAGTAAAAATAAAAAACTTCAAAACTAGTCAGTATTTTATATTTTTTAATACCTTTTTGAAAAATGTATTAATTCCTGTTATTGTGTGCTAAGAAAAAAAAAGGTTTCCTTAAGGTTTTCGTACTTTCATTTTGAAACAAAAATTAATTTGTGCAGTGTACATGGACCTTACCATAATGTGGATAAAGTCATTTTGAAACTCCTTTACTAAACAAGGTGAGCAAGGTCTGCATAATATACATTCCTTCTTTTCCCTGCAGGTATGCGAGGCCTGATGATTGCAGTGATGATGGCTGCTCTCATGTCCTCCCTCACTTCTATATTTAACAGCAGTAGCACCCTCTTCACTATGGACATTTGGCTGCGTATGAGACGGCAGGCATCTGAGAAGGAGCTCATGGTCGTGGGCAGGTAGAAACATTGCCCTTATGCAATTTTGCTTCATATAAATACACCAAGGGGTGAAAGTTTTGCATGCAGCTTCCTCAAACTGTGCTCCATTTTAGAAAAATAACTGTGTGTAATGAGGTATAAAATGGAGTGACCATTCTCATTCATACTTTAAAGAAAAATAATCATGTTTAGTCATAGTGTTTTGCATAATATTGTATGTCTGAGATTTAAATAATTGTATGCTGGCATTCAGGTCAAGTAAGTACTCATTTTATATAAGTTGGACCCAATAAGTTGTAAAACTGTTACCTTTTAGCATGCTTTGAATGAAACAATTAATAATCTTGACATAAAACATTTCCATTTTTTTCAGTTGTTCATATAAGTTACATAACCTACATTATGATACTTTTCCAAGATGCAGCTAAAACATTTATGCTTATTATTTTTGACATTTTGTTCTGATTTGCATCAACAGGGTATTTATTTTATTCTTGGTGGTCCTGAGCATCTTATGGATTCCAGTTATTCAGTCAGCCAACAGTGGACAGCTGTTCAACTACATTCAGTCCATAACCAGTTACTTGGCCCCTCCGATCACTGCCGTCTTCCTGATGGCCATCTTCTGGAGTCGTGTAAATGAACAAGTGGGAAATCCCTCAGTATTACTGAATTAATTAGTGTTGTGGTTGGTCCGCCCTAGGTCTGTCATACTGTGAGGCAATTCGATTTCAGTTATTGTGTAATTTAAAACAGTATAAGTTTCTTTGTTTGCCCCTTTTGGAGAAACCTTAAATGTTTTAATTAATTCTGTCCTAAATTCACATTTTTCTATTTAAAACAGACTTTCTCAGCATGCCTGTAAATATACTGATTGAATGTTACCTACAGTACAGCAGTATTCAGTGCATGCATATTATTACCTCCTGGTGTTCTTTATGAAGTTTTATTTACATTCACTCATTTGGCTAATGATTTTTTTTTTTATCCAAAGCAACTTACAATTAAGACAGGATACAACTGAGCAGTTGAGGGTTAAGGATTTTGCTCATGGCCCCAACAGTGCAGTGACATGGCCAGGAATGACACACTCATGCATTTTGGGTGGATGCCAGACAGTAGTAGGATGACATGAATTTGTTATTTAATAATTTATATCATGATCTCGGAACTGATCTTGCAATACAAATAACACTGTCATAAAATAGCTTTATGACTGTTCCAGTGAAAAGGATTAAAACATGCTAGACGCTAGTAATAAAGGAAAATGACATTTTATCTTATAAAACCAGAGCAACCCTTTTTATCTCCTCCTGCAGTACTGTCATGAAGGTCTCGATATCCCTATGGTCTGAGTGGAGCTAGCTGACTTTCAAACAGAAACTGGAAAAACTCAGTTCAGTTATTCTGATTGGCTGATCCTGTTTCTCAAGATAAAATATGACATGATTAAATGTTTGGGTCGGTTAAATATGGACCTGTAATGATGAGTGAGGAGTAGATGTTCCTACACCATTAAAGTTTCCTAAAACATTTAATTATTCAACATAGAGTGTTTTAGTGGTTTAAAGCTTGGGTGAACTGTGCTTGCTAATTTTCTTTTTAACTGTCTAGGGAGCGTTCTGGGGGCTGATGGTAGGTTTGGTGGTTGGTCTTGTACGCGTGGTAATGGAGTTTGCCTATGGTACTCCTTCCTGTGGAGAGAAGGACCTGAGACCTCCCATGCTGAAAGATGTGCACTACCTGTACTTTGCTCTTATACTGCTCGTACTGACAGCGCTAGTCATTACAGCAGTCAGCCTCTGCACTTCTCCTATTCCAGAGCAACATGTAAGGCACTCACTCTTACACATACACACATCCGCTCACACACACTTGTGTTTATCTCGCTGATTGCTTTAGTGTCATATAATTCACCTTAATGTTCATCAGTGACACTTACATTCATATGTACACCTGAAACTCTGCAGCTTATCCGTCTAACCTGGTGGACAAGACATAGCATGAAGGAGCGTATAGATCTGGAGGATCCGTGGGCAGCCTCACCCTCATCAGCACACGCTCACACTGCTTCTGACCCAGAGCTGAAGATGGAAAGGCCTGGGTGGTGGAGACGAGTGGGAAGGTGGCTGTGTGGACTGTCTGAAGCTCCCAAACCGGAGCTAAGCAGAGAGGAACAGCTGGCTATGGAGAAAAAGCTGACTAGCATTGAAGAGGAACCCATCTGGAGAAATGTTTGCAATATCAATGCCATCATTCTACTCGCTGCCAATGTATTTCTTTGGGGCTACTTTGCTTAAGAAGAGCAGACTGAAGAGAATTCTTCAGGCATGACATTCATCTGAAAAGGCTAAAACAGAGTACCAAATAACTTGAATTTGAAAATACAGTACTGTGCACATGAACAAAACCATCCAATACTTAAGAGCACCCTTAAATGAAAAGCCATTCAGTAATAAATACATAAAATTAACACAAGGTTCTAGTTCTTCACAAGGTTAGTGTGACAAAAAGAGTGGATGGGGTTTAGTTTGTAATTCTTTCTGTAGTGACTATCCTTAAACAAATTGTCCATTTAGTCATCTCTTGATCTGAGTGTTTTAGACTCTTCCTTTGTTTATAAATCCATTGTCCACAAGGTTTAAGTTGAATTCCATGCTGTTTATTAACTTCTTGATGTTACAAATAAAATTGAAAGAAAAAATGCAGTGTTTGCCGAACAACTACAACAGATTCAACAAAAGTCCAGCACACAAACAAAGGTGAAGTTCTAAAGACTCACCTGCTCCCAGTAGGTCACCACTCAACAAGCAACACCTGGGCTTTTCAGGCATCACCTCACCGGCAGAGGGCGCACAATTATAGAAATACAAGTCATAATACAACAAAATTAATAAATGGTTTCTACAATATCTGTAATGTTGGTTTACTTTAATTAGGTTGTGCAAAAGTTTGCCGGTGAGGTGCTAAAGGAGAGAAAATAAATGTTCGCAAGTTAGCTAGATTTTCCTGGTGAGGCTACAGCACCATTTTGTTCATTAGGAGAGTGGAGGTCACATTTCTAAAATTACACAATTTAGGATTCTGTAATGCAATTTCTCAGTTAAAGCCCAAAGGCATTTGTCCATATTTTGTAGCTAACAACTAACCAACACTCTTTTTGCTCTTTTACAGCTTTTCAAATGTAAGGAAGTGAGACTCTTGTCTTCCCACATGGCAGGGAGATTTGTAAAAAGATTCAACTCCAATTCTTACATCTGTCAAATGTTTAAATGATTTTAAATAAATGTCACATGAATTTCACGCAATTGTTTGTTTATTTTGTGAGCATTTTAGTAGAATTTTAGCATACAGACAAATTGCATTTTAGGATAATATTAGGGGGAAAAGTATAAACACATCTCTGTGTTATTTTTGTGTTATTTTCTAACAAATATTTGTGTGGAAATGTACTAACACACAGCATGTGTTAAATGTACAAACACACTGATTGTGTTGAAAGCAACACAAAATGTGCTGTCCTTAACTAGACACAGGTGTGTTACTATACTATACTGATCTTTTTTTCTTTCTTTCTTTTTTATTTTATTACAGATTATGCCACTTCATGCTGATTATGCACAATGTGACACACCCATCACAATATGTATAAACTGACATCTGGATATACAGTAGATTAATCATATAATACTAATGGCCAAACTCTAAGATTACAGATAATGGTAACGTTAATGTGTTGAGAAAATGTGCTAAAATCCTCAGCTAAAGTCACTTAAACTCTAAACATACTTTGGTTTTGTACTGGAAGGTTTTCTGTTTTACATATAAGTATAAACATGGTAATTCATAATTTACTAGATAGCAATAGCTACTCTATAAATATCTACTCTGGGATTTCACGTTTATTGTACCGTAAATGTCTTTAAAAAGTCATTCCATTATTTAAAATGGTTTAATATACAATGTAGAATTTAATCCTTAGAATGTCAGACCTGATCATGTACATTATGAAGGAGATTTAATAAAGTTAATATAGGGCTTAGATTGCTGTAATGTTATTAAACATGTATTACATTCATATTAATGTATAATATTATTTGGGCTAGTCAGTAAATACTTTTTTTAAATTTATTTTTTTTTTTTGCTAATATATTTATCTAGCTTCATTTTGTACTGATTATGCCACGTCATGCTGATTTTGCAAAATGTGACACCCATCAAAAGTTGTATAAACTGTTCCTCACTCTGATCTGCCCCAGCGCGTTTTTGCTCTGATCCAGTGCTGGCTTTTTCGTTGAGCTCTGGACTGATCCATTCCTGCTTTTCAGCTGCTTTCTGTTGTGATCCATTCCGAGTTTTCAGCTGCTTTCTGTCGTGATCCACTCCGGGTTTTCAGCTGCTTTCCTCTGTAATGCACTCCGGGTTTTCAGCTGCTTTCCTTTGTGTCCACTCCGGATTTTCAGCCGCTTTCCTCTGTGATCCACTCCGGGTTTTCAGCTGCTTTCCTCTGTGATCCACTCCGGGTTTTCAGCTGCTTTCCTTTGTGATCCACTCCGGGTTTTCAGCTGCTTTCCTTTGTGATCCACTCCGGGTTTTCAGCTGCGCTCTGCGCTCACTGACGCTTTCATACTATCTGAATGAACTCTACGCTAACCGTAAACGCAAAGTCATACCAAACAACGGAGTGCTGCTGTGTGGGGCCACGCTGACATTATTAATAGCCCACGGCCATATTTATTGAAACATAATCAGTGTAGGTTGCTGAATATGGAGATCAGTACCAACGTGAAGTTGTTTCTCGATCACGCTACGACTCTGAAGCTGCACACAGGGAACGTAGTGAACCGCTCACGGCTTAAGAAATGTCCTTCTTCGCAAAGTGAGGAGGTAAAAAAAAAACTGTTCTCCGTGAGTTTTAAAGAATTATAAACGTTTTAACTCCACTTCTCTTTCGGCTTGTACACGGTGTGAGGTGATGTTGTGGTGATTCACACGTTAGCGTGGTTATTTGTGAAGGCGGTTTCTAATGTCGTTTGTTTCCTCTGGTGACGTCACGACACTTGACAGCATCGTCAGGTCTTCTCCAAGTGAAGAGCAACTGTGTGTAAAATGATATCTTTACGATTATTAAACAAACACCAATACACTATTTTATTATTATTGTTATTAAGCACTGGAGATCATTCTGCGTGTGTACACTGTGATTTGTAGCATGTGGAAATATGTGATATGTAATTAACTTATCTAACTTACTGTACACTCGTTGGGTTTGAGTATTTTAGAAACTGCTGATCTCCACAGTCCAAAAAAAAAGACAAAATATCCAGTGAACAGCAGTTGTGTTGACAGAAACCGTGGTCAGCAGAAAGACCACATCAGGGTTCGACGCTACAGTGGGCACAGCCTCATGGACTGGACGGATGAAGACTATAGAAACTGTTGTGTGTGTGAAAAAGCACAGGAAATTAGCAGTTTCTGAAATTATTACCCTCCCCGCCCACACCAATGATTTAGCCAATAACTCCTGCTGTCCTACTCATATGACTTTAAAGTAAGAAAGGTTTCCCAAAACAAAAATAAACCAACTTTTTTTTTTTAAAACATTTAACTAGTCCTTACACAACTAGAGAATTACTCAAGTGGGGATGTGCTTTGTTTAGTGGTCACCTTGCAGTTTTGGCTTTACTCCTGCTCATTGTTATATCATTTCTTCTTCAGCTTCAAGATTGCATCCGAGGAACACTTAGCGAGTGGCTTGCGACGTTACCCGAAACACCCGAAATAGTAAGTGCGCTATACACACAACGACCCTAAACACACTGAACGAAAATGAGAGGAGAGTTGCAGGGTTTATTTTATATACTGGGTGATTGACTAGAAAATCAGGTTGTGTTGCATAGCTTGCATTGACTTGCATTTGTTGTGCTTGTCATTGCACACCGAAGCAGAGCTTGGTTACACATCCTGAAACGTGAAAAGATATGATCCTTAAAGCTTAAATCTTAACCAGGCAGTCTACTAAATGTCAGTTATGAAGCACAGTATTGTCAATGAAGAACGATCACTGCACTGAACTGCATTGAACAGTGTGTCATGTGAGGATTGAATGTATTTGCTCAGACTCCATCATGCAGCGCTCAGCAGATCTGTTTTCGGGTGCTTGACTAAAAGATTGTAATGGTCTTAACCCACATAATGCCAAGGCTTAATGAGACATTCCTCACTTACAGGCTACTGACGCAGTGTCATGTTTGCACATGTAAGAAAGGTGGCCATGTTTTTTAATGATTATCTTGAGTATTTGAGATAATTGAATCGAGCAATTATGGAACAATTACGGAGCTGTTGTTCAACCTCTCTTTTGTGTAACTTGAGCAGGATTTTCCCAGCGCTCTGGACTGCACAATCCCACAGAATACAGAACTGATCACACCAGAGGAGAGAGAGGAACTGAGGGTGTCTGGTGAGAACATTTCATCCGTGCTTTATGGAAGAACAAACACTACAGTAATAGGTTGTTTGTGCACCTGTAGTGCGCCTGTTGTCATCACGTGCTGATTTCTCTTTCTCCTCAGTCAAGCTGTTTCTCACTGAGTCTGATTGCTCATCGATAAAAGATGCAGTGGACATGGGTAAGTGCCCGCTAAAGCCACTGTTAACTGTTCAGTTTTTTGTTTTTTTTTCTATGGGTCCACAATTTACAAATAATGTTTACAAACTAGCTGTTAGTTACCTAATTACCTTAAAATGTGCTCACTAACAGTTTTCACCCCAGGACTAATAAGATTTTGGCATTTCTCCTTTCCTCAACAAGTTTATCCAGGGGTATTCAAAGCAGAGTGGTTATTCAGTAGAACTTCAACATGTACGACTTTTAAAATCCATTTTTTTTTTTTTTAAATGCAAAAGTTTGCACACCTTTAGGACAAAATGCGGACAAAGACACTTCGTTTAGTGTGTTAAGTTTTTACAGATTTTCCTTCATTACTACAAAAACGGTGTTTCATAAATATTTACCTGATGATTTTATGCTTCGTTTTACATGGTTGGCTTGATGTAGGAGTCATCTATTTTGTAATTCTGCTTTCGAGATAAATTGTAAAATAAAGGAACATTTACCTTCCCCCAACATGTAAAAACACTGGAGGTACAAATTTTTGCCCTCAACTGTATACACTATGCGCTCAGAACATTTAAATATATAAAATTGACTACATTTACTAAAAACCTGCTAACGGTTTTGATTTTAAACAGAATTTGCTGCAAGAACAGAAATTTCAGAGAATTCTGATGGAAAGTTTTAACAGATGAAAATGTGATTCAACAGAAACGTGACCAAGACATTATGAAAATATGATAACTGTTAGAATGGTTTTATATCAGTTATTGTCAGTGAAGATTTATGTGTAAATATATTTCTCATATTTTATGTAGTGTTAAGGTAAGGTGAAGTTTGCCCAGTGTATGGTGGCTTTGCAAAAAAAAGCTTGAGTACCACTGTGTATACCAGTAGTTGGCTTATTTTCATAATGCAGTAGTAAATATGATATGCTGCTTTCTCTCTGTTGCACAGCATGCGTGTCATTAGGTGTGTCTCAGCTGGATTCAGTTATCATTGCACCTCCTCCACTGCCCGAGGGTGAGACTCTGACCCTGGCTCACCTGCAACCGCTGTGGGCCGAGCTGGAAAAAATCGTTCAGAGCCAAAAAGCTGCTTCCATCGGCACCTCAGACCTGGACAAGTCTCAGCTAGAAGAGCTGTACAACTGGGCACAGGTAAGAGAGAGAACATGTGGGGGTCACAACATTCTTATTATGCCATCAGTGAAACCTCATGTTATAATGTATTGGTCAACCCTAATAGCTGCATTGGTGAGCTGTTGATAGAGATTATATTTTAGCTCTCCCATCTAATATCGTGACCAGCTGTCATTGCTGCAGAGGTTTCCAACCCTGGTCCTAAAGTCAGGGTGTCTGTGGGTCCTTAAAATATCTTACATTTTCAGACCAATCGCAACACTAATGAGGCATTAAATTGTCTTAGGTTTCATTTGACATGGTTTTAAATTTGAGGCTTTTTAGGCTTTTCTTAATTTAGAGTCATTTATTTTTTTCCCCTTAGCTTTTTTGCTTTATTTAATTATTATTATTATTATTATTTTTAATTTACACTGGATAATGCAGGGTCACTTGCAGAAGGCAGGGGCATGTGTTAAAATTGCATTAGTTTTAGCTACCTGCTATTGAACTAGCATACAAAAGTGACTCCAGCCAAAAATAAAGCTTCACTGCTAATGACTCACTATACCAGGGGTCCTTATGACACGACTTGGGGATTTACAGACAGGTCGTAGATAAGAATCCCCTCTTTTGTTTTAAAAAAAATCATCGCTATCAGTGACTTAGTGGTTAGCACGTTTGCCTCGCACCTCCGGGGTTGGGGCTTTGAATGCCACCTCCACCCTGTGTGTGCAGAGTTTGGGTTTCCTCCAGGTACTCAAGTTTCCTCCCCCAGTACAAAGACATGCGTTATAAGCTGATTGGCAGTTCCAAATTGTCCGTAGTGTGTGAATGGATGTATGAAGGTGTGTCCGATTGTGCCCTGAGACAGGGTGGCCCCCAGTCCAGGGTGTCCTCTGCCTCGTGCCCTGAGTTCCCTGGGATAGGCTCCCGGTACCCCGCAACCCTCTGTAGGATAAGCAGTACATTTTACTGGATATGAACTTACAAGTCCCAACTTATAAATCTGGAATTTAAAAAAAATGTAGGGTGGTCACAGTGGTTGTTTGGCCAAAAAGTTTGGGATACCCCTTCACTATGCTCAAAATCTCTTTTTAAACCCTCATTTATGGGATGAAGTTATATATTATATATGAGGATAGATTTTCTCTCGCTATGGCATACTCAAATAGGCAATTTTGCCCTTATAATTTGGTGTATGGAAATGCACTGAAAATGTCTCAAAGCTATTTAACTGCTATTTCCATGCCATTAAAAATACTACATTTCTACTGAGGATAGCTGTAAGTACCCTGTAGAACACCCTGTCTCTTATACCTATTTTTCTGCACACCTGATCCTGCTAATGAGTTTAACTCCCTTCTAGACTCATAATGAACTCCATTCGGGAATCCAGATGGATGTGCTACTGCAGGAAAAACTAACCCTTGTAACCCTTGTGTATGCTAGTGCCATGCATGGAAACCACTACTATAATGTCACAATTGATTGGGGTAGAGAGCAAGACTACAGCAGTTGTCACAGCACAGCTTTGGGTGAAGAATTTTAAGGGGTTAATGAATACCATAATAAGTTGTATGTGTCATTATGCAATACACAGTTGCATAACAAAACACGAAGAGCATTGCAGGCTATCCATTTCTGTATGGATATAGTGTTTATATACAGTGACCAGATTTGAGACGAGATCCCACAAATGTAAGCTACACCCAACTCTTATAGGCTACAAAGCCTCAACTTAACCCTGCTGCCCCATAAAGCATTACAACATGTAGTTTGTGATGTTTATTTGCTAGACGTAGACCACTGTACACGTTGTGGAAAATAAATGTGCATAGTCATCTGAGACACAGTGGTCAACAGATAGGAACTGAAAATCCAACTCAACAGTGTTGTATTGCTTTTTTTTTCTTTTCTTTTTTTTTTTTGTAGTGCTGGCTTTTTTTAAACCAGAATTACCATGTTATAGAGCAAATGGGTCCAAATGATCAAACCGTGTCATCTTATATACTCTATAACTATGTAGACGTGGAGAGCGTACAAATGCATTGTGTAATTTCTTAAAGTAAAAATTCACAATGAAACAAACTGAATATTTTCAAGTAGGCCCATTAGTTCTAGTGAAGAGAAATTGTAATGCTACAGCATACAAAGACATCCTAAACAATTGTGTGCTTCAAACTTTGTGGCATGAGTTTGGGGAAGACCAACATTTGGGTGTGATGGTCAGGTGTCCACAAACCTTTGGACGTATAGTGTATTTGTGATGTGTTTAGTAATTCTGGTGATAATCGGTTGGTTTGTGCTGTATTTTTGTTATTTCCGTGAGAAGTTGGCAGTTGTGCACCATGCTTGTGTCAAAACGACATTCATTGCTTGTGCAGATACAGTGGCATTTAATAGGAGAAAATTTTCAATGTAAAAATAAATAAATAAATAACGGTCTGGTTTCGCTGCTAGCTACTCCAAACAAAAGAGCTGCTTTTGTCACTCGCCATTTTTCAACTACGTTTAGTGTCATATTGATGAGAAATCCAACATCGTAACATCAAGTCAAATACACATGTTGAAGACAGCAAACGTTGGACTCAAAGTTCAAGAATGCAATACAGTTTAGGGCTTATGTATTTCTGTAAAGCTGCTTTGTAACAATGTCCATTGTTTTTATAAATAAAATTGAATAAATAAAATTTTAATAAAATTTTATAAATAAAATTGAATTGAATTGAATAGAAATTCCACTGGCATCATTATTAGCGGGTAGTCGAATAGCATTGCGGGTAGTTTAGGAAATTAAATGTTTCCTCAGGACCAACATAAAAGAATAAAAGAATCTTAAAATAAATTTTAAAAATGCCACTGTAAAATCATGTTGATTATAAAGGTTAACATGGAAGTCGCTCAGGGTGGATTTTTCCTTTAAAAGTTAAAAAAATAATTTATGCATGAAGATGCTTCGTTATTGAGGGAATGTCAGCTTCTGTCTTTAGTTATCCTGTTGGCCCTTTACAAGAATGTTTTCTCCTCACTGATGTTACTGGTGTCATTTTATGCATAATATTAAGTCCAAGTTTGTGTGTGCACGTTTCCTGTGTTGTGGTTTAGGTTAAACCGAGCAGTAACCAGGTAAATCTGGCCTCCTGCTGTGTGATGCCTCCTGACCTCACTGCATTCGCTAAAGAGTTCGACATCCAGCTGCTGACACACAATGACTCCAAAGGTAACACCCATTTCCTGCCTCCCTTTTCTGCAGCTTATTATAGGACATGGCCTAGATAAGAATGTGTGTCTTTAAGATTAGACATAATGGTGCTGCTTGCTTTGGCAGGTTGTGGAAGAAAATTTGAATCACTACACATTTATGAAGCTGTGCTTTTTACTGCTGTCTTCTTATAAATTCCTGTCTTAAGTTCCTTTAACCCTCCTAATTATGCTGGGGGAGAAAAAAGTTACATCCATTATGTTATGGGTCAACATGACTTCCACAGTTTAAATACACACAAAAAACAGCAAAGAACAGCTTAAAACAGAAAACCTTTACTATGGCTTTTCCGAGACAAGCCATTAGAAGAAATATTTGCGTATAAGTTCATGACCCTAAATGAGGAAAAGTCCAAAAAAAATTCAAAGAGGAAAAAGAGAGATTAACCAGTATTTCAGACATCTCAAATGTGGAAATGGGTCGAATTGACCCATAACTTAATAGAAGCGTTAAGACATCCACTACTCTAAACAGCTTGCACTTGCAATAATAATAATAATAATAATAATAATAATAATACATTTTTTACATAATACATTTTATAAAACAAACAATAATTGACTCTACGTCCTATTGAAAAAAAGCTAGATCCAATTAATCAGTATAAGCTATTTTAAAAGATGGGTTTTCAACATTTTCTTAAAACTGCTTAATGTGGAAAAGAAATGCATTAAAAGGAAGTGCATTCCATAGCTTAGGGGCCGCAAAAGAAAAAGCTCTCTCACCCATAGATTTTAGTCTGCAAAAAGGCTGCTGAAGAGTGAGAGAATCAGCAGAACGGAGAGAACGTTAAGGCGTGTACAGGGTAACTAAGACACAAATGTAAGAAGGGGCCGGTCCATGTACAGCTTTATATGTTAAAGTGAGAGTTTTAAAATCAATACGTGATTGAACCGGAAGCCAATGCAAATTACAAATCATGGCAGTAAGGTGCTGACATGAAGGAGTATTGGTGAGTATACGTGATGCTGAATTCTGGATGTACTATAGTCGTTTAATATATTGTGTGGGTAGGCCAATAAAAAGCGCATTACAATAATCAATCCTTGAAGTAATAAATGCATGAATAAGCCTTTCAGCATCATGCAGTGAGAGGAAAGGCCTAATCCTGGCAATGTTTTTGAGGTGATAGAATGCAGATTTAGAGATACGCTTAATATGTGCATCCAGTGTCAAAAATAACACTAAGGTTACGAGCTTGAGAAGATTCTCGTAAAAATGCTCTGATCCCAACATCCTACACCAGGTGATACCATGCGATGTAAGTCTAGTGTACGTTGTCACGGTAATGAAAAGATGACATGAAATGACAGTGATCTAGAAATAATTCATGATTAATAATGGCAATCTAAGCAAAGCAGACTTAAAAAATATCAAAAATAGGTACTACATCACCTTCCTACAAGCACACTGATAAAAATAACTTGGAACATAAAACTCAAGGAGTTCACAACTAGCAACACACAGGAGAAACCACCACTGCAATACCTGCCAGCTAGGAGACATAAAATGTCTACAGAAGGGCTTTTCATACTTGAAATAGTTAACGCTGGGTCATTCTAAACCCCGGGTAAACAGAATCCTGGGTTATCTTGTTTCACGTTTCACACTGCTAATACTTTACCTGTGGTTAACAATTAATCCTGGGTATTCATGTGAGGTTTCACACTGTACAATCCTAAACCCTGGGTTAACATTCTTATTGGCATATTTGCATTGTCAACAACCACGGTTGGATAAATAACATGATATGAGGCACGTGCTGTTCAATTTCTGATTGGGTGTCTGTTGCTAAGCATCTACTCATAATATTCTAACACCATCGTTTCACACTGTACACGTTTGGCACCGCAATGAGGGGTTAACATGGCAAAATTGGTTAATAACCCAAGTTCTAAATTACAAGTGTGAAACGTTCCTCTACCCAGGGTTCAAAGCAGGATTTAGAACGACCATAACCCGGGGTTAAGCACAGTGTGAAAAGACCTAGACAGCGCTAGGTGAGTGAAAGTAACATCCCTTAACTACTATATTGTTCTTGACAATCAGCCCCTATCGGCTATTGACAATGAGGGATTCTGATGCCATGTAAACAAATCCGTATTTTATTTACAGCTGTACAGAAATGTTTTTCTGCAGTAAAACTAAAAAAACGCGCTCTTCTCCATTGCAGCCCTACTGGATCCAAGAAAACTAATGTAACTAGCTACTGCCCTTCATAGGTGTCTAGGTACATGACCATGTGTGCATTTTTCATGGCCACTATGTAAATCATAACAAGAGCTCAATAAAATGTCCTGCTATGGCCTTACTGAATAATAAATAGGTTACTGATTTAAGTGTCAATATCATCATCAGCATCTATGAGTACCAAAAACATGTATTTGGTCTGAAAAAAATTTGTATCAGTGTAACCCTACTAAAAACTAGTTTTAAAATGTAATTATGCCTTTAGAGTCCTGTATCTTCTACAGTATAACACTAACTAAGGTTGTTCCTGGCTGTGTGTAGAGCTCCTCAGTTCAGCAGGCTTTCAGGAGGCCATGCAGGAGAGCTACAAGGACCTGCAGGTAGCAGACTGGCTGCTCGACTGGGTCTTGCGCTACTCCATCATTGTCAAGAGCCGAGGCATCATCAAAGCCAAGGGATACCTCGTTCATGCACGCAAGAGCACCAAATAGCACCTTTTGATCTGAATCACAGTGCACCTCATTTCATTTGGAATTTCCAAAATGCCTAGATTTTTAGCTTGCTACTAAGTTCTTCAATGAAATGTATTTGTGTTTCATATTTCCTCATCACTGAAGGTTGAAATTCAGCCTTCGACCTCAATCATGCTGTGAAATATTTTTTCAAGCACTTGACTTCATAGTGCTGAAAATCTGAGCTGTCCACCCTTTAGATCCTGTACTTCTGCAGCCTGCACTGTTAATGATTTTACATTATGTAGATAACTAACTAACAGTTTCCAGCCAGTAATGAAGAAGAAACACTATAATACTGAGATTTAGCAAAATGATGGGGGATGGGATCTAAATGATGGTAAAAGGGCTCATAAGTCATTTTAATTAAAAAAGGGGTATATGTTTTGGAAAGCATATAATTTTACATCAAAGTAAAGAAAATTGCCGTTTTCTTGTGTGTTTGACCTGGTAGCTAAGGTTGGTAAAGTTTACTAAGAAAGAGTTTTTACATGATGCTTCAAAATTATCAATTAATTTAGTTTATTTTCTAGAATGTCTATGAAAACCCTGTTGGTGTTTTGTGTCATGTATAGTGCGTAACCTTAGCTTTAAAATATGTGTTAGATGTGGCTACTTGTCATTTCCTGATTATGAGATTCAAATATTGCATCAGCCATGTGCAAACGTTTTACATATATGAAAACCAGCATGTTTTCATTGTATATGAAGAAATGTCAAGATCCCACACTATGGAAATGTTTTCTTTCAATATTGAAAATACTTGTTTATTTATTTGTCACAGACACATGTGGGTCCATTGGCTACTGTACATGTAATTATGGTTGTAAAATGTTCCCTGTTTCACATTTTTAATTGGGTTGATAAAGATAACATTCAAAGCCTGGCTTTCAGTGAATTCCTTTTATACTGCAATAAACAAGCGAACCTAATGTGATTTTATTCTACAGTACATTAAAGGAAAAATCCACCCTGATTTCATATTAATCTTCAACGAATCTTCAGTGGTGTACAAGATTTTAATTTGTAATGAAATTCTAGGTGGACTTTTATTTATTTATTTGTTTATTTATTTTAAACTTCTGTCATCCACATCAACGTGGAGTTCTACTGACTGCTGATTGTGGTGCCAGTGGGATTTAGTCTGTGCTTCGTACCTAAAGAGACCACTGTGCAGCAGTGCTTTAGTCCTTTATTCCGTCCAGCTGTCTCATCTCTGCATTTGTACACTCAAACGCTTCAACTTTCATGCTAATGCTACATACCCCAATAATGAAAAAGTTGGGACAATATGGAAAATGCTAATAAAAATGAAGAGGGGTGATTTGTAAATGTACTTTGTTTTGTATTTAAACAAAAAACGTATAAAGACAAGGTATTTGATGTTTTACCAAATCAACTGCATAGTTTTTGAGGGTAAACATTTATTTTGAAATTGATGCACGCAACATGTTCCAAAAAAGTTGGGACAGGGGCAATTTAGGACTAATAGCGATATGACAAGTTGAAATAAAAAGGTGATGTGAAATAGGTGAGGCAATCGTCTAATCATAGTATATAAGGAGCCAAAAAAGGTCTAGTCCTTCAAGAGCAAGGATGGGTCGAGGCTCGGTAGGATTTTGGGCATTTCACCTTCTACAGTGCGCAATATAATTGAAAGATTATCCGAAGGAATTCGGTCAAATCTCAGTGCGTAAAGGGCAAGGCCGAAAACCACTTCTGAATGCATGTGACCACCGATCCCTAAGATGACTCTGTCTTAAAAACCATCATGAGTCTGTAATGGAGATCCTGACATGGGCTCGGGAATACTTTTGTAAACCTTTGTAAGTCAACACAATTCGCCGCTGCATCCACAGATACAAGTTAAGGTTTTATTATGCAAAGCAGAAGCCACACATCAACACTGCCCTGAAGCACGGCCGACTTCTCTGGGCTCAGCCTCATCTGAGATAGACAGTAGCACAGTGGAAACGTGTTTCGTGGTCCGACGAGTCAACATTTCAAAGAGGAAAAGGACCGTCCAAGCTGTTATCAGCGTCAGGTCTAAAAGCCAGCGTCTGTCATGGTATGGGGGTGTGTCAGTGCCCATGGCATGGGTAACTTGTAGGGCTGCACAATTAATCGGATATTGATCGTGATTATGATTTTGACTGCCCACGATTAAATGAACATGATCGACTGCGATATTAACGTTTAAATTTCGTCCTCCAACTCCGCTGCAGATCAAATCCAGCGCTTCCTAAACTTACAGCCAATCGCCATAGAGTGGCGCAGGGATGACGTCATTTTGTAGTGCCAAAACCCGGAA
>JANDJT010000190.1:22126993-22147232 GCA_024331685.1 Stegophilus panzeri | reverse complement strand
AATTAATGTGTCTTGGCTCACACTATGTTCCTAAATTCTGTCATAATTGACAAGCTCAAGTTTTCTCATGCCTACTTATATTTACTTATATTGTGGCACATTAACGTTACCGTCTCTAAAAAAAAAAAAAAAAGTAATAATAATAATAATAATAATAATAAAACCCTAAACTTCAACGGTGTGCCTAAATTTTTGTAATTAGGAGCACAAGTGCTCCTAAAAGAAATTGTCTTGCATCTCTCCTCCTGTAAACACTGTTAAAGATTTGTACATTAGCAGGAATATAGCACAACATGGAAGTGAAAGCAGCGGTCTGTTTATTTAAATGTGAAAGTGCAATAAAAAATGTTGTCCCTAAAATCAATGAATAATCGTGATGAATAATCGATAATCTCAATATTGATCAAAATAGTCAGGATTATCATTTTGGCCATAATCGTGCAGCCCTAGAATAATCATTTTAATCCTTTTAACATACATTTTAATATTTGCAACACAAAATTTTTTTGTTTTTACTGTACTCAGTCAATAAATAATTTTTAGTAAATACGACATTAATCTGGAATTTAGTAACCTAACATCATTTGTAAGAGCCTCTGGGACACCACGTTGAAGCAAGCACATTCGGGGCGACCATTTTGGGGTGAGTAAAGCCTGTAGACAAAGTGAAGATTTTTGTTTTTATCCCATTGGTATGGACATCGCATGGTTTTTGGTTTAAACCAATAAAATTGTATACTTTTATTATTTCAATAATACCTAGTGACAGAAGTTTACTGTCCTTACACTGTTGCCTAGGTCATGCTATTTTTAGACAGAACATTACTGACTCCATTACTATAAAGCGGTGGTGAGCTGCGTTTCTGAGAGATTAGCTTCAGGGGGATTTAACGTGAGAAAAGTTACAAAAGGTATTCCGTTGTACTTTGTTCTCGTTCCACACTTGCTGTGTGTTTATTGTTTGAGAAATAGAAGAGAGAGTCTCGAACGTGCGGTGAATCTCCGGCGACGGCGAGCCAGTCTGAAATGCGGTCGACTGTGAGTGACGTCACTTCCAAATACAAACACGCCCCGTAGTATACTCCCACCCCCAACACTGATTGGCAGGTTTCTGTGCAAGGCGTGGGAAATGCAAATGCAAAGGGATTTGTCAGGCTCCGTTACGCCACACTGAGGAAATTAAATAGCAAACGGGTTAATTGCTATTGTTATTTCAATATGACAGGCTCATAATGCATAAAACACAAGAAACGCAATTGCAAATGGACTTTGAGTTTCCATTGGAAATTTGGCTGACACTGTACGTTCGTGTAAATGAAAATGCAAACGCTAATACACCATTTGCAGTTTCATTTGAATAGGCGTAACTTCCGCGTTTGACACAAGGCCGTGTTTCGGTTTCCGGTAGGGGAGATTTAAAGCGGAGGAAAACGGGATCATGGCAAAGTCGTCGAAGTTTTCTCGTTGTTTGTAGGATTTGCCCAAAGTTGCAATCAACGATGTGCGAAGAATTAGGGGCTTAAAAGGTGCAGTTAAAAAAAAAGCTTTACTTGCTCTGACAGAGCAAACAAAAGACATGCTTTCATTAAGCATCCATGTTTTTTCCCCACTTTGCAAGTCGAACGTGGCGAGGTAGTAAACGACGTTATTACATTTACATTTATTCATTAAGCAGATGTTTTATCCAAAGCAACGTACAAATGAGGAAATACAAGCAAAGCGATATATCAAGCAGAGAACAATACAAGTAGTGCTACCATACAAGCTCTTTAATTGAGTTCTAGAGAAGCAAAGTGCGCAGAGTAGAGGTGTAAGAGCCAGAGTAAGTGTTTATTTTTTGGGGGGGTGGTTTATAAACAATGTGGGGTTGGCATTTTAGGGGTTAGTTAAGTGCTCACGGAAGAGGTGTGTCTTTAGCTTTTTTTTGGAAATAGTGACAGATTCTGCGGTCCGGATTGAGGTTGGAAGTTCATTCCACCACTGAGGGACAGATGGAAGGTTATTACACTTAGCACATTATTTTTGTAATTGACTTTACAAGGCACCACAAAAGGCAGTACAACTATGCTAGCAATGTCCCCCTCTGACGTCAGAGCGACACAACTGCTTATTTGTCATGGAAATAAAGAAAATATGAAACCAACCATCAAATTAGCTCCAGAATAGCTAAGCACTATATTTCAATATAAACACATTTAATGTGTTTCAGGGTGGAGTTTTCCTTTAAATAACGTTATATGCCTTTGGATATACATAAGTAATGATAAATAAATAAATAAAATTACTAAATTATGTTATATTGAGCATATACAAAAGTAAATACACTTACACATGTTTACAACTCACAACAGATATTAACAACAACAAAAATATAATGAGTATAACAAATAACCAGAAAAAAAAGCCAAACAAAACATTGGGCCAGGGGTGATATCTAATTTACAATAAATGAAATTTGAGAAAAGAAAAAGAAAAAATTCCTTGAGTCCTCAATTTTTTTTTCCTGTTTCCCTCCCTCCTTCCCTTTTATATGCAACACACAATCAATTGTACATTTTTTTTTTTAAAGCATAAATATGATGTTGCTTGAGGTGGAGATAATATATAAGTAACATTTCAAGTCTTTGAAAAAAATAATAATAAAGAAGGGTTTTATAGACAAAAATGTGCACTTATGCATAAAAAAAAACTTGGCTAGAAAAATGAATAGATTTAATAGAAAAATACTTGTCTTTTAAATTCTCGTTAAAGTTATAAAAGCCAAATAAGACATCCTTAAACAACAAAGAAACATTGTCTAAGAAAGAAGCACGTACAAACAAACAGAATTTCCTCCAAAAGTAGCTATGTGTTCCTGTTGTTTTGATTAAATTAAAAAAGTAATTTAAAAAATACCGTAAAATCTCACCGGAAGTACTACTCCATCCGGGGTATTTCTCGCCTACTGTGAATTCGGACATACTATCCCTCTGGCGTACTCCTTTTCGCCTACTATATAGTAGGTAAGTATGCGGTTTCGGACGTAGCCAGTCGTCTTTTTCAAGACACATAAAAACTAATAAAAAAAATAATAAGTGGGCTATTACTGATGTATTTTAGGTCATAAAATAAAACGTGAAAATATCTTAAACTTGGGTTAAACACAGATCTTATTTCAGGCATTTTAAAAACCCATTAAAAACCCCAATAACTTCGAGACGATGGAACCGGATTAAGTTGATTAGACAGTAGAATTGGTACAGAATACAGTCTCAGTCTCCGTACCTGGGGCTCGTGTGATCTAACCGGAAGTGCGCGCGCGCATGTTCATCGGCAAGATGGTGGCTACCAGGAGAGGAACGCGCGTGAGCTTCCCAGCGAAAAACACAAACGATGAAGCCCCAGCGACACCGGTGTGCTTTTAATCTTGTATTTATTTAATAACTAAGTTATACTAGATTTTGCATTGAGTATCTTGGCTCACAGGCGGGCAAAATGAACTGTAGACGATGTAAGTGGTAATTGGCCACGTCTCTGCTTGCTAGCTAACAAACTTTTCATGACTAGCTATCTGTTTGCTACCTAATAAACAGTTCAATCCACTGTAATTATAGGTGTGCGGAGATAAATCAGCCTTCGTTAATAGACATGACTGCAGGAACTAGAAGTAGCCAAGCAAACATTTGCTTCACGTGGATATTCACTCTTTGCTAAATTAACTGTAAATTGTGTTTAAAGTTACTGACTGTAGCCCATCTGTCGCTATGCACAATTGATCAGCCCTCATCTGTCCCATCTACTAGGCAAAAAGGACCACAATAGAACCACTGCTGTTTTTTTGTTTTCAGTCTTAGCATAGCAAGGGTAGACTTGATGCAATGCAGTTTTACTGGGGAACCTAATAACGTGTGGAAGCATTAGATGGTTGGCATACACTTACTTGGTTATTATGAATGG
The DNA here is from genome assembly GCA_024331685.1 of Stegophilus panzeri. Classification (NCBI taxonomy): domain Eukaryota; kingdom Metazoa; phylum Chordata; class Actinopteri; order Siluriformes; family Trichomycteridae; genus Stegophilus; species Stegophilus panzeri. Next base: position 22,143,296 of record JANDJT010000190.1, on the reverse strand, counting down.
TAGGGTTTAGGGTTGTGACTGTACCAAAATTTCAGTAGGCGGTACCAATACCAGTAAAATTCCACGTTACTCGGTAAATCAAAACACAAAAAACATGATAAACACCACACTAGTTTATTAACAAAGTTAAATATCAATGTATAATGTATTTTTAAAAATGCCATTCTGTATACTTCCAAGTATATCATTATTAAAGCTACTAGGAGTTATCCAGCCAAGAGTAGAAAAGTTTTTCTGACTGACTGATATTAAAGACAAACAGTGCTAGCCACACATCTGTTGTTTTCTAACACATGAATTCCAGATATATCGGTCATCAAAAAGCCTCTGGTGTGTAAAATTAGTAAACCCCATCATGTCCTCCCATTTATTTTACCCCAATAAAAGTTAAAGCATTAAATGGTTAATAAGGATTCCTGACCGCATTAGCGTTAAACGCGCGTATGCTAACCATCAAGTAAGCAAAAACGAGGATGTTATCTTGCAATTAAACACGCCAATTAAACTATGCTACAATATTCATAATGCAACCGCTACCATAATTTTAAACTCACCTGTTTGAACTGCTTGAATAAATACCGCGGGTAAGCAGCCGCTCTTCCTGAACGCACGGTTAATCTATCCGCACATAAATTTTTGGGGCGCGGCTTTTACACACTTGGCGGTAATAGCACCGAAAGCGGAAAACGAGCGTCCGAGAGAAATAGATGTATTTCGCTCACTATAAAGTAGGTAAGTATGCGGTTTCGGACGCAGCCATGGTAACCAGCAGAGCTGCTGCTGCTGCTTTGGCGCTTCTTGTTGCACGGTGCACCCATGAAAAGTTCCCGACTGACCACCTGTCAGGCAGCGCGTCAGTCCTGGGTTGACCCTGTACTAACGGTAGTTATGAAAATCTGGTACCGTCAACTTTTTTTCTTTTTAGTGCCGGCTTGGTACCGCAGTACCGGTACTTTTGACAACCCTAGTAGGGTTATGTCTTAGGTGTTTATTGTAATGCTGATCCTTAACTAAGTAATTAATAAATCAGCCTTAAATGACTTTGGAAGCTAATTATTCTTTTGATCTTTATTAATGGTAAAAGTAGCTGGATGAGGATGATGGTCAGAAGCAGAGAAGACGATCCGTGCAGTTGTGTGCTGATTTGGTATCTTGGCATGTATCGTTTTATTACTGGTACAGGGGACACCATATGTGATCGCATGATATTCACAGGAAAGGCTCTGTGCAGGTCTTCACATCAGCTTATAGATAATTATTTATTTATTTTGTTTTTGTTTTTTGTTTTTTTTAAAAAAGAGATTTGGTCAAGCAAAGTGTTGTTTTTAAGTGTAACTTGTCATTATGACACAGCGTTAATAAGAAATTGTTTGGTTTTTGTTCCCTTTAACAGGTATCTACCACCAGAAGAACCAGACATAGAATAGTGTTGGTGACAACGCAGTCCCAATCCGAACAAACCAGTGACTCCCAGCAGGATGAAGCAGAAGAGCAGAACATAGCTCCAGCTGAACCAGCAAGTTCACCAAAAAGGGAAACTAGAGGTTCTAAATGTCGTCCCACAGCCAAACTGCCGGAATCCACACATGAAGCAGATGTGTCTGAATCCGAATCTTGCTGTTCTGTGGTCTCAGATATCCAGCTGACCACTCGAAGCAGAAGGAAAGCAACAGTCCGAGTGAAACCTACAACTGTGGATGAACAGGATGCATCCAAAGCTGAATCTAGTTCTTCATCATTGGGTAAAACGCCACGCAGATCCACAAGAGGTCAGAAGAAACCTGTTCCTGTTTTAGAGTCCGCTATTTCACAGGAAGATGAGCACTCGGAGGCTGAGTCCTGCAGCTCTGTGGCATCTCTGTCCACAAGGGTCACGAGGAGCTGCAGGAAGCCTGCTGTTCCTGAAGGCGCCGCTCACTCCGAGGCCGATTCTTGCTCGTCTGTAGTTTCTGGCCCACAGGGATCCACTGTCCGTAGGTCCACACGCATCAGAGTGAAGGTCACCGAGCCGATCCCCATCCACTTGGAGCAAAGCGAAACTGCAGAGGCTTCCGCTGCTCTTGAGCCAAGGGGACGCAGAGGCAAAGCAAAGTCTCTTGAGGAAGACCAGGCATATGATTCTGAGGGATGTCAGTCTGGCCCTAGCTTGAGTCCTAGAACATCCACTCACAGTCAGGTAGCTGATACTGATGCAGAATCAATATCGACTGCGTACACTTCTCTTGATAGTCCTTGTTCTACATGGGGCAGGGGAACCCCTTGTAGTAGCCGAACTGGCTCAGCTAGCAGCAACCGGGCTGTTCGAGTTTCTAGATCGAGAAGTGTTAGGGTGACGTTAGATGTGATTAATATGCCTTCATTGGCCTCCAGAAGTGTCAAAAAGGACAGTGAGGAAAATGAACCTGAAATAGATCAGGCTGATACTACAGAGGATATTCCTTGTCCATTTCTAAATGCAACAAAGTCTGACATGGAGGATGTAGAGGAGATGGAGGAGGACACAAATAATAAAACAGTTATTGCTGCAGATCAAAAATGTTCCATTGCTGAGGAGAATAATTGGGATCTTATTCTAACCATTGATGAGGATGAAGTGGTTAAACCTGAGAGCAGGCAAGACACTTCTTCTGAGACTGAGAAGAATGTTGAGGAATGTCAGGAGATTGCAGATGAGACTATGGAAACACATGAGGCCGGCTCTGTGCAGGAAGTCCAAGTCATGGAAGATGAATCAAGTTCCATATCACTGATGCCCCAAAAGAGTGTCACGGGGTCTGAAGAGGATCAGGCAAACCTCACAGCAGCACCTGATACTAAAGTCCAGCAAAGTTCTGATTCAGCCGAACACGACAAGAATTTAAAAGTACTTGGTGAACCTGAGGAAAAAGTGGAAGCAACCAAGGAGATAGCAGACATGGCGGCTGATGAAAGCGCCATTACAGTTGACCACAGACCTTCAGAGGAAGGTGTGATGGAAAACACGTCTAATGAGGAAGGATCTTCATCAAGCTCAGAAGCGTCTAAGGCGAGTATTGAGAAGACCAAGCCTGTGAAGGGATGTGTCAGCTTGCTCGACAGCAGTGAGGATGAGGATAGCGATGACAATGATGATGGATTCTCAGTGGATGTAGGTAACGACGAGGCTGTGGACTTGGAGAGTGAGGATAAAATGTGCTCTTCTGAGGATCAGCCAGGTCCTTCTGCTGCACCAGACTCACTCACGGGTAACGGGCTATTTGTTATCGATGCGTGTCCTGGATGGCCGCCCAGTCAGAAGTACTACATTGATACTACACAGAATGAAGGAGATGACAATGTCGAGGACTCCAAAGCAGCTGAGGATGAAGAGGATTTTATTGACGAGGAGGGAGATGATGAGGAGGAGGAGGATGAAGACTCAAAAGTACTCTTCACTACTAGGAATCCGGCACTGTATGAATTTAATTTTTATTTTTTCCTCAAATAATTAGTTACAGCTTTTTTTTTTTTTTCCTCACAGTGTACTTAATCTATTTCTCTTCTTTCTTTCAGGAATGAATTATCCAGTTCTATTGACCCAGGGTTGAAAGTAAAGGCTCTTGGTGGATTATATATCAACTTTGATGGCAGCAAATCCAAATCTGTCTCTGACAACCTGAAAAAGCTGAAAAATCAGAAGAATCAGGATGAGGTATTTTACTGATTCTCTTATCATATTAGGTTAGTTACCCTGTTATAGTGCCATTCCTGGTGGGTATATAAATAAACATTTATATTATAAAACATTTAGGCTTGAGTCCAATTGGCCATTAATACTTCACAGTAGTAAGGCATCTCTCCATAGACTTACATTGGATTATGAGTGATTTTTGCCCCAGCTAATGCAAACAGTTATGTGCCTAATACAAATTTCCAAGGTCAAAATTTCAGCATTGTAAATGTAGGTGAACTCTTGGGTAGAAAAGTTCCTGATGGTTTATGGTTTTAGATTTCTCTAGAGGTTCTGCTTGGAACATTTACCATAAATGAGACCCCCTGCTTTTTAAGGATCTCTATTGAATTTTTAAGGGCTCCTCAAAGGGACAAACCATTAAGGTGCTAGATGGGACCTTATTTTCTAAGAATATTAGGTGGCTATCGATGGCAAAATGAAAACAGTTCGTCACACAAAGGTTTACAACACAGTGCACGCTAGTGGCTCAAAATGGCGACGTAGATGGTATTTTTAAAGGCAAATGGCAGCAGTAAATAATGTTGCATGAAATAGCAATGCCCTCATAGGGTACTTCTAGAATAGGTTACATCTTATAGTGCTAGTGAGATGCATACAAGTTTCTTATACATAGACAGCCTTATTTGTTGCTATGAGTTTTCCATCTTTTCTGGTTCCATAACCAAAAAATATGTTTCAGAGATTACATTGATTTTCCAAAAGCCGTCACATGGATGTCTGCCAAAACAAAGCTTCAGACATCGTTGGTCGCATGTTTATAGCAGAATGAATGAAGCACTAATAGTGTTTTGAAGAAAAGTATTTGTATTTTATTTTATTTTATTTTTATTTTTTAAACATGCCCCACAGCTTTGGTATAAAGGATGAAATCGCTATGGGAGGCAAAACCTTTTTTTTTTTTTTTTTTTTTAAAAATATAATAAAAGCGAAACTAAGGATATGTTTAAAGGCTTTTCAGCATCTATCAGAAAACTCAGCTATGAAAATGCAGCTACAAATCAAGCAGAGTTTGTGGGCGGATATCAGTTTTGGGTAAAATGTCTGTCTGTATTCTGTGCTCAGTTAATAGACCTCTGCACACAGTGAATTGTGCCAAGCCAAGCATCCTTTTATATTTTTAGTGCTGGATCGTGCTGTTGATGGAAGCTAACAACTGTGATTGATTTGTACTCTTCTTGCTTCCTTTCTTCAGCACTGACATGAATGGGTGAAGCCTCATGCATCCATCTATCTATCTATTTGCAGAAGCATGGCACATTAGAGCACATTTATGTAAAAAGTCCATTCAACTCTTGTGAAACTAAACAATAATTTCTGTGCATTTCTATGGGCCCGTGTTCTGTCAACAAATTTTTTTTAAACCAGTAGTATGTTGCATTTTTGACTGATAATAAAGTCCTTCATTCATCAAATGCACCTTTCTAGTAATGCACATTATGGATGATATTATTATTATTATTATTATTAATAATAAAAATAAAAGTTACAGGTATTTACAGAAACTGCCTTTCTGCTTACTCAGAAATCATGAATAGTATTTTACTGTGAATGTTAAGATCAGAAAACAAGCAGGCTGGTAGTCATTCAAATGCATCAAATGGTAGATTTTCAAATACTTCATTCAATTTGAGATGCCTGGTGCTTCTAATTGCTCATTTTGCTTTTGCAGTTGCTGAAGAAGAGTGTGATTGTTGCAGACTTTGAAAAGAAAGACACTGTGCCACCATACAAGGAATCCAGACATGCTGCTAAATTAAAGCGCAGGGTAAGTAAACATGTTCCTCAGCCAATGCTGTGGTATTTGTATGTAAGGATACAGAGAAAGGATTTTTGTAATGAATTGTGTGATTTTTTTTTTTTTGGTTTTTTTTAATGCAATGCACAGGAGGAGAGAGCTAAGACCACAGGAGATGGCTGGTTCAACATGAGAGCTCCTGAATTAACAGAGGACCTGAAAAATGATCTCAAGGCTCTAAAGATGCGTTCAGCCATGGACCCAAAGCGCTTTTACAAGAAGAACGACAGAGAAGGATTTCCCAAATACTTTCAAGTGAGGATTCATCCAGCACTTTTGATTTGCCGATCTATTAAAGTAATAAAAAATATGAGGAAAAGTGCAGGGTTTTTTTTTTTTGTTGTTGTTCTTTGTGTATTTTTATTTTTTCCTGTAATAGTGTACAAAGTCTTGTATCTTTATCAGACTTGGCGTGTACTTGGGAATTTTGACATGAATTTATTTAAAATGTGCTCTTCGGCAGGTTGGAACAGTGGTTGATAACCCCGTAGACTTCTACCATTCCCGAATTCCTAAGAAAGAGAGGAAGAGGACTATTGTGGAAGAATTGCTTGCTGATGCAGAGTTCAGAAGGTAAACTAGAAATGGGTTGCAGTTTAGAATTGTTTTTCTTGTCATACTACTCCGGTAAATTAATTTAGAGCTCTTGATACATGTGGTACACGTAATAAAGCATAAGATTGTTTTTACTATGCATTCATGTATTTTAGATTTTTATTTGTTTTGTTATAACGCCACCTTTCTCCGTTTTCAGTTTTAACAAGAGGAAGTATAGAGAGATCATGGCAGAAAAAGCAGCAGCAGCAGCTGGAAAGATGAATAAAAAGAAGCATAAATTGCATAAAAAGAAATGATGTAAGCTACAGTCCTTTTACCTTTTACACATGTGGTGTTTATGTAAATACCAGGAAGATTGTCGCAGCTCATGTGAGCTTGGGTACAGTCTTTATTGTGTAGGAAAATTTTTTTTTAATGTAATTTTATTTGAGGGTGTTTTACCATTTTAATACTTTACACAATTTATGTATCACATACCTTTTTTATTAAAGTGTAAAGAAAACTGTAAAACAGAACTAAGCAAGGTTAAACACATTAGTAGCCTTGTCTGTTTTTTTTCCTGACTGAAGAAGCTTGACTTTTGCCACCAGTTTGGAGGATTCGACAACATGACACTTCTCATTTAAGACCTCTCGCAGACTGATCACCAATAAATCATGTAAACCAGCCAACTGTGTAGCTCAGTTTTTTTGTCTGTTTGGAAAGAGCACTCACATCATTGTCACAGAGGAAGAGGACCTAAAAGTTCATGATTATACCACAGCACTGTTGAAGGTGTTGGCTAATTATCTTTATACCACAGTGTGGCTGAATTCGCGAATCTGATTGGTCAGAAGGTGTGCATTATTGTCGCAGTAGTTCTATCTGTAACATGAATTGTCACTTTTTATATACATTATATACGCCATATGGCCAAAAGTATGTGGACACCTAACAATCACGTGTTCTTTGAACATGTCATTTCAAGTTTATTCTCCTTTTACTGCTAGAATAACCTCCACTCTTCTGGGAAGGCTTTCTGCTAGATTTTGGAGTGTGGCTCAAGATCATTAGTGAGGTTAGGCCCTGATGTTGGTCCAATTGATCACAAATGTATTAAGTGGGGTTGAGGTCAGGGCTCTGTGCAGGACACTTGGAGTTCTTCCACCCCAATCTTGGGGCAGCATGTCTCTATGGAGGTCACTTTAAGCTAAGGGACGTTGTCATGCTGGAACAGTTTTGGGCCTCTTAGTGCCAGTAAAGGGAAACTCTAATGCCACAGCATACAAACACATTCTATGCAATTGTCTGCTTCCAAATTTGTGGCAACAAAATGACAAGCTGCAGTTTTTTTGAGAGAGAAAGAGAAAAGGAAAGCTCACTATATGAATAATAATGACAACTAAATTGCCTTGCAGACATTCCACAGCATTTAATCTAACTATAAACCGTTAAAATGTGACATGTTCATTAATAAATTACACATTGTAATCATTGACAAATCACAAATTGTTGGTACCTAGGCTGTACTGTGGTACAAAAAGAGTCTTCGGCTTCACATCACCCCGGCCTGAATTATTTTTGTATAATTATATGCTTGGTCATGTGGTGTTCCTTACTTAACAGCAGTGTACTAGTGTCAGAGCTTTTTAACAGTTGGGTAAAATGTAACTTTTGTAATGCTTTTCTGACACTAGTCACAGGAGGACAGAGGGGTTTGTAGTTTCTCAGTAATATCGTGAGCTGTGTTAGCATCAAGAGAGAACAAAAGAGAAGTGTGTCATTATATAATTAACAAAAATAATAATCATTTGCAAATGGCTGTGCTATAATAGGACTAAAACTGAGCCACACCCCCTGTTGTTAATTATCCTGCTATATAATAGCATGTCTGCCTTGTGTTATTCCTTACTTAAATAATCAGCACATGTAACCAGGATGCATTATTATCATTATTATGATTATGCATGGCTTAAGAAAATCAGCACAGAAACTTTGATTTGGATTATAAGGAAATAAATAAAAATAATAACTGGCTTAAAGGAAAACTAGCCATCTTGGAAAAGGTAACTATGTCCAGGTGCATTGTGAGTCACTGTGTGTGGGGGACTTGATGCCTTTCTGTACAGGTTCTTGTAGATTTTGCCAAGGCTGTCCTCAAACACTGCTCTGTGGGACTTCCCGGTGTATTTGGCAGCTTCATTGGTCCAGAATGTTCCGTTATCTAAATGAACAGATGGCTCACCAGGAATAACCCTGCAACATGCAAGCACACAAGTTACATTCTGCATTTAACAAAGTAATTGGTGTTTTACTGCAATGATGGAGATGTAACCTTAGACCAGCAGTTACATATTGTATCAGGTGATAGATGATTGCCACATTATGGAATTTAACAGACCTACTATATTTCCCAGGCTCACCTGTATAAACATTAGAGGAGATTGTACCAAGTGCGTATTTGTATTCATAAGTAGATGCTGGATTTTTGTGATAGTGCACAGATTTCTATGATCAGCCGGTTTGCTAGTGCATCATAACTTCCGCTCATTCCTGGGTCATATGTATATACCGGTGTTTCCTTTAAAGTGTGACCATGTTTTTTTTTTTTTTGTTTTTTTACAAATATTTACTGTTCCAAGTGCATTATAAGTGCTTTATAATAAGTGCACATTAATGCTGCATAAGTGCATTTTCTCCTCATTCCTCTATTGTTAGATCAGCCAATGTGAGAAGGTAAGGGAAGCTCAGATTTATTCATGTAATTATTTTAATGACTAAAAGTCATCTTAGTTTTATATCTTTATCTAGGAAACTTAGTTTCGTGTTCCCCAACTGTTAGTAATGCAGAGAGCGTGTAAGATTAAATATAACTCAGTCTGTGCAACTCTACCTGGCTTCTCACTTCAGAAAGTTATGCGTTGACAAAATTATGCAGCGACAGCGCCACTGTAGAAGTTTTATCATGTGCCTGTGATACATTACTGGTGATAAATATCTCACCCATAAGTGTGAATATCATATAATCTATAAATGTGTCGAGCTGCACCAAAAGTTCACAGTGCTTATAAAGTATTCACACCCTTCCACTTTCCTCCCACATCTTCATCAATGGGATTTCTTCTCATTCATGTCATATAATAGCAAGCATGAGCAACAAAAAAAGAAACATCAGAAGTATTCTCTTAGTCAGGTTTTGCCAGATTCTTTGGCTATTGTTCTGCACAAACCTTTAGATTAGACACCAAATGTTCTTCTGGATTAAACTATCTAAGACTGTCAGCTTTTTTGTTCCTGATCGCTGTGATACTGAAATCTGGTAAATCTCTCTTATTGCTTATATATTTTTCATGGTATGTCTTCAGAGATCTTACAGCAGAAGCATTAATCACACTAATAACTAAGACCAAACAAATTATTTATCCTTAGTATTTTGCTATATATTCTATTTGCTATTTCCCTCAGTATTTTGCTATACTTAAACATTAATCAGGATGGTGGTTTAGACATACTGTATGAAGGCACTGAAATGTTAAGGCTAATAAGGTATATTGTATATCAGCTGCATTTAAATGTGAACATGAACAATTCCTCAATGAGATCAATATCAATCATAACTCGCTGAAGCTTGTGATTCCTGAGTCACCATGTCTTGGCTTGGCGACGCAGTCTGGAGGTGCAACCTGTTCTAAGCAGGACAAGTAGCAGTTAAATATTTTATGAAACCATTTAGTTTAATTGCAAGTTATACTATAAATTTAAGTTAAGTTAAACCACACAAACATAATAGTATCATTTATATTTACATTTGTTTCTGTTTCATGGGTGATTCTGTTTTTAGTATATTCTTTAGGCATGATGAAATATTAGAGATGATGATACCACTTTGTTCTTTTCTGAAACCTTGATTATTAGCATATATTGATGCTCATTGGATATTTTTCTTTAAAACTACTAAGCTTTCATTTTTTTAAACAAATGGAATCACTACAATCTACACTACAGCTATTACACTACTATTACAATCAAAATAATAAAGTAAAAGTATAATAATATAAGAATCCTGTAAGTTGTGAGGTGGGGCCTCCATGGATTGGACTTGTTCGTCCAACACATCCCACAGATGCTTGATCGGATTGAGATCTGGGGAAGTTGGAGACCAGGTCAACACCTTGAACTCTTTGTCATGTTCCTCAAACCATTCCTGAGCAATTTTTGCAGTGTGGCAGGCCGCATTATCCTGCAATTAGGGAATACCGCTACCATGAAGGGGTGAACTTGGTCTGCAACAGTGTTTAAGTAGGTGGTACGTGTCAAAGTAACATGAATGACAGGACCCAAGGTTTCACAGCAGAACATTGCCAAGAGCATCACACTACCTCCCGCCGTCTTGCCTTCTTCCCATAGTGCATCCTGGTGCATCTCTTCCCGAGGTAAGCGATGCACACGCACCCTGCCATCCACATGATGTAAAAGAAAACATGATTCATCAGACCAGGCCACCTTCTTCCATTTCTCCATGGTCCAGTTCTGATGTTCACGTGCACATTGTAGGCGCTTCCGGTGGTGGACAGAGGTTAGCTTGGGTACTCTGACCAGTCTGCTGTTACGCAGCCCCATAAGCAGCAAGCTGCGATGTACTGTGTGTTCTGACACCTTTCTATCATAGCCAGGATTAACATTTTCACCAATTTGTGCTACAGTAGCTCCGGGATCGGACCGGACAGCCTCGCCTTCGCTCCCCACGTATATCAGTGAGTCTTGGGCACACAGAACCTGTTGCCGATTCAACAGGTGGCCTTCCTTGGACCATTTTTGGTAGGTAGTAACCACTGCATACCAGGAACACTCCACAAGACCTGCTGTTTTGGAGATGCTCTGACCCAGTTGTCTAGCCATCACAATTTGGCCCTTGGGAAAGTCACTCAGATCCTTATGCTTGCCCATTTTTCTTGTTTCCAACACATCAACTTTGAGAGCTGACTGTTCACTTGCTGCCTAGTATATCCCACCCCTTGACAGGTGCCATTGTAACAAGATAATCAATGTTATTAATTGGTTTTAATGTTATGGCTGATCTGTATATATATATAAATTTAATAGAAATCTCTTTATGTTTCTTATATAACTAGTGAAGATGAACTATTTGGCAGTGTGTTGAATCTACTGAATGTAAATCTTGGTTAAGTACTTTGAGTGATGGCTGTGTGCACCTGTCAGCTTGTAGCTGGCTGTGATACAGTGAGTCATGGCAGGAGGGACCAAGTTTATTCTGATAATATTCTCCTTCTTCACTCTGCTCCTCCTGCAAACACGCACAAACACACACAGAATATAATATAAATTCCCATCCACAGTGTCTGTGTTACTTTCTTTTTTTTTACTTTTTCCAACGGTAAACAGGATTACAATCTGCAAAAGTGTGGTAATTAAGTTAAATTAAATTTAAAAAAAGAAGACACACAGTTTCACATTTCACAATCACAGCATGCATGCCTGACAAAGTAGGTCTTTTTTAAAAATAGATCCTCCTCATTTCCTCTTTCTAGTTTGGAGTGCATTACATATACTGTATTTACTTTCTCAGCTTGGCAACTCTGGTGGCTCACTCCAACTTTTAGTATCTGAAAAGATTTGCCTATAAGGACAATATTCCAGCTGCAGAGTTCTTCCCCATGGGAAACACACACACACACACACACACACACACACACACACACACACACATTATGTTTCTTAAAATAAAGGAGGATTTGGAGGGGTCTCTGATTTTGCAGTGACTGGAATGTGTGGGAGGTGTTTTAACAGCACTTCTCAAGCCATACAGTAGATTCTGGGTATAAATACACAAATACATCAATGACTGCATCAGACATTCATTTTTGAGGAAAATGTCATTGTTAGCTAGTGATCTTATGTGATGCTTACAAAGGAGAGCTTGCGGGGAGTGGCATGAGTGTGTAAAATCTTCTGAACACGTCTGTGAATCTCTTGTGATTGTGAGGGACTGGATGGGCTCTGAAACCTGCACAGAAAAGACATGTGCACTGAATTTTTAGTCCTCATCCCCAGAAAAGCAAAATGAGTCAGTGATTTAGCACAAAATGGGGATTTACATGGATTCTTTTCCTAGCAATATTGAGTACTGGAAATTACTTTATTCATATTTTACTTTCTGTTAAGGGTAATGGTAAATTTGGTTGTGAAGAGCAATGAATACAAGATTAATTTGAAAGAGATCAGTGCAAGTATTCCTCACAGCGTGCACTCTCTTTTGTGGCTATAATGCAATACCACATTACAACACTAGTCTGTGCTGTGTCCCTTAGAGTGGGGCAAAACTGTTAAAAACACACAGCACAAAGCACATCTGCAACACTAAACCTAACACAGTAAGGACCTATGAAGAAAGTACATATGCACACACACACACACAAAATAAACATATTACAACATGAAATAATAGATATAATAATATAAAATGCATAATGCCTCACCTCTGAGACTGTATTAAAGGATAAATGAATAAAACAGACTTCATTTGTAGCTACTAACAAAACATCTAAAAATGTTGTGCTGATTTAATGAAGGAGCTACACTCTTAGAAAAGGGATTTTTAATGATGTTTTAAGGGGTCCCTGGATAATTAAGGGTTCTGAGCTCCCAAAAAAGGTTTCTACTGAGAACCGTTTCTGATGGAGAAACGGGAACAACCTTAAGATCCGATTTCTGCGTCTGGAGTGTGTAGGCCTAGAATACTGACTGTATCCTTCACTGTTTATTTATTTATGTATTTATGTGTTTATTTATTTATGTTTTTTTATTTAGATAGATAGATAGATAGATAGATAGATAGATAGATAGGAAGATCACTAGACAAACAAAGATAAAAAGAATGAAACAGAAAGATACTGAAAGAAAAACAAAGAAATAGGCAGACAGACAGTGTGAGGAAGAAAGAAAGATTAACAGAAATAAAAGAAAGAAAGCTCAATAGACAGACCGAAACAGACAGCAAGATAAAAAGAATGAAACACAAAGTCAGAAAGAAAAACAAAGAAAGACAGACAGGGAGTGAGAGAGAAAGAAAGATTAATAGAAAGACAAATTGAACTGAAGAAAGTAAGAAAGAAAGACAGAAATTTAAAAAGACAGAATGAATAGCATTAGAAATGGAAGAAAGAGATTAAAGAAAGAAGGAAAGAAAAATTATTAACAGACAGAAAGACAGATAGAAATATATAAAAGACATATAGAAAGAAAAAGAGAAGAAAATAGAAAGAAATAGACAGAAATAAAGAAAAAAAAAAAGTCGGAGAGGTGGCACAGATGAGAGGTTGTGGTTAATGAACCTAATACGGGCTGTGCTTCAGACGGTTAGCTCGGTGAAATGATTAGCACACGAGAAGCCAACTGCTGCAGTGAGGACAGACTGAACTTCACAAAGCATCATTTCATTTCCCATCAAAGACGTCCAAAAGACGTGCCCGCTCTCTTATTGTCTGAATCTGCCGAACCGGCCTTAATCTGCAGCCTTCCGACTCTGGTCATGCTTTCAATCCAGACAAAAGTATCATACATTTCCTAATATTTACTCGACAATTTACTCTCCGATTTAAAATTGTCTATTGATTTAAAATGTTTGCTCCTGTCTCTGCAGGATTAAAAAAAGTGGTAGAGACAGGCAAGCAAACAAACATTTGTCGGTTTAGCAGGCTGTTGTTCAGATCAATGACAAGGGTCTCTCAGAATTTATTAAACTGTGCGTCGGGTCAGAAGCATTAGAGCTCGCTGAAATACAATCAATAGCCTTTCTCTCTTGTTTTCAGATGAATATTTGTCATTTTCTTTTAAGTAATGAACAAACACAAGCGGACATCACATTTCATCCTTTGAAGGCGGAGGAGTAGATTCATCTCGCATATGGGCCAAGATTACAATATAGATCGCTCTATTTGTGTTTTTGAAGCTTCACATTTAGTCAATAGCACATCATTTGAAATGCTAAGGGGGAGACACTGTAGGCTCGACCATTCAGTACATCTTATCTGTACGTGGCCTAAAGATAGAAAAAACAAAGTAAAGTATAAAATAAAATAAAAGTATAAAATTTGTTTTATGCTAAAACAAATCACTGAGATTGTGATAATAAATAAACTAACGAGTAAGCTAATCATCAAATCTTCTGTGCAGTTTGGAAATCTGTCATCAATGTAGGGCTGGGCGATATATCAATATAATATCGATATTGTGATAAATGATCACCATGCCAACGATATCTCAGAAAAGTGTATTTTTTTTAATGTTTTTAATAATTACAAATGAAATGGTACTGAATGGATGCAGTTGATTTGATGTAATTGTTTTTTTTCCCTTAATCTTCTTTGTCTTTGTAAGCATTGAAGAAAAGTATTGTCAAACTCAGTTTAATGGTTTTTTTTGTTTATTTTACTACTGTTTTGCAAACAGTTTGTATGCTAAATTATATATCTTAATACGCATCATGTATAGTAGAAATGTCTTCAAGTATTGTGATATGATGTTTTTGTCATATCACCCAGTCCTACCATCAGTAGCCACCAACTCAACTGAACTACAACAGACTATTATGGAGACTAAAAGAATAATATTGTGCTGTGGAGCAAAAAAGTAAAATCCCTGATTCAGTCCTGAGGAGAGTTTAGAAAACCTGTAGTTCAGTTTGTGTGTGAAGTTGACTTTCCTCTCACCTTTCTCTGAGTGTGGAGCGACTGAGCAGTGGACTCTGGTCCCTACGCCTGCTGGACACAGGGGTGGACTGATAAGCAAGGTTTCTTGAATGAGAGGGACTGCTGAGGAACGATGTGGACTTCCCCCCAGGAGATACAGGACACACACTCAGAGAATGACCTCTAACCTGAAAGGATGAAGAGTTTCATTAACCTATATGGAGATATTAAGTGCTTTAATTGGTTAATTGCTTATGTATAACTTACTCAAGGAGGTTTTGCTCTGAAGCTTCCATAAAGAGCAGCAGATAAAAAACAAAATCAAACCCTTTATGATCAACATTGGCAATATTACTGCTTAAAAGCCTAGAAAAAAAAAAACCTTACACACATATATAAGGTATATACACACACACACACACACACATTCGTATAAGTGTAGTGTATTGTACCGTGTTTTTGCACTGGCTGATGCTACTGGCTGCTTAAATTTACTTCTGTGATCAATATTTATCTTATTAATAGTATTTATTCATCCAGCCATCTAAATGATTTTCTGCTGAATAGTTTCATCCCTATCCAGGACATTATCACTTCTATGATTTACATCTGAGATCTTAAAACAAAATAATAACAATAAAAACTTTCAAGCCTGGTGATTGGACATTAAATTGTAATGATAGAATAAAGGATGGTCTGTACCTGTGTATTATGAGGGTCATCTCTGTAGTAAAGCTGTGACCACAGTCTATGCACAGGTAGCGAGCCTCACCGGAGTGTGTGCGCATGTGTGTCTGCAAAGATCCCACCTTCTTGAACACCTTATCGCACTCCGGGCACTCATGTGTTCCCTGCTCATGCACACTGAGATGTGCTGCAAGTCGATTGGCTGTGGTGAATGTCCGATTGCATTCCTCACATTGCAGGTTGGCTGAAGAAATAGATGAACTTAGAGGAAGACTTATCGATCGGGCGGTGTACAGACGCCCTGCAGTTTCTGCTTTTCCCTGCTGATGCTTGCTCCTGTTTACCTGTTTAGTCTCATGTATCTTGTCATTGTTATCTTTAATTTCAGTGCAGTCCTCGTACCCTAACATAACATCTGTGCCCCCACTCTCTTTCTCCTGTGCCAGGAAGTGCTCCCCCTGGTGGTGGAGGAAATCCTCTGGCGTGCTGAACAGCAGGTTACATTCTGAACATTCGTAAGGATGAATGATAAACACCTCCTCGCCGGCGTGCTTCCCCATTTCTGTGTGATTGATGGATGGGAGAAGATTGAGCATGGCGACACCATTCTCTAACCTAATAGGCTCAGAGGGTAGAAGGTGAGGGAGCAGCTTGGCTTTTTGGGCAGTCTTTGATACAGAGCCATCTGCAATCGCCTGTGCAGAACAGAACTGGAGGCGGCGCATGGCAGAGGTGGAGCCTGATGAAGGTGAGGCACTTGACAGCGAGGTAGCTTTGAGTTTAGCTGCTGGTTTGGATGTATTCTGTTGGTCTCGAAGAGCCTAGAGGAAGAACAACATAGTCTTTTTAGTACAAAATAGATAA
>JANDJT010000190.1:22104900-22118604 GCA_024331685.1 Stegophilus panzeri | reverse complement strand
TTGCAGTAATCAGGCCTGGTTGTGTCTAGCCCAGCTGAACCCCATTATGAATGCAGTTTCATAGATTTGGGGAATTAGTAACTACAGGGGCAAATATATTTTCACACAGGTCCAGTTTGTATTGGATATCTTTTTTGTTTTATCTTAGATTTACTTTGTTTAATCTTAGATTTTGTTTTAATTTCTGAAACAATTTACTACAAGATATAAACAAAAACAGAAGAAATCACTTTTCACAGCACTGTCACTACACTGTCAACGTCCCCGTTTGAAGTCAGAGCGGCACACAGCAGGTAGACTATTCCTTTTATGTGAATGAAATGAACAGGAAACAAACAGTAAATACATAATATTTCACATGAATGTACGACACTATATACAGTATATCTCAGTTTAACATACAACACCCAAACTGCAAACATTAATCTTCAGGTATTGTCAGTGTTCAGTAGCCAATATGGTTTTTTTATCCACCTCACCTTAGTAAACACCATGCTTTCATGCAGCAGAAGAGGGAAGGCAGAGGAGACACACTTTGTTTTGTGGTATTGTCCCATCATCCGGACGCTCAAGTAGATGTCCTCATGGGACGGTAAAAGGACCCCTGGACAAGTGACCTGAAGAGAGAGAGAGAGAGAGAGAGAGATGTGCAGGACAGGACCAGTGGTGGGAGCCTGTGCTATAGATCAGGGATGGTAGCTCTGATTAGATGTAACATGGCCATCTAGCAGCTACAGATATAGAAACCATCAACAGAAGTTGCAGGGGAAATGGGTTAATAGCTAACTCTTTTACAAATGATCAGTTCTCCATTGATCAGAGAAGTGATTTTTTGTACATGACCCCCGAAAAATGAACGCGATATACTAAACGGAGTAACTGACTACTTAGCAACACAGCTAACGCTACGTTAGCCAACTAGCATTTGTTATTCTATCAGCAAAAGAACACCGGAAACTGACCAAAAGAGCTCAATTAATGCACAATTCGTGCACATTTGTGGACTTACAGCATGGAGTTTTAGTTCTACAGTACATTTCAAAGCTTTTCGTCGTGGTCTCGATTGTGAAGGTCTCCCGGGCGGTGTCAGTCCTCCCATCTTTAACACACTGTTGTCATGGCTGCAGTTTGACGCGGTTTCAAAGTTGCTAGTTTGAAACGGGAAGTCGGTCACGTGACGTCAGTAGTGCTGGGACTTCCGTCTCTTTCCAGTGTGTCAGATTATGTGACTCATGTATGGCTAAAGTATGTGGACACCTGACTATCACAACCATATGTGCCCATTACAAAACCATGCACAATAAGGAGTTAAAGCAGAATTCCGGCATATGACGTCCCTCTTTGCTGTTACAACAGTCTCCACTATTCTGGGAAGGCTTTCCACTAGATTGTGGGGTGTGGCTGTGGGGATTTGTGCTCACTGAGCCACAGTGAGGTCAGGCAGTGATGTCAGGTGTGACCCAGGCCCGACCTGCCTGATCCATCCTGCATCCCCTACTTCTGGTTGGAGTTCTCATCACTTGGAAATCACTTGCTGCTCCTGAGGATGGCCCCACACACAGCCTAAAGATATAATTGTATATTACTGTGGATGGTACCACTTGAAAACCATGAAGAAGGCTTTGGACTGCAATCGATGCAAACAGTTTTGCAATCAAGTCTCTATCAGTGAAAAATTGTTTGGAAGACAGGGGTCCCGTTACATCTGGCGTAAACCAAACACCGGATTCCACAAAAAGTGTGATGGTGTGGGGATGCTTTGCTGCTTCAGGGCCTGGGCAACCTGCAATTATTTAGGGAAACATGATTTCTGCTCTCTACCATAAAATTATCAGTTATCAGAAGCGTTTGGTTTCAGTTATTGCTGCTAAAGATGGCACAACCAGATTTTAAGTTTAAGGGAGACATTAGTTTTTCACATGGGTGATGGGTGTTGGATAACTTTTTTTGTTTGTTTGTTTCAATAAAAAATAAAATAATAAAAACTGTATTGTGTGTTTACTCAGGCTTCCTTTGTTTTATGTTGTATTTAGTTTGAAGACCTAAAATTATTTAGTATGAGATATACACAAAAAACATGTTTCAATTTTGATTAGATTACATTATAGCAAGAGTAACAGTACTGCCTGCTTGTTAAAAAAAAATACTGATAAAAAAAGAAAGAAAGGAAGAAAGAAAGAAAAAAAGGGGGAAAAAAAAGTTTTGGGGGTTTTATTTCTAGTTTTGTGACTTTCCAGTCTTACAAAGCCATGATATTGTTAAGGTTTCATGTGTCACGCGATTTCAATGGCCTTAAGTTTATTTTAATTGGAATTCACAAATTTATAAAGTATATTTTACACTATCCAACGTTCATTTACATTTTTACTATTACATCACCAGCTAACCATTGTTACCCAATTTTTATGGATAGATTTTTAGGCTCATTTTGATATGCAGTCTAAATAAATAAACCACTTTCTGTATGAACATTTTATGTTTTAATTGACATGACTTTACTTTCAGACAATTTCTTTCAATTTGGAATATTCTTCTTAGATTCTAAGTATTTGAGTGTGCACCAAATGGTCTTTCTACCCTTTACAGTGTCCAAACCGTGTCCAAAAGGGAACTATCTGGGGCTCATCCTGACTGCCAAATATGTTTCATTCCAAAACAATAATGAGAAACATATAAATTCTGTCTTTTTTTTTTTTAATCATTTTATATCAACTGTCTATATCTGCTATGATGTGAAATTGCTCAGTAGTACACTACTCTGTAGAACAAGACTCTGGCATGGTAGAGAAGTTGTTTTACATAAGCCATGTGTGTCATGGGTCAGTTTGGCCATTTTATTCTGCACTATGTGTATAATTGTGACTATGAACTTTAATGTCCAAAACCAGATGAACTTCATGTTTTTTTTGTGTTGTCTCTAGACTGAGGTGCGACTTTGGTTCCAGAAATCTGATGGTGAGTTCACAAGGCCAGGGATCTTGTGTTTAAAAATAGAACATGGCAATGTAGAAAGGGGAAAATATTATCATTTCACAGCTGCATAAGGACAATTAGGCCATGATGTGCCTGGTTTACTGATGCAAGGAAAAGGGAGTAATGGTTTGAAACACAGGTAAAAAATGACAGCACAGTGGGGAGGTGAGGTGCTCTGTGTAAAGTGTGTGTGTGTGTGTGTGTGTGTGTGTGTGTGTGTTCAAGAATCTGTAGATGGATGTGTTTTCTCATTTGCATTAGCTCTCTCCATCTTCTCGTCTACCATGTAAAATGCAAGTCATTTGTTTATGCTAGTTCTGAATGATTGTCTCACTTATTCCAAATGACTGGTCTGAAAAATACATGCTGCTCTTCATGGCACTAACGTGAGCCATCCTCCCGCCGCCTGTGTCTGAGAGAATCTGAGTGAGAAAGAAAGACTATTATTAGGAGATAATATTCACATCGTATTTAAGACTATAACAAATTCTAGCAATTAATAATGTAACCTTTTACTCAGATATACTACCCATAAGGCTACAAGAGAAATAAATCGCATTCTGTTATAATGTTGAAACTCTTTATTTAAATAAATTAAGCATAAATTCAGTGACTGCTCTCTGAAACATTTCAAATAGTATTTTATTTTTTTAATTCTTAACAAAATGTTCTCATGAAAATGTGAAACCTCACGCAGGGGAATAATCTTTGTTTAGGTGAACTCAGTCGTGAATCATTTTAATGGTTTTTTACACATAACAGTGGAGAGAATGCTGCACGACAGAACACAGAGGTTGGCACTGCCTATTTTTCCACTATTTTGAAAATTATTGAATTTTTTTGTGACCATTGAAGCAGAAATTATGGACAGCTTTCTCCAGACCTGTGGGCTTGTCTGTTCCAGTGCCAGTACTATGTAATAATACTGTGGAAGATACTAGGCAACGTGTTTCAATTTTGAAATGAAACATTTTTGTAATTGAGGTTTAAAAAGGAATCAAAACACAGTAATGAACTGCGAATTAAAAAAAAAATAAAAAATCCTGTGTGGACTGAATACATTTCTCATATACAGTAATCACATTCCTCAACAAGCCAGAAAGTACACTCAAACACAAATCCTAATATAATACATGCAATCAAGTACAATTGAGTTTCATTGAAAAGAAAATATCCAAAAACACAGGAATCATGCTGTTGGTATTTCAAAAAGGCAAGGAGAAACCAATGAAAACAAATAGTTAAAGTTACAACAGTCAATAGCATAGCATTGTGTGGAGATGTCAGAACATTGGCGATAACAGGCGAGTTATTGTGTAGCTCAGAAACTGATTGTAAATTAAATCCCCTTTCTTCAGAGTCAGGAAGCATTGAGTAATCATGATTGGGAACTTGTATGACATTTTCAATAGTCTCTGACTCCTTGGAATCTTCTCTCATTTTTGTCCCAATTTTGATTCTTTCCTTTTCGAGCGTTACTCCCCTGGTGACCAGCAGCCGCAGCATCCAGACTGACAACAGAAACAAAATGATGAGCTTTCAAAGAACAATTTGCAACATAAAGTTTGTTTTTAGTTATTATTAAATGTTTAATACTTTACAATAACAGTACATGAATAATCATGCGCTAATACCTGAATTAATACTTACTTAAATATGAACTAATGATGGGTTAAGATATGTACTAATCAGGAACTAATGAAGAGCTAACCTTAATTATGATGCGAAAATAACGACCACCTTAAGTACATGTTAGTACATGTTTATAATTTGCCATATGCAGCTACGTACACAAATGTCATTGGATGGTGCTGGATTACTTTCATAATTTACATTGAGCCTCCTTATCAAACGTAGAAAGATGCTCTATTAATAAACACCAATAATTTCATCTCAGCACCATACAATGATGTTTGTGTATGCAGCCGCATATGAGAAATAATATTAACAAATATCCTTTCTTATAGAGCATGTTTGATTTAGTTTACCCCTATGTGTTAATTAATACATTAATTAAGAAACATGTACTAACATGTATTCAGTATTCACGCATGACTCACATTGTAGTTAAGGTTAGATCTTCATTAGTTCCTGATTAATGCATGCCTTAACTCATCAGTACTTCATATTTAAGTAAGTATTTATTCAGGTATTAGTACATGATTATTAATGTACTGTTTTTGTAAAGTGATACCATTAAAGGTAACTTCCATTTGAGAGTCTTTAAACTGCATTTTTGTCTAAAAATACTAGTCTGGGAGTATTTTGTTTATTCATTTTACTGAGGGCCAGATGGACTTTTACGAGTATCATTCATAATTAATGTTAAAAGCTGATAAGTTATGAATGCAACAATCCACATGCAAAATATGGAAAGAAAATCCAGAATTGTTCCTTAAAATTCCCCTAGATTCTTGGTCATGTTAATAGAGAATTGTACCTCTCTTGTCATTGTTCTCTTAAATAAGCTAATGGAAGGGAAGCATGCCTAATCTGTAAGTTAGTTAGTGTTAGGTAGAGTTCATTTAAACATGATTTCAAATACTGAAATTAAATTTTTATATATATATAATTACATTTAACTATGACATAAGGCTGTGTAGCTTTTTTTGTAGCTAAAAACCGTGTGGTCTATTTTCAAATAAGTTTATAGGGGAAAGGGGGGGCTTCAGGTTACTGATTGGAAGGTTGTGAGTTCAAATCCCACTTCCATCACGCTGCCACTGTTGGGTCCTTGAGCTAGGGCTTTAACCCTTAGTTGTTCAGTTACATCCTGTCACAACTGTAAATTGCTTTGGATAAAAATGGCAGCCCAAATGTAAATGTAGTTTAAAACATTACACTGATCAGCAGAGCATGGTGCTGCAATGAGCAGAAGCAGCACGCATATCACATCTGGTTTAATAAAGTACACTAAAATGAGCTTTAGTGTCATCTCATTTAACTGCCTAATATCAGACAGCTGTAAGTGGTATATTAACCATTTTGAGTCGTGATTTTTGCCGGTAAAGCTCAGCAAGATCAGATTAACTTGGATTAATGAATTATTGGATTACCTAACTCAAAATACAGCTTATCTTTTGACAATACTAGGTAGGATCCTACAAGGAAGAATCATATGATTATCTTAATCACAGTGTATACACTCTGCTAATTCATCTTTTTCATTTAAAAGAAGGTGAGAAAGAACTACTCTCACCATTACTACAAAGCACTACATGAAAACTAATATATATATATATATATATATATATTAGTTCCTAACAGAATCACTATGTGTTCCAGGTGGCATGAAAATAATCTCCTTCTGAAACAAACAATCAGTAAAACACAGTAGCATATTAGAAACAAACATCATAGGAAGTACAAACCTGCTAAATTGACTTGTTAATTTATTCTCATCAATCAGACTGTTTAGTTTATAATAATCCAGAAAAGTCCGGGCCACATTTTTACCCAGCTTCATATCTGTGTATGCCTGTTAAGGTACTTCTGCAAGTGGTTACATTAATGTCATCACAGGCAGAATAACACTGAGAATAGCAGCATGTATCATATAATTACCATATTTTTCTGAGGACAAAAAAGCTTAAATTCATTTACCATGCTCAGATATTGGCTGCAATCTTAAATGTTGCCACTGTCAGGCCGTGGAGAAAATCTGTTTAGCGCTGACATTTAAAAGTGAAATCTCCTTAGGCTCAATTCTTTGTATGTTGAAAGACTACACAAATCTATCGCTTTGCCTCCAAGGCCCTGCCAATCTTACAGCGCAGACTTCCTCTGCGTCTATAAATCTCTGCTCCGACGTGCTGTCATTAATTGAAATATAAACTAAATATATAAACAAAAGCCCAATTTTCACCATTCCAGAACACAAATAAATAGCTGGCTAATACTCAGCAGAGCAATGCACAGAGTAAAGAGCCAGAACAGCTCAGGCAGCACTTGGCTGCTAGCGAGCGTAAATCAACGATGTTTCCGTTAGCCATGAGGGAAAAAAATGCAGTTATTCACAGCTAGGGCTTTATTTAAATTCATACAACTGCTACTACTCTGCACGACTTCCTATATTCCGCCTCCACCATGACCACATTACAGAACACATCTATTACCCAAAGCACTACACCATAATGTTGGGAGGCCTTTTACGATGCGGCTGCACGGATGCCAATCTATTGATGCTAAGAGGCAAGCCGAGAACCATTATAGGATAAAACAACAGAAAATCTCTTTATCTTTCTCTCTTTCTCTCATGGTCAATGATGTAACATCATGGCAAAGAGGTAAAGCACTTTACAATTTAGAGTAGATGAGAATAGAATAACGTGTATTCTCTATTGTGTGTCATATCTAAGAGGTTCACATGGTGGAAAGACCATTGGTACCTATTATTTTTATTATTATTATTATCAAAAATCAAGCAGTTGGGTTTCAAATGGCTACCGTGGTACAGTGTGTTACAAAATTATACTTGCCAATCAAGAAATAATTGGGATGAAAAGTAGATGGGAAAAAATAGTAGATCGTTTATTAAAAATGTTTAATAATCCCATGTGTTGTGTTTAATGTTACACTACTCTGAGAAAGGACTAAGATGATAAATAAGGACAGACATGTAATGTTTTACCTTGGCAGATGGATGTCAGATGGTTGTTGATGTCCAGATATGACATGTCAGAATGCCAAAGTTATCTGATTGATACAAAACCTCTGCAAGGAGGATAAAAGAAGGGCCTTTTAACTGATTTCCCTTCATTTTATTTCTGCAAGCAGTCAAAACCATGTCCTGGCCAATGTATATGGTTAAACTTTATTATCCCAACAGTAAATGTGAAAATAGTCCCTGCTTCGCACAGAGTCCATTATGTGGCCTTTCATTTTACACCAAATAACAAATATTTTGCAAATTCAACCTTGTTCTTTACATATCCATGTGGTGCCATTGCCCACTGTTTCCCACCCCATGTTTAAAAATCTGGACACAACACTGCATGTGGAATATGCACACACAATCTTGCACAACCTCGTCTCCAAAATAGGACAGTGAAGATTAAAATTATATTACGTTCCTTCCTGATTTACTATGCCACCACTGTATTATTCATGATCACCTCAATTTCCAAACATAATATGACAATTTATCAGCTAAATAAAAAATGGTGGAAAACAAGGTTGCTCATCCCCTTGATTATCATAGAGGGCTTGGCATCTGTCTTTGATCTACACCATTTTGGCTCCAAGAGGTGGCAATTTCTTCATCTTCCTCTTGCTCGTTTTAGCCCAGGCAGCCACTGCAGTGTGTGGCATCATCCTGGGCTCCATCCTTCATCCAGTGGGCTGATGGGAACTCTCTCCAGGACTCCGATGCCTGTCTTCATAGCCCATCTGTCCAGGAACGCAACCTCTGCAGCCCTCCAAAAACAACAAGTGCTATTTTTGGGTGCCAGGAAAAAAGGAGGCCATGACATCATATGGTTTGGAATTCTGCCTAATGGATTTATACATATAAATGAACCCAGGATAAAAGAGAGACTCAAATTTGTATAATTTCTTGGTCTGAAGGCTTTGGCTTTAGTGCTATGCTGCCTGGCAACAGTATCAAAAAACTACGCCAAAGCCTCCTCAAAATCTCCATTATCCTTGGCATTTTTTTTTTTTTTGCTGTGACCTCAGAAAAAGTTTTGTGTTTCCCCTTGATCAACAGAAACTCCAGCAATCTGTGTTTGTGTGTGTATGCCCGCTCTCAGCGGCGACATAAATAGCCCAGGAGCCTGCCGCGTGCAGATGGCCTCTCAGCTTGTGATGTCACATCATGCACATCCGTACCAGGACCTGGGTGATGGACGGCCCAATGAGGAAGATGAGAAAACTTCATCAGCATCACAGCTGCAAGCAAGACCCTCCTGAGCTCGGATTGGGTGTTGGAAGTAGGCCAATGGCAACGTGGGCCACGCCAATGGGGCAATAGCGGTTGAGAAGTCACGAAGCTGCGGAAGTTTCCAAAATATTCACTGTCCCAGCAGGACATGAGGTGAGAGGTGTTGCATAATCACAGAACAGGACGGTGAGGCTTCTTGGCATGGGTCTAAAAAAGCACACAGCAGAGAGGAGGCTTGTGCGTCATCGAGTAGCCCTGGGAATCACCTTTCACAAACAGGCCAGAGAAGGGCAAAGATCTTGTTTGTGACAGGGAGGAAAAGATATGATGGATGACAAAAGGTAGCATGTGTTTATAGCAAAAGGATAAAGATCTGCATTGTGAGCATGGGCCTCTATTCATAGTAGTTATCTGGAGAGATACACCAAGGGGAACATGTCTTTAGTCATTCATTTATGCAGTTAAAATACGTAGGTTTCTTCTTTGTCACATGAATACAAATTAAAACGACACAAACAGCACAATGTGCTTTGTAATATATTGTGATATAATTTAAACCTTAGCTGGCAATTCTTTTAATTGGACGGCTGTTCTATGATGAAGGACGGAAGTGTGCAGAATAGCAGTAAAACCCCTGATGTCAGTGATGCATTTGCTGTTCTTAATATTATGTACACACTCTTCCTAAATCGATTTGGCATTTTGTTGAAACTCAAGGACGCACCTCCAATGGGGCTGATGAGACATGTGGGAGACTTGGTTGGCAAAAAATTTGTTTACCAGGTTGTTTATTCACACCGACCCGCCACACAGACAGACGGACAATGATGCCCCAATGACAAGGAACAAGACACCATGGTCTTTAACCGACCGTTGGCTAACAAGCAGACAAATTAAGGCAATCAGCACCATCAATACAGCAGAGTGACAGGCTTGTCACCAGGGTGTCACAAACAGCCAATTAACAATGCTAATTAAAACAGCAAACAGGAGGACACAAAGGGAGCTGGCATTGTCCCCCTGCAGCTCCTATTCACAGCCTGATGTGCTTCTCTAATGCAGGACAAATGAGTGCTCTCCAGCAGCGGAGGAATTCATTGGATGTGTGTATTTGCATTTCATACCTAATTTCATTGGCTAGATGTGAGTTTGTCTGTTCACCTACATATTGACTGAAACATAAGCACACATCTGTTCATACAAACACAGGCAGTACTATTTGAGCTACAGAGAGTGGCCTGTTGTAGTGTTAATACAAATGAGATGGCCACAGGGCTGCAGAGTTGCACTAAGTGGCTGAGATGAGCACTCCGGTGTATAGCATCCGATTTGAAAGTGAAGCTGCCGCGGCATGATTGGCTGCAGACCACAACACACAGACCCTACACAATCATGTCAATTTCATGCCATAAAGTTCTCAAAGGGCAGAACACTGGCGTATCTGATGACCCTTTTACAAAAAAAAATCCACTTGAAAGCCAGAGGGAGAGAGAGTGAGGGAAGAGAGACAGAGAGAGAATTGAGGAGGAGAGGGAAACCCATCAGTCCTTTATGGACCATAAAGGCCATTAGAAGTTTTCAGAAGTTAACTCCTGTAGGACAATGTACTTTAAACTAACTGACTTTGACGACAACACTGACTTTGACGAAATAGAAGATTTCACCTTAAAACATGGACTGTGCACAACTGCATGAAATCCAGCATATTTGCATTTATATATTTATATGTGAGATGGGCCTTTGATTTATTAACCATACTAAGGCATTGTCATGAACATGCATGTCTTGCATCTTGTATTAAAACTCTGTGTTTGCCGGGTGTGAGTGCTCTTTAGAACATGCCAGTCAGGTGTCGTTGTCAGACTGATCCTTGCTTGCAGACAGCTGTCAGCACATGGAGCAGCCAGACTGTCTTCTCCAAAAGCTGTGATTGATGTGGAAACCAGCAGGAACCACCAAGCTGTCTGCTTCCACACTCTGTTCAGCCTTTATCAATTTCTAAGTATGACCTGTCCTCAGGACAGCAGCGCAACATTTAAACAAGGTATCTCTGGAGCTGGCTATTTGATGTGGCTGATCGGTGCTTGCTTGAGCGGGACACTTATTTCCGAAGGCTAAAGATACCAGCTCTCTCAGTAGCCATCTGCAACCTACAAGACAGTAGAAAATGGCACGATCGGTAAAGCAGTGAACCTTCTCTCCCTCCACTCTGACAAGACGAAGGCGAGAACCTATTAACTTGTCAGACCATAAAGGGCAACAGAGCCAATTCTGAATGGCTAACTTTTAAATAGGCTTTTCTGGAAAATGTTCACAGTAATGTGTGCATAACAGCCATAAATGCAGTTCTACCCTAAACAAAATGCTAACTCTGATTTTAAGGCTAACCTTTAATTCAACCTGCCTCTGGCGATGAAACTGTGCAATCCTTTACAAAACTCCAAGACATGATACAGAGAGTTGTTTCTATAGGCGTTAACTTTGCAACAAAACAAGGCAAGGTATTAAAAAAAAGTTGCAAAGGAAACTCTCTCCATAAAGTGCCCAGCTGAGTCTTGAATGAGCTCCCAGATTCTCTCAGCTATCACCTGTCTCTGAAGCACTAATGATGGTCTGGCATCACAGTTTGCCACCCACCTTTTCAAAATAAGTTTCACAACAGCCCAACACTGAAAAAACACGATGCTTTGAAGCTTCCAAGGTATTATCTGTGACCAATTAAGCTGTTGTTTGGTTGGTGGCATGTGGAAAATGACAGGAAATTGTGCCCATTCCAGACAGAAAGAGCTTTTCCTACAATAGACAGGTCTCATAGAAAAATGTGCCATTAAATTGATCTTTATAATTACAGCCATGGTTGCTCCAAAGATTTCATTAATCAGGCCTCATCACTCCAAAAGGTCATTCCAATCATACGGTCTCTGTTCTTTATCATCATTCAGAGCCCAAGAGGACCCATAAGCACCTGTATCAACTCTTGGAGATGCTTCCTTGCCAGCAGGGACATTAGTAAGCCTGTGATGCATAAGGGACATTTGACGAGCATAGAAATTCGAGTGCTAATGTGAAAAATGCAACATTAGTTTCACAGTATGAATCACTAAAGGTGCTGAAATACTTCACATTGCTTCTCTATGTTCTTAAAATGTTCCATCTGTACCATGAGACAAAACAGTATGTATATGTGCATGTGATAAGTCTCCGTGAAGCTATGAGGTGTAAGTTCATTCTGGTACAGGTAATTACACTGTCACTGTTGCCCCCTCCCTCGTTTTTCCACTCTGGAGTCCCGCTTGTAAAAGGTTTTTGTTGATGATTTGCACGCTCCACAGACCTGCTCACCAGCCCATAAGAAACGACACATCAGATTCCGTTGACCTCAATGACCCCAATCTTTGCACTACATACCATGCCAACTGCCCACTGTCTAATTGGGCCTGCACTACAACCCATCTACACACACACACACACACACACACACACACACGCCTGCACACACACACACACATGCTCTCTCTCTCTCTCTCTCTGGGTTCCCTGTGTCATTGGTTTGGCTTGTGTGTAACCTTCAGCAGGGGGTACCCCTTATTCATGCTCCATGCCACACCAGCCCTATGGTATAATCACTGTTAAATAGATGCGCCATTAGGTGGCTATTGTCCTGTGTGTGTTTGTGGACACAGCATTAATCTGCTAACACTAACATTAGCACCCCTTTCAGTCTCCCCATGCTCTTTCTAGTGGGAAGCAAAGTCAGGATCACTTTCAAGGAGAACAGCATCACGGAGAAAGTAATGACTCTTTCCAGCTCTCTGTAAATTGCCTCTTTTTTCCCAGGCATCCTCTCGCTGTCACGGGCAAAATAATCTACAATGCTGTTCAGTAATTCTACATGGATGGGTTTCTTATTACTGAATGCTAGCCAACTAGGCCTTGGAATTGACAGTTCAGTGGAGCAGTGGACAGGCAGCAGGGGGAAAATGGTGAGAAAGGGGAAAAGTTACAGCATCAGTCAGAGGCTTTACGGCCCCTTCTGATATGAGCAGCAGATAAATAAAGAAAGAATTGCAAGAGCGGCCAGCAAATGGGAGACTGCTGGCAGATGGGTGTGTGACAGAGTGATACAGGCGAGAGACATTTTTAGAGATGGAGAGGAACAGACACAGAGCCATACACACCAATAAATATATATACAGTGTAGCCTTCTCCCAGCACTAGAGGGCACTTAGGTTACATACATCTTTCCTGATTTTACACTAAAAAGCTTTTTAGTCTCTGAACTCAAGTCCTCCTTATACAATAGGTTTCAGCTTGTACTTCAGCTATACAATAAGTCTGTACAAAATTCCATAACAACACCAATATGCCAAAAGGTTCAGGAAATTATATAATCTTGTACATAGATTCCATTCGCATGTGCACAAAAAGGTCATGAAAGGTCAGTCATTCATATTCAGTAACTGCTTTATCCTGGTCAGGGTCATGGTGAAGCTGGAGCCTCTCCTGAGAACACTTCAAAACAGAGATACACCCTAGATGGGTTGCTAGAAGTCCATCACAGGGTATCCCACACACCTATTCCATCCTCAAAGTCACCAATCCTACTACTATTTTGGAGGAAACCAGAACCTACAGGAACCCACATGAATACAGGGGAAACCACACAAAACTCCACACAGACATGAAACCAGAGAACAGGATTGAACCAGTGACCTTGACACTGTGAGGAGGAAAGTCTACCACTTTCCTCCAGGGTCAGGAACAAAAGAACAGTACCTGTTGTTGCCCAGATGAGGATGGGTTACCTTCTGAGTCTGGTTCCTCTCAAGGTTTCTTCCTCTTAACATCTT
>JANDJT010000190.1:22082501-22094895 GCA_024331685.1 Stegophilus panzeri | reverse complement strand
GGTTGTGTCTAGTCCAGCTGAACCCCATTATGAATGCAGTTTCATAGATTTGTGGAATTAGTAACTATGGGGGCAAATACACTTTGACACAGACCCAGTTGGTATTGGATACGTTTTTGCTTCAATAAATAACAGTAGCATTTAAAAAGTGTATTTTCTGTTTACTCATCAGGTTACCTTTGTTTTATCTTAGATTTTGTTTTAATTTCTGTAACAATTTAGTATGAGATATACACAAAAATAGAAGAAATCAGCAGAAATACTTTTTCACAGCACTGTATATGTGACAAATAAAGACTTAAAAAAGTACTTATGAGAACATAAGCTGAGAAACCTGACCTAAAATGGGATATACAGTACACAGATGGTGGACAAACTAATGGCAACAGCAGATAAACAAAAACAAAATCATGTTTACAAACACAGCTGCACAGCTGTGTTATATTAGGTTGACTGCCAACTAACAGCATGTATCAGATCTAAAAAGAGGTTTGACATTTAGCATGTGATATGTGAGATTTCGAAGCAACATGAGGTAACTAACAGAGTTCGTACAGAGTTGCAAAGATGCCAGATGGTGGGTGCTAGAATTGCAGGTGCATCAGTTAAAAAAAAAGTATTTAGTTTAAGGTTTTATGAAAACAGTCTCAAATTCATGGCAGTGTATGTCAAGACAAGAAGGACAAGCAGACATGGACAAGAAGAAGCATACTGACATTGGACACTTTGCTTTGTGACAAAGTCTAGGTGTAACAAAGTATAATAAGTATAAACAAATTTAATTGAATTGAAATTTACAGGTTTGTTAACCCAAACAATAACTAAAAAATTAAATGAGCATGTCTATAACCCAGCTTCAGCAAAAAAATACAATAATTCAGGCTGCCATTTGGAATAAGTTTGTATCAAAGGCCAGTGTGTGAAGATGCCTAACTCAGTGTGCAGCACACAAACCTGCACACTTGCACAATGGAAAAAGATAATGCTGTCTGATGAATCATCGTTCACCATATTCCCTATATCTAGATGGATTTATGATTGGAGGAACCCAAAAGATGCCTTTCACACACAATATATGCTGCCAACTGATAAGTACAGTGGGGGATCTATAGTAGTGTGGGCAGTCATCTTGTGGAAATCAATGAGAGCTTTGCATAGCCAACAAATATGAGGCAATATTACAGAATCAGGTGCACCCTACTGTGCAAATACTCCAGAATATTCCAGAATGACAGTGCGCTCCCATACATCCTGCTAAAATTATTCAAAAGTGGTTTGAAGAACACCAGGATGACAACCTCCCTAATCATCAGATTTAAACATCCAGTGATCAGTCAGTTCTCAAAGTCGATGTGTTGGAAGTAGGAAAAATGGGCAAGTGTAAGGATCTCAGCGATCCTGATCGCTTGATCTGATTGAACAACTCATGGATTGAGTCCAATCCATGTAAGCCCCACCTTACAACTTACATGACTTAAAGGATCTGCTGCTAACGTCTTGGTGCCAGATACAACAGCACACCTTCAGAGGTCTTGTGGAGTCCATGCCTCAAGGCGTCAAAGCTGTTTTAGTGGCACAAGGGGGATTATCTCAAATCACTGGAAGATTTGCTTCTTGAAGATTGTTCCACCTCACCCCAAACCATTCAGGAGTTATATGACAGCATTGTATGAAGGATTTAAAGTTCTTCTGGAGGTAAAGGGTGGCTATTTATTAGTTTCTCTCTGTTATTTTGTCCACTCCCATAAAAATTCTGAAATGAAAAAAAACAACAACCTAGTTTTACCTCCTACAGCATCAGAAGCACTTTGCTTTCACAGCTATTGAAGGACTTTTGTCAAAAATGCCCTGTTGGTTTTTTTGGGGGAAATTGTGTACTACGTTGCAATATATTACTACCACTACATTTATTACTGAAGTACACCGCAGTTACTTGAATTTTTCTTTGGCTATATATATACTCACTGGCCACTTTACTAGGAACAGATGTACACCTGCTCACTCATGCAATTATCCAATAAGCCAGTGACGTAGCAGCAGAGCAATGAATAAAATCATGCAGATGCATGTCAAGAGCGTCATCTGAATGGTGAAAAAATGTGATCCCAGTGACTTTGACTGTGTCTTGGATGCTGTTGCCAGACGTGCTGGTTTGAGTATTTTAGAAACTGTTGATTTCCTGGGAATTTCATGCACAACTGTCTCTAGGGTTCACACAGAATGGTGCAAAAAGTATTCTCTGGTGATGAGAGAGGTCAGAGGAGAATGCCCAGACTGGTTTGAGATGACAGGAAGGCTATAGTAACTGAAATAACCACTCTTTACATTTACAACATTGGTGAGCTGAAAAGCATCTCAGAATGTATAACATGTCTAACCGTGAGGTGGATGGGCTACAACAGCAGAAGGCCACATTGGGTTCTACTCATGTCAGCCAAAAACAGGTATCTGAGGCTACAGTGGGCACAGACTCACCAAAACTGGACCGTTGAAGACAGGAAAAAGACCAGATGATGTATGCACAGTATGACAATAAAAAAGACAGGAAGAAAATAAATAAATAGTAAGTGCTAGTGGTAAGAGAAGCACTTCTGCTTGTTGTTTTAATTATAAAGCAAATATTTTTAAAATCTTATTTATACTCTTATTTATACACTTACTTAGTTACTCTTACGTTTTCATTTTTTTTTTTAAATTTAGATATACCTGAGGTTCCATCACACTAATACTAAACAGGCATGTTTTATGCTATAAAGGAGCAGCAACAACTCTCCTGCTGGTCATTTCATAAGCTGTGTTTAATAACCACTGCATGGTTGAGAGATATTCATTTATGTTCTTTAGTCAGCGAGCAAACCTAACACCCCGATATCTGCACTCATGGTCACCACTCTGGCTTCAATCATAAAACGTATGATTAATTTGCTCTGCAGCAAGGGACGATAATAACTGTCAGCAACTAGAGAAAAAAAAATCCCAGAGCACATATACAGTAGTCCAGTAAGTGAGGAAGTAGTTGGCTGTCACTTGAAAGGGAATATTTACAGACTGTAAAGACAGAAAGAGAGAAAGAGAGAGAGACAAAGAGAGACAGAGAGAGAGAGAGAGCAGAGGATGGAAAGTGTGTATACTTATATAAGCGGAGAAGAAAAGTCCAAAAAAGAAATGTGCAAGTGTGTGTATCAGAGAAACAGCTTTTATCCATGAAAAGAGCAGAGCTGTGCTAGTGGGGCGCTGCTGGAATAAGGAGAGGAAAACCCTTCAGATGTGCCTCCGCTGTACCCACGCACTATTCACACACATCACCATACAGCCGAGCGGAGAGAGAGGAACTGCAGTGCAGGAACCTACTGCTGTGCATACAGCTCATCAGCTCCAACATGGCCGCCACATCATTAAGCTTCTGCTTGGAGAGAAGATGAGAAAGACTCCGTGTGAGTTTTCTGTAGAGACGCATGATCACACTGGTGAGTGGGATGTTTGGAGGACTAACATTTGACGAGCTACATCTTCGATGGTATTTTAGGATTAATCTATTTTTTTCTCGTTTCCAGTTTTGCACACAATGACGAACAAGAATTCTGTTTTTTTCCCCTTGACCTCTCTACCTCTTTACCCACCCTGCTTGCTCTTTCTGTCTGTCCCTTTCACTTCTCACTCTCTCTCTCTCTCTTTCTCTCTCTCTCTCTCTCTCTCTCTCTCTCTCTCTCTCTACAGTACAGCTATGCCAAGCCTCCTTCTTCTCATTAAACATTCCAAAGCTCACCTCGACTCCCGGGGGTCGTCAGGCAGAGCAAGCGAGCGAGTGAGCGAGAGGGAAACAGAAAGAGAACAAGTAGGTGAATTAGAGAAAAAGAGAAAGAGAGAGCAGGAGGGAAAACTCAGGCGGCACTTGGTGCTTGAAATTCTGCTCACAGCCAAAGCAATTTCCTGGCGAGCGCAGGGCTGTCAGGCCTCTGATGGCAGGCGGTGAAATATTGTGGCTGGGATAGGGGCGGCAGCCTGCATGCCAGCCTGATGGATGGAGCCCGCAAGGAAGAGAGGGAAACAACACACAGAGAAAAAAGAGGAGGATACAACTAGAGAAAGAGAGATCCAGGAATAGTGAGATAAGGAGAGAGAGAGAGAGAGAGAGAGAGAGAATGGCAAATCCAGGCACCATTAGGGAAGCATCATCAGCTCCTTGAAGGGGTTCCCAGGGTCCAATAGAGGTGAAAGGCATTCTAATTGCACATTCGCCCTGTATCACAAGCCAAGACTGGTCCACAGGCGGAGAATTTTCTTAAGCACACACACACACAAACACACACACACACATACACACACATACACACACACACAACGTTGACTATTTCTCATATTGAGAGAAGGAGTTTACGTCTCAGGCTGTGTAATGGGACTATATGCATGAGGTGCTAATTGACCAAAACAGTTCGTTTGGCCGATTTGGTCCATTAACAAAATAAGATTGGAAATCTTAATGCCACTGCTTCATCATCTCTATGCTGCTTCAAAGATTTTTTTTGCTCTTAGCAGACTTCCCTTACTTTTATATATTGACCTTGATCACTACATGATAAAATAAGATACTGGTCTCAGATCAGCCATACATGCCCCTATACTGTAGCTTGAACCTCCCATCGGAAAAATAGAAACACCAATTCTATGCACCAATTCTCACTTCAAGGACAACTGCAGAGATACACAGGCAACATTTACCTAGCCCCCAATGTCAACAAAAAGCCTGCCAATCACGCAGCCCTAATGTGCTGTCAATCAAAGCCGGACAATACTCCACCGGTCTAACGGTGATGGATCGTTCAATTAACATGCGTCTCTGGCCTCTAGATTTGTTCATTTGAATTTGTAATTGGCCAATTAAAGGCAATTAGGAAATTAGGAATATGAAAACATGAGATGATTTGATCGCTGATGCATTGCATACTCAAACATGACTTGGAAATAGAACATAATGTCCATCATATTGTCGGTGAGGCTGAGTGCAGGAAAGATCCAGGCTGGATGTGAATGTACTTGTGCAAGAGATAAGAGAAGGTCAAAGAATTAAGTTAAGGAATATCTACCTACAGCATAATAATTAGCCTGGGCCTTTAAGACCCATAAACAACATGCTTCTCTGTAATGGGGGAAACAATTGTGCTGATTTAAGCAGGATTAAGAGCTGATGTCTTTAACCACAAAGCACTTAGCATCAGCAATACCTATAATAAAAGGGTGAAACAAAGTCTGACCATGTTAAAAGACTGACCTCAGTGATCTTTGTGGTTCGATAATATAAGACGAGGAATGTGGAACAGCTAATGTGGAAAAGTAATTGGAAAAAAGGTCAGACTATAAAATAAGGTTTAAATCTCACTGGAATGGGTAGGTGGGTGTTTGGTATTAATGTAGTCATAACTTTCATGAATTGTAACTTGTTTTGAACTTGTTTTTCTATTAATTGAAGCATAGCTTGGACTTTGACTTGGATTTGAAAAGTTGTCTTTCACAAAGGCTACACACATGATTGATCCTTTAGCACTAAATACACTAAATAACTGTATTACGACCACAGTAATAATGTAGCTTAAAGCAAATCATTAAGGTAGCTATTATTATTATTATTATTGTTGTTGTTGTTGTTATTGTTGTTGTTGTTATTATTCAGTAATTTCAGTACAGACTTCAGTGGCAGTTAAAGGATATTGGACTCGAGTCTCAACTTTCACTTGGGGGTAATTTGACTTGAACTTGAATGTGTGAGAGTAAAGACTGAGTAAAGAGTGCAAAATTGAGAGAATGATGATAAACAGATACACCATGCTCCCTCACTGAGCCCTGCAGTCTAATGGATGGAGCTGTTTAGCCCTTTTTAAGATGGAGATGACTCGTAATCAAGCTGAACGGGCACTTTGACGGTGCCGAGCACCACATTGTGCGGTTAGCGCATCCTAAGCAGCTACATCTGTCGGCTGCTAATGACTCTGAGGCTGGGCACTAAAACCAAACAAACAAGGCCATTTTTCAGCAAGTCCATCTCCCCCAACACAACAGATCAGACTTTGACAGACTTGGCCTAAAGCTACTCCATTGGCCTACGTACTTCACTCTGCCATTCCCATAAGCAGAGACACAGAAAGAGAGAAAGAGAGATGTGTACCTTCCTTGTGGGAGCACTTTGGAAGGAAGGGCCAGATAGTGCTGACACAAACTGGAGGTTAGCAATGACAGGCACAAATTGCTCGTAAATCTCTGAGATGGGTAAGTAATGGGTGTCTGACACCAGAGGACATCGCAAGACATGCATGCACACACACACGCACACACACACATCACACACCACACACACACACACACACACACACACATACACACACACACATACACACAGCAAGTTCCTCCCTACCATTGTCTACCATGTAACATACGATGACTAGAGGAAATAAAGTGGAAGAGAAGGAAAGGATAAAAATGAAAGTTCACAAGAAGAGTGGCTTCAAGGTGCAATATCCATCCACTAATCCTGACAGGAACTAATACATTTGTTTCAGATGGAAAATTAATTTTCTAATATTAAAAAGGTCAGATATGAAGCATGGCAATGCCGTCCCTTTTGTCATCTTTAACAAATTATCCAAAATGGCATTGTCAGATTGTTGGGGAGATGTTTTCCATGATGAATGTTCCCAGCAATCAGCCAATCAAAAAAGAATCCCTCGCTCCCCTTGATAAATGGGTTGGAAAAGTGGCGCTTTGCCAAGGAGATAGCCCCATTTGTTTCTTTATTCCATTAAAAAAAAGAAGGAAAAGAACGTCCTGCGCTACCGATTATATTTACCTGCATGACTGACTTTAAGCTATTTTCTTCCTGGACCAGTGCTCTGATTCAGATGTAAAATAGCATAGTGTTTTTGCTCAAAAGCATTTGGTTGACTTTCAGCAAGGATGTCCAAGGTTTTTTCTGTTTTGTTTCTTAGACAGAATAAATTCATTTCAGACACTCTATGTATTAATAAGAGAAAATATCATATTACTTATTAAAACCCTCCAAAGAAACAATGCTGCAAATGGCAATCAAATTTTAATATTTTACCAACAAAACTTTAAATACGAATAGTGACAATAAATGAACTATAATATATTATTATTATTATTCACAGCTGGGGAATTTGTATGTAATTAACGTCTTCACTTCGCGAATATGTGTTAACTTAACATAAGTTAGCTTTGTCTGTGTTGTCTCAGTTTGTGTTAGTCTGGTGCTTGTTTGTGTAGCGGTGTGGGATGGCAGGATGTACAGTGTAGCCAGTGAGCAAATGGTTCATTCACATGACACCATGTTGGCCCTACATTTGGGAGTTTAAACAGAATCCTGCTTCTAGTGTCATCGACCAGAGAAAAAGGCACTGCCAGTAGGACACAAGAGGTTGTGTGTGTATGTGTTTGTGGGTGTGAGGGAGCTTGGAAGAGCCCAAAACTTACTGTGGTAGATAAGAACCAGTTTAGACTATCTATGCGTGTGTAACCCAGAACTGACAGTAGTCAAATACGTCTCTCCATAAACATGCAAATCAGTCACCATCACCAAGGACCACACCCTGTTAACCCCTCTCTACTGACATCTTCTACATTTACACATAAGTTAGCTCTGCTAATTTGTACACTCTTTGAGTATACAAACACCTATTTAAAGTTTTATTAATTACTCACCATATATAAAAATCTCCCTTGTGGCCTCATATGTGTTTCAGTGAACATACAGTGAAGGGCAAGTGAGTTGTGGATTATGTATATGGGTAAGTGAAAATAGGTTTGTGTGTGTGTGTATATGTGTGTATGTAGTGCGTGAGGGACATGGACAGCTTGCTCTGGTATGAAGGATCCCATCGATCAGTGTGTCAGCGCTGAGGGAAAAGGTTAAGGCCCGTTGCGTGGCCTCGTTCCGCTCACCGACAATCCTGCTCTTATCAGGATGTGAAAGAGCAGCAAAGGGCAGACCATTCCCAGGACAGCCGCTGACCTTCACTAATCACACACCTCACTCACTTTCTAGCTATAATTAACACCCAGCCAGAACAGATGGCTCTGAACTCAAACAAAGAATGTGCAAACGGGCATAGAGAAGAAAATCAAGGGGAGACGCTCCTGGCCGAGAGAGGTTTGAAATCGCCCCTAACAGATACACACATACACCTACAGAAAGCTGCTGAGTCAAAGTTCCCACAGTGTTAGTGTAATGAGCATAGGGCAAATACAGAGTTTTAAACATTGAATTAAGCTTTTGGAATATTCAATTTCAATTCAAATCAATTTTATTTGTATAGCGCTTTTAGCAAGGGTCTTTGTCTCAATGAATACACACCACATTCAGGTCAATTTTTTATTTTTTTTAAATACCTTGCATATATCACAAAGAGCTAGTGCACTCTGATTCAAAATGATATCAAAGAAATGTATTGCTTGAACAGACATTTAGTGTATGAATTTGATAAACATGGTATATGCCAGAGTATATCAAAGCACATCTTCTTTGGCAATGGACAAATGACTCATGCCAATACATTATGAATGCTGGGTTAAAAGAGATCAGTACAATTGTGTGCATATACAGTGTACAGTGAGGTCCAAAAGTCTGAGACCACTTTAAAAAATTCAGGATTTTTTATTTAATTAAAAATAGGAAATAAACAGAAGGTTCAATATCTTCTGCACTATTTCTAGGTCGCTATTTAAATGTAAGCAAATTAGTGATATTGACCATGTTAACTGCTTTGGTCAGATTTTCCTCATGTCTAATCTCTTCTATTGAAGCATGTGTTCAGACGACACTCAGATGGATTTGATCTAAAATGGACCATAAAATTTTGCAGAAACTTGTGGTGTCAGTGCCAGCTTGAGTGCACACTGTTATTAAAGCAAAAAGGGCACGTACCAAATACTAAGAAACTCTGAAATTCATGTAAATATTTCAAAGATTCTACTTTTCTCTCAAGTTTTCTTAATAATATAATGTGCAGATTTTTGGACCCCTCTGTATGTATATGTGTTTGTGTGTCAGCTGTCACTTACAGGATCTTGGTTCATTTGGATGATGAGTTGTTTGACAGCATGTAGAGTGGGATGCGCCCACTGGGATGGGTCCTGCCAATAGCGGTTCAGGTCAAAACCCATCAGTGAGCACCTGCACGAAGAAGCAAGTAAACAAGGTGAGTAAACAAACAACTAAGCCTCTGCAAACAAAGGCCTACACTGCCTGCCTGAGATCATCCGCTCCAATTGCCCGTATAAGCACTACTTTCTAACATGGCAGTATCAGCAGTACCTCAACAAAGAGTACTCAACAATGATACAATGTCTGCAGCGCTCACCAGAAGCAAAGAAGTTGTACAGAAGATGTCTCTTGTGTGGAATTACTTTGAATTGGGTGACGACAAAACTGCAGTTTGTAAGCTCTGCACTGCTTCACGCTGCAGCAGTGAAGCGGGAGTTTCAGCGTCGTCATTTATTTATTTTTTTGCTGCACTGCTCGAGCTGAATTAAAGCGCCAGTACATGTTGAAAGATTTAAATGAAGATGAGTCGACAAAAAAGTATATATTGCACAGAAAAATATTTTTGTGGAGTAGTATATTTCATATCCAGTTAATGTTAATATGAGTTAACATCATCAAAAAAAAAGAGTTTATATTATATATTACCAGTTTGATGTTCAGTGATGAAGTAGAAATGCTTTTGTTTGTGGTGAGTGAATGTGAGCCTAACATGAGGTTTTTTTTTTAGATTTCACTCAGTTAATTCTGTTAATATGAATTAATAACATTCAATATGTTAAGAAATCTTAATTTAATCTTCAGAATTTATTTAATGTGTTTATGTTAATTAGAGTAATGTGTTTTCTGTTTATGAGACCAGTTACTGTGAAACAACTTGTTGAAATGGAGAGAAGTTTTTATTTGCATTTCTTTCAGAATTGTGGAATTAATTATTATTAATTTAAAAGAAGGCATAAAAGGCAGAACTATCGGTATCGGTTATCGGTATCGGCCGATATCACTCTGAATAATCGGCTATCGGTATCGGCTGAGAAATTTAGTATCAGTGCATCTCTAGTAATAATGCACACAAATAACAATGACATCAATTCAATTCAATGTAATTCAATTTGATCTGTATAGAGCTTTTAACAACAAACACTGTCACAAGGCAGCTTTACAGAAATCCGGATGTAGATTTAGATTCCTAATGAGCAAGTCAGAGGAAACAGTGACAAGGAAATTCTCCCTATGATGACATGAGGAAGAAAGCTCGAGAGAACTCAAAAGGGAAAACATCCTGCTCTGGGTGACACCAGAATGGTTTATAAATCATTACAGTATACAGCTGAGTAACCATGTGGTACATTTGTTTACGTTAAAAGATAATCACATACATAGAAAAGAACACATCTTGATAGACATAAACACATGTTCACACTCAAGAGATTTTTGCATCAATTTTTGGGTGCTTGTGGAAGAGATACATGTTCCAGGCTGAGGAAATCTCCTGAATGAAGAAAGTTGGTCTGCTTGTCATGGATATCCTGGAGGGAAATCCGGACTACAGTTCCCAGCAGCCACTGCACCACACCATCATGTCACATGACCACCTGAACTTCATTCTTGTTAACGAGCACTTATGGGTATTTATAGCCACAGTTTGCACTACACTGACTGTCTGGTGTTTGTCTTTCTCTGCCGTCGTTTCTGTCATAGGGTTCATGGTCTTTATTTCATGGTTTTTTCTTTGCCTTAGTGTTTTGCCATGTGTTCATAGCTTCTTTTGTGTTTGTTTTCATCGTTATTAAACTCTTTATCTGCACTTGCATCCATCTCCGCCTCTAAATCATGACACTGCTCCTCTATGGTATCACAATTATAGACTTGTTGGCCCCGACAAGTTACTCTGGTTACTCAATAGGTCAGTATCATGCATCACTGTAACTTGCAAACAGCTACAAGAAGTTACTATCATGAGATGAAGAGGGACATAATGTTTAGACTTTGTTTTATTGGAGACCAGATGTCCTGTCACCTTTCAGGTAATCTCAGGTAGTTTAAAAGTGCAAGATGGCCAGTATAGTGTTGCTGTAGTCAAGTTGTCAGATGATGAGTGAATGGTTGAAGAGTTGTGTTGCACATTCTGTCAAGGCACAGACTGATTATTCTAATATTATACAGAGTAAACCTGCAAGACTGGGCAAGGTAAGTAAAGGCAAGATGGTTGTTGATTTGTAGAAACCAAATTTGATGGTGATTATTTATTGACTGGGGAACTCCCCAGGATAATTAGAAACCGTATCTGTTTGTGCTTGTAATCCTTCATCCAAGCTGATATATCTGTACTGAGAGTGAGATATTCTATACTCTGGAAAAAAAATACTGGCGTGAGATTTACTAGTGTGGTAACAATTGTCACACATAAAATCTTATTAATATTTTAAGTAAGATTTACATGGTTCCAAGGATTACATAAAAATATGCATATTTAACTAGCTGTTTTCTTTTATTAGTCAATCTCAACACTGTAAAAAGTACACAAAGTATATGTTACTTCCGCTTCTCATTTCTGTAGAACTCCAATAGAGTGCTGCAAAAATGAGTCCTAAATCCCAGAAATTAGTTAGCATTTTAGCACTTCCAGTGCCATGGTCCCAAAGTCAATGGGTTTCTGGTTACATGCCTGAAATAAGGTCTGTGATTAACACAAGCATAAGATATTTTCACATTTTATTATATGACATAAAACACATCAGTAATACCTCACGTGTGATTTTGTTAAGCTTTTATGTGTCTTGAAAAAAGCGGTTGCTAACAATTAGACGTTAGATGGGACATTAGATGTCATCACAAATCATCAGACCGAACAGGAAAACTCCTCTACTACAGCCTCGTTGTGTTTATACTCACGCTCTTGCCCAATTGTTTTTTTTTTCTTTCCCAAATTGTAGTGCTATAAAACTTAGTGGTGGTGATGTTGAAGTCATGTGACCATGGTGTAGTTCGTTTATAGCCTAATTTTAGGTTTATAATTCTGCCGACTGTAGTTAGGCTTCAAAATTCCTGAAAGTTGTGTTCATTTGTGAAGACTATCTTGATGAACAAATCGTGTTTAACTTTTATTGGTCACAGAGCTTATTTTCTGCAATAGTCCAAAAGCCAATGGGAAAATCCTATTGGTTTTTTGTTGAGGGAACCAGGGTGATGCTAACTTCTAGACTGGACACTATGGATAAATGCACTGACAGTATCTCACAAAAGTGAGTACACCCCTCACATTTTCGTAAATATTTGATTATATCTTTTAATGTGACAACACTGAAGAAATGACACTTTGCTACAATGTAAAGTAGTGAGTGT
>JANDJT010000190.1:22063873-22082401 GCA_024331685.1 Stegophilus panzeri | reverse complement strand
AGTGTTGTCACATGAAAAGATATAATCAAATATTTACAAAAATGTGAGGGGTGTACTCACTTTTGTGACATACTGTACATCAGCCTTCATAAAGACTGAACTTGCAGAAGACAAACTGTACACCTGACTGAGAAACACAAAGAGGGTGAACCAAGAAAACTTTACAGAACACTTGAGCTTAGCCTTAGGCCTTAAAGACAACAGAAAACAAGATTTATTGAAATCAACCCATCCATAACGCTTAAAATTGCAATCAGTTTAAAGTTCTGCATCCGCTTATGCAAAAACCATACCTCCACTTTAGTCTGCAATCGGTTCAAGTAAACATTACTTCTGTTTTTTCTAATCTTCGAAGCACTTGCAAAAATAATAGCAAATTTAACCCAGTAAAGAAAATAAAATATACACTTTGGGCTTTAGCCATATATTTACATGAATTAATTTAGTACAGCACTTAAAGCATTTAAGTCCTTCTAATAATTGACTTTTCTGTGGTCATATTTATCATGCGAATGTTTTTTTGTTGTATCATCAGCATAGCAGGGATGAAGAATGGGTGATGGCACATAACTAGGTGTACTGTGAGAAGAGGAGGGAGCCAAGCATTAGTCCTTGATGTATACCTGGTAAAAGAGATACACTGTTGTTTCAAAACAATAACCCAATGCTAAACACTCAAGTGCAAAAACCCACACAAGTACGCCAGGCTGCGAGGCCCTATGCTGCCCAACAGGTATGAACAGACCCATGGCAATGGATGACTTCTCTGCTGCTCTAGAAGTTGCAGACAGATGGAGGGACAGAGTGACAGATGTCCCAGTGAAGGCTTTAATGGGTGCTATTGAGCTGAAGTAGAGGATCCATGACTTTGAGCGGCAATCTGAGTCAGTGCCCTAGTCTGCACAACATCACTAATCCCCTAGTCAGCAAGGATTGATCCTGTGTTCCTCTCTGCATCTGATCTCTCTCTCTCTCTCTCTCTCTCACCAGATGCAGCCATACTGCTGAGGCAGCAAAGGTGTGATAGAGTGTGAGAATGTATGCAAAAGAGAGAGGGATTCACCTGTCACTCATCCTGTACCAATACTTCCCTCATCAACTTCCCTCATCAACATTCCCTCTTATTCATTTATGCCATGTTTAAGCCCCACTTGACCCCCTGTCACCACCTCAGAGGGGTCAATCGCTGCCTCTCTCACTGGCCTCTGCAGTGCAGCCTGGCTGACACCAGATGGCAGCCAGTGATGCCCTTTTTTCTAGGTCTGTGACAATACACAGCAGGTTATTGGTATTCAGTGCAGCCACCATCATTAAGTAAAAGGCAATTTTGGAATGAAGAGTAGAGAGGATGCTCGCAGTGACCGAGTGACTGCAGCCCAGCTTAGCATTAGTTGTGTTCTTTCGCAGCTCACAGTAACGTCCTGATACAGACTTCTGGTGTAAGTTTGGATATATCATCTTTAAATATCTGTCACTTCTACAGATGTTGGCAGCATGCTCACGCAGCACAGGACATTTCGCTAGCTTTGCCGCACTGTT
This sequence comes from Stegophilus panzeri, assembly GCA_024331685.1. Taxonomy (NCBI): domain Eukaryota; kingdom Metazoa; phylum Chordata; class Actinopteri; order Siluriformes; family Trichomycteridae; genus Stegophilus; species Stegophilus panzeri. Next base: position 22,080,862 of record JANDJT010000190.1, on the reverse strand, counting down.
GACGCACAATGATGGATCTGCTTCCTAGTGTCTATTATTATGAAAAATGTCAGAGTTTGGCAAAGGTAAGCTGTTCTTAGATCATTGTAAATAGCCCTTTCTAGAGCACAGCCTGATCCCACATGCATACACGCACACCATCCAAAGTATGAATCATAAAAAACTTAACATACATGTTTACTTGAATTCAAGAGTAATAAAGAAAAGTGCCAGATCTGCAGACAAATAACTCAGTTGTTCCACTCCAGCCCCCAGTACACACATCTAGCAGCATTAGACTGCTTCCTGCCCCATACACCCTGACTCTTAGACTTCAGCGCCACGGCAGCACCAGCACTATCCAGCTCTTAATCCATCACAGATATCTGGGTTCACTGAACAGAACCTTTCTTATAAGCACATAATCACACATGTCCCTTGCTAAAATGCAGCTTATGCAGATAGCATGCACTGAGCTGATCTTTCTGGATGGTGAATTTTAAAAAGCAGTTGGAAAGTTCAGGAGATTCAGAGTGACTCTGCCTCACCGCTTATTAAACGAATCACATCTACAGTATATGCCAAATGTGAATGTGTATCATGAACTGCACCATATTGTGACTGCGGTTATAGTTCCTCACCTGTAGTTGCCCAGGTACACACCATCAGGGTTGAGCATGGGTACAATTTTAAAGACCACATGATCACGCAGGACTTGTGCCACAGGGTGCTGGCTCACCAGGAAGTCGATAACACCTACACAGACATGCACACTTCAGAGATGAATACTAAAAAAACGTTACAGAAATAAAAAGACTACTTCTCACTAAAACTAAACGTATTCATTAGAATTGGGATAACCATTATAATTAGAAGACCTGAAATAAGTTCCATTTTGGGTTTTTTTTTCCTCCTGCACAACATTCACATGACTTCTATTTAATGTGCAACAAACAAATACTGTATATCTCCACACATACACACAGTTCAACTTTCAAAGACATTCATGCCAGCGGGGAAAAAGGACAGAAAGCTGATTAAAAGGATAGGCAGGTCCATTATAAAATCAGAGAGGAAATCTGAGATATCCATCTTCAGTCGATACAAACAGAATAGAATGAATAAAGGCAAGATAAAAACACAGGGATCTAGAAAGAAAAACAGAAAAGAGTGAGTTAAGAGTTAAGCAGCTAAGAACTGGAGGTCATACTAAATACATTAGGTGAAACACAAGAAGGCAGAGAGTATCCAGTTTATGATCAGACGAAGAGCTGACAAAGAGGAAGGGCGGAGCTGGGTGGTGGGGGTCAGTGCTGGCAGTCACTCGTGTTTTCATTTGCCCTACGCTGAGTGGCAATAATTGACAGGTAAATAAGAGACATACAAAGAGAGAGGGAGAGGTAGATAGTGAGAGAGAAAAAGGGAGGGAAAGAGCAATGACCCCATGCCTCTCCTCTTCCCCATGCCCATTCTGTCCTGCTCATTACTGCTAATGGAGGCATAACAAGCTCTTTAATTGAGTCAATGTGGCACGGAGGAGAGAGTCAGACAGAGAGAGAGAAAGAGAGGGAGCTGTAGAGGCCACACCAGTGCTCCGTCTAATTGCTTGGACTTCCTGGATTTATTCATGCACATCTGTGTGTGTGTGTGTGTGTGTGTGTGTGTGTGAGTGTGCATGTGTGTGTATGTGTGTGCGTGTGTGTGCGTGTGTGTGCGTGTGTGTGTGTGTGTGTGTGAGTGAGTGTGTGTCTGAAAGTCACATTGAGGTGGCAAGGCAGGTGGTTTGAAAGCATTATCGTGACCAGGCTACCGTTATCCGTGTCAGCCCTCTCCTAAATTACGATAGTGCTTAACTTCCTAATTACCCACACAGAAACCTCCGAAGTCAGAGATGTTCAGGCCTTTAAAATTTGTCTCTTTTGTATTTATGAGAACACTGTTTAATAGGATGTAATTACACAAGTGTACAGAAAGAGTAGGTCAAGAAAGTGTGTATTGTGGGAAAAACTGCATCCATTAGTTTTGTCATGGATTTGTGATTGATGGTGTAATGTGGTGATTGAGTGGGGCAGCTTCACAGAGTTAGTGTGTGTGTGTGTGTGTGTGTGTGTGTGTGTGTGTGTGTAGTAGTGGTGGGTGGGGGTGGGGGGGTATGGTATCTGAATTTCTTAACCTTGTCAGGACATTTGCTGTTTTCCATGAGGAAAACTGAAGCTTTTTATTTAAGATAAATAAATAAATAAATAAATAGACTAAAATAGCCAACGGGTTTCATTTTGTTTACTAAGGTTAAGGTTAGATTTAGGTTGTAGATTTAGGTGTAGCATTAATTACCTACATTAATAATTATGTCAGTGGAAGGTCCTCACAAGGTTAGTAAAGGACAAACATGCATGCGTGTGTACAATATCTGTGATATTATAAGATTTGTATCCGAAGATTTAAGTGACCACTAAAGGTCACTCTGTCTCAGATGTTCCTTGAACCTCCTCAGCCTTTTCCCATCGAACCATCCCAGTACTGACCCTCACAAGACCCAGACCCATAGATTAAAGAACACAGCCTGATAGAAGAAAATTATAGTCAGCTACTTTGTGTGTGTGTGTGTGTGTGTGTGTGTGTGTGTGTGTGTGTGTGTGTGTAGGCCAGGAGACAAGGGTCTTACCCTGGCAGATGAAAGAAGCAGGTGATTCTCCTGGGTGAACACGTGCTGTGAGGAAAACCACACGTTTCTCTTGCTCTGGGCTCAGGTTAGCTGCAACACACACATACACACACACATACACACACAGTTTAGTCTCAGCAGGTATGTGTGCAGTTAGAAGCCATATGTCTTAAGGCAGAATTGTCATTGTTTGTAATTATGGCATGTTACATTTCTAAAGGTCCTACTACAGAACATTCCTTAAGTGCAAAAGTCTGGATAAGCAACTAACATGACTGAATGATGCTGTACCATTAATGATTAATTAATGGCTATAACCAGTTACGAGTTTAGACTATCAGCATGGACTCCGTGAAATAAAGATGTGTGCATATGACAATTTATTTATATCCCGACCCCCCTGTATTAATGACTCTACTTGTTCACAACATTAAATAACAACATTATTTGGCTCTATTTCCCAAAATATAAACATGTCATTAGGCTAATTTACACCACTATGAATCAAATTGAATATTCAAAGCCATAATAAAGTAGTTACTGAAAATGTATGAATGAATGTGGTAAATACTGTGCAAGCAACGTGGCCAACGTGGCCAACTTTGTCCCGCAAACTTCACATCAGGCCACCTGTATTAAAGTAAAAACTGCTCGCTCCCATATTTTTCTTGTCGCAGTGCACACCTCTAGTCTGAACTGATAGCCTGAACACAGCTGTTTTAAATGTAAAGTGGGAGGAATAAACTCATACATCTCTGTCCATTTTTCTTTAAACATTCTGTTTTCATCATCAACTTTCTTCACCTCACAAATCAGACCTGAAAGTGTAAATGAAATAAAAAACAACCCTTTTCTTTCTGACCTCTCTAGCTCTCTCTGGTCCATAGAGCTGCCCTTAGCTAAATAATTGACATAAATGCGTGTGATTTATATAAACCGAAACAGAGATTCTGCTACAGAAGCCGAGCTGGGTCATGTTTAGAAACCTGTTTAGAAATACGTATTCGCTGAATTACAGTCATTTCTTTCACTTATATGTGAGAGTGCCTCAGGCATAATGTTTATACTGGATAATTTGTTGTCTCTATTAAGGCAATGGATTTGGTGAGTCTGGCATTTGATTAGTTTTGTTGGATATTTTTTATTAATATGTTTAAATATAGGATGATCTTTATCACTACAACTGAGTTTGTTCTTATTTGTTAAAATAATATAATGCAGTCCATTGGTTGAAAAAAATAGCTTGACGTACAATAGAGTGCATCCACAAAACTGTGTTATAAGGACAAAAAATACTGTCTTAACACAAAGGGGGTAGGGGGGTGGGGGGGTACTTGGCAGATGGTAATGGAATTTGAAAGTGGGCTTGAAATTACCATTGCAGTAGCAGATTTTGAATGTTCCCACCTTGTTGTACTACTCCACCCTCATCAGTGCAGGTGTGTCTATTTTCCACCATAAAAATAACAAATGAGAGCAAACAGGGCATAACCAACCAAATCAGTTATACATTGGTGTTATATAACAAATGAGCTCAATTAAACATAAAACCCAAGGTTTGTTAGTTGGGATTTGGTACACAGATCTGTGTTTGAAATGAGTCGTTAGAGAGAGCTAGAGAGAATAAGACAAAAAGAAAGAGACTGCATGGTGATCCAGTGTCCCCTTCAAACCAAGGACAAGACGCTTCTGTGATGGCTCAAATTAAATTTCTGGTGGGCCTCGCCCTCTGGATGCAATAATGGGCCAGAGTTTTTTTCCCCTCGGTATTCCGTTCATGTGTTTTTGTATCCCTATCCTCACCTTGCCTGTTTTATATATGAATTTTAATGCGTAAAATGAACCAGGTACCTCTGCAACAGGAACTTGGTGTATACCCGGCGTAGAATGCTATTCAGCCTAATAAAGCAGTAGGGAGCAGATGCTCAACAAAAAGTCCTTTTTAAAATGCTGATATGCTTCCACCCATGGTGAGGTGAGCTCTTTTTTCTACCTGATGCTTCACGATTTCATTGTTACAAACCCAGGAATTCATGCAGCAGTCACAATCATCTGCTTATCAGCCATAGGACGGGCTGGGGAAAGCACAAAAACCCTCGCTAAAAAAAATCCCTCCAATGCAAACGGGAGAATGTTATAATGACCAATGGCAAATAACACAATAGTTATGCTCACACTCACACTCCCACATGCCTGCACACACACAAGGAGCTGCAGAGGAAAGCTTTATCATATTGGCAGACATGCTAAACTACATCCCCAGCTCTTTGTCTCCTATTCAGTATGGATGATTACATTTGAGGCAGGAATAATATTCTAGTCTGTGGAGCGTGCTGCACAACTCTAGAAAGGAGGCACGGTGTGTGTAGATGTGTGTGTAGATGTGTCTCAGGCCAGCATGCAAGATGTGAAAGAAAATTCCACCCCTTCCACACACATTTCCATACATTCACTGACTCTGACGCTCACTTCAAAACACACACACACACACACACACACACACACACACATACACACACACACACACACACACAGGATATTGTGACCGATGCCATGGCAGTGTTAGAGGTCAACCTGAGTATGAATGAAGCTAAAATACCACTATGCATTATTCATCAGGGTTCCTGAATAATGTACACATATATCAGGAACTGTAAAAACAAGTGTGGCCTAATGCATTATGCCAGCAGTGATTTGGGGAACGGGACTGAGGATCTGATCTCAGATGAGCTATGGGGTAATTATTGTCATCGCTGTCACTATGACACTGTATCACACTGCTGTGCCGCTGAGACCCAGTGAGCCAAATTACGGTTACTTGCTGATTATTTGTTATTTTAAATGACACATACAGACACATGTTTATTTGCATATAGGCACACGTAGTGTATATACTATACAAATACTCACTGGACTGTTTTAAATTGAATAGCTGGTCAATAATATATCATATCCGCTGTATTGTTTGGGCACTCCTTCTTCTCTTGTCCTAAATGACTTCAGTGATTATGCAACTCATTGCTATGTACACAAGCTTAATATCGTATTGATCCCAGCCAAGTGTGTGCTCAGCAGTAGCAAACCCTATTTAGCAACACACACGCCCCAGCTCTGCTTTCTCCGCACCCAGAAAAAAAAAAACACAGGAGTGCGTCATTGACACCGGAGCCGTAAATATAAACCATTATTCCATTTTTAAAGGAAAATGAAAGCAGAGCCCTCTTCTCCCTCTCTCTCTGCCCTTCAGTGAGATGAATGGCTTTGCCATTCAGGAGTCTCGGCGGAGAGGCCCAGCCCATTTGCCATGAACATGAGAGAAGGGTTTTTTTTGGGGGTTTTTTTGTTTTTTTTGCCCAGGCCCTGCCGCTCACTTGCCTGTGAAATTCCATTAGTTCTAAATTACACCTTGGCCCCGGCCCACTGGGACATGCCAGCAGCGGATGTAAAACAATGAAATGATAGCTGTGAAGGTGCTGGAGGCAAGCACTACGTACTTAAACTCAAACAAAGCAGTGATGGAGTCAGCCTTGCAATGTGAGTGTGTGGACGTGTGTGTAAGTGCTATAAAATTAACAGTTTTCAAAATTTTGCCTTGAGCTCCCTCATACCATTCCTACAGAAGTCCTACTAGATCTGCTGAATATTAAGTCTGTGTTATGGGAAAAGTATAGTGATCTGCATTTAATCTCCTAATGCTGCCAAGATTTGCATGCTGGGTCTGTCTCATTCTACTTCTCCATCTATATATGGTGGTCAGAATGTACCTCTACTGGCATCAACACGCCTCACTGGCATCAGCACGCTGACTGAACTGGCAGTGTGTGGCCTGCAGGTGGAGCTGGATATCTGCAGGGGGCCCTAGTACCACACACATCTCACTGTTTACCTCCTTTTGCCTGGTCAAGAGGAAGAAAGAGCTTATAAAACAAGAAAAATGTGCTTCGGCCGCCAGCTGAGCTTTTTTTTTTCTGTTCTTTTTTTGCTGCTTCAGTGGTTTTGTTACACTCTGTTTTGCTTTAGCTTCCGACAGTCAACGTGATGCCTTAATGTATGGATTCTTCCCCAACCAATCCCGCTCTCCCCCTTGTCCTCTCTCCCTCTCTTCCCCTGCAAGGATCTCAAGGACCTGAAATGAAAAAAAAAAATTGAGCTAAAGCTGAAAATGGTGTGGTTTGAGTTATGAAGAGTTACCCAGACGATGTGTTATGCTGTACTATGTGGAAGACACATACTCCCAATTAGGCCATTAAACAGCGGTCATGAGCCGACTCCTCTGAAGGGACTCCTAACTGCCTTCGCTCCATATATCGCCCTCTTTATTGGTGCTAAAGGAGTGATGGGCCTAGGAATCCTTGCTAGCAGATTACTCTGCAGAGAGGCCAGTGCAGCACCAAATCATAAGAGACGTCAACAACCCAGTTACTCCTGCTCAGATAAGGAGCTCCCTGTTTCCATTAGGAGAAAAATTAAAGAGCGACAGGGAGACATGTAGAGAAAAAGAGAGAGAGAGAGAGAGAGAGAGAGAGAGAGAGAGAGGGTGAGAGTGAGAGAAGGGAAGATTTATGTCCACACCCTTGGTGAAGACAGCCAGCTCAGCACATTTCTCAACTGAGAGTGCTACAATCTCCACATTACCTCCTGCTGCTGAGAAATAGAAAATTCAAGACGTCATATTATGATCGGCTCTGATAAATATGTAAATTGCATCAAAAGAGGAGAAGTCTTTGACAAACAGTGTAAATCTAATGAATTCTGAAGGTTACCCAGATTATGTAGCTTTCCTTTAGTGGCCGTTTTGCCACTTTTAATTCAGGAAGATAAGACATGAAAAGGTGTCTGATGTAATGCAGTTACTGAGATATGAGAGGGAGAACTTGAACAAACCAAATTCAGCAAAAAAAGGCCACCTTTCCTCCATTAAGCCCAGCTTTTAAAAGGTTGATTAGGTCAGCTAAACTGGCACCTCTTTTTAATGAGCCAGGCTGTGATGATTAATGATAACGGTCAAGTAAAATGTATGAAATTCAATCATCTCTGTCTTTGTCACCTCAAATATTGATTTGTATCATCTAACTGAATGCCTATAGCACTGTGTAGAATGTATAGTTTGCAGAGTCCAGTACAAAAATCCATCCATCCATCCATCCATTTTCTGTACCACTTATCCTACATATGGGGTCATGGGGAGCCTAGAGCCTATCCAAGCTGACTCAGGACACAAGGTGGGGGACCCCCTGGATGGGGTGCCAACCTATTGCAGAGCACAATCACACACACTCACATACCCATTCACACACTATGGACAATTTAGAGATACCAATCAGGCTACAGCACATGTCTTTGGACTGGGGGAAGAAACCAGAGTACCTGGACGGAACCCCCAAAGCACGGGGAGAACATGTAAACTCCGCGCACACAGGGCGGAGGCAGGAATCTAACCCCCAACCCCAGATGTGTGAGGCAAACGTGCTAACCACTATGCCACAGATGTTGTGGTAGACAACACTTTACTTAATGACAGAGATTATAATACTCCATGACACATAATCACTTCATGATAGCTGGCATAAACATACATTACATTTTTATCATGGATTACTTTTATACATTCTGTCTTCCTGTGTCAACATGGGGTATTTCCTACCTACAAAAAATACAGATAAAACTGTCCCTAGGTGTGAATGAGTGTGTGAATGTGTGTGTGCATGGTGCCTTGCAATGGATTGTGCCCCATCCTGGGTGTATTCCTGCCTCATGTTCAGTGTTAGCAGGACAGACTAAAGATCCACTGTGACCCTAACCACAATAAAGCTGTTACCGAAGAAGAACGTAGGAATGAATATTCTCACAGGTGTAAGCTGTCATGAAGACTGATTTTGTCAATGTGAACAACATTTATATCAAGGCAACTGACTTTATAACTCAAATTATTCTTGGTATACCAGAGTTGCATTAGTGACATGCCAAACATTAAAACCAAAGTCAATTTAATTTAGTGTCAGAGAAAGTATACATAACTCTTAATGGTGTCTTGACAGTGTCTCAGATTTTAATTAAAAATGTGCAAATTATAAAATTAAAGCTATAAAAAATATACCTCTGTCATATAATTCTGTCATAGCATTTCCATACACATATTAATATTATAAGTATTAAGTAAGAAACACGTCACTACAGGGCCAGAGGAAATACACAGATGTCTGTAGTTACCATTATGTAATAGTGTTATAATGAGGGTTTTATGTTACTGTTTTTTTTTTTCTTTTGTTCAATGTGAAGCTTGAAACAAAAGATCATTGTTCAATACAAAACCCAAATATTTACTAGTCTACATTTGCACATTCCTGCATTGACTCTGTTGCATTTTTGCTGCTACTGTATAAAAATAAAGTATTTAATTTATTGTCACTATTATACACTTTACCTGGCTGCTACCATAATAACTGCTATGCATAATAACTGCATTATTTGGTATAAGCTTGTCATATATCGAGGAGGTAACTCTGGACTTCAGTTCCCATCAGCCACTGTACTGTACTACATGTCACATGACCACCTGCACCTGAATCACGTTTCTGTTAACGAGCACACTTATATATAGCCATTGTTTGCACTGCTTCTCTGTCTTTTGTTTGTCTTAGACTACCGTGTTCCATGTTACCGTGTTTTGTTTCGTGCCACAGTATTTTGCCAAGTTGTCTTAGTGTCATTGTTTTGTTGTTTGTTTAAATAAAATGTTGTATATCTGCGATTGCTTCCGAATCTACCTTGAAATGTGACAAAGCTAATTTACTGAAGACTAAGTCATAGCATGCTATGTTCACATTTATACAATTTTTTAAAATTATATTGTTACTCTTTGGCACGTACCTTCTGCACTACCTGTTATATCGGACACTTCTACACTAGAATTGTGTCCTGGTCGGTGCTACACTGTCACTTACAGTGCCTACTGTCCTGTTTTAGTAATACTGTACTGTCCTGTGTTGTTAGCACACATTTGCACGTGCACTTTATGTAAAAAAAAATATGTAGATCTTATTTAGTTCTGTGTCGTCTCATGTGGTTAGTGTGTTTTATGTAGCACCGTGTTCCCGGAGGAACGTTGTTCCATTTCACTGTGTACTGTACCAGCTGTATATGGTTGAAATGACATTAAAGCCACTGCAACTTGAACTTGTCTGCAAGGTGTATATTTGGGGGATAGAGGTAAGATGCATCGAATACTATGCACTTTGTTTTTTTCCAGCACATTTTGCTGGACACTTGCAAAGGCTTTCTGAAGATCTGAGATTGCCTCAGCTGGAGATCGGGCCGAGCAATAGATAATAGTGTCATCGGCATATAAATTCAAATCAGCGTCTGACACATTATTGTCTACATTATTAATATACAAAAAGAATAGCAGGGCCCCAAAATTGAACCCTGTGGAACTTCAGCTTTAACGTTCAGCTTAAAGCTTTAATGAGCAGCACAGGGTTTTTACAATCAAGGGCATTTATAATATCAGTAACTACTTTACTGGCAGCAGTTACAGTGCTGTGACATTTTTTTTCCAATAGCCAGACTGGAAAGTGTTCAGGATATTATTGCTAATTTAAAAAGGGGGTTTCAATTGATCGCTAAACAAGGATTCAAGTATTTTAGACATTGCAGGCAGCTTGGAAATAGAGCAATAGTAAATTATCTGGATCTCCTTTCAGCAATGGCAGAACCAAAGCAGGTTTCAAGTGTTCTGCAATCTTATTTGCATACCATCCTTAAATATGTGTTACCTACCACACCATCTGTACACACTGATGTAGGGCTTATGAAGTATTCAAGTAGCCTTATGAACACCCATAAGAAAATTCTACATTGTAGCATGTTCCTGTGTCTAAATGAAACAAGAAAAGGAATAGAACTGAAGCTTGACCTATAAGACAACATCACCCCTTTGTCTTTCGCTTTCTTTCTTTATCATCCCAGCTCAGTTTGATATGAAAGAGGCTTTTTGACTGGGATAATAGTTTCTTTTATCTTGTAGTAACTTAGTGTCAGTTCACTGTAGCAAGTCATACCTGGTGACACGGAACAGCTGTAGTTGTCACTCGTGTTGAATGTAAAACGGACTTATACACACTATACTAGACTATTGAGCTTGAAAAGCAGTCAACTTATATTATTCTCTGTCAGTTTCTCAAGGGCACAGATTGAGCTCTAAAAGCAACAGGGCTTATGGTCCTTACAGACCCTTTCTGCCCATGAAAAGGTTGAGCCAAGACGAGGGCATGTAGCGCTTCTCTCGCACTCTGTTCTAGGGCAAGAGTGCCAGCACAACTCTATATGTCAAGGAGCACCTTCAGCTCCGGAGTGCTGAGCTCCATTAAACATACCACTACTCCACAATCTGAGAGCTCTGTCTATTCAAATAGCATTGATCAGATAGAACTGTCCCCCCCTAACCCTTTGTACGGGTTTCCATTCTCTTCCACCAGGTGATTTTCCTCCCAGCTGACCCTCAGATAAGAGGATAAGAGGCTGATGCAGTCACCAAGGACACGTCACCAAGGACAGAGGTGTGTGAGCAAGGTGACACTCAGAGAGGAAAGAAAAAGCAAAATAGAAAAACTGAAAAACATCCACCCAGGCCAAGCTGGTTGAATAAAAAGAACCCCTTCTCTCTCCTGATGAGAGGTGGCTGGAGTGGACAATCAGCATCAAAGCTGTTAGAGTGGTGGGCTGTTTGATGTGTCAGTTGACCAGCATAGAGGATTACAGTGCCACATTGTGACAATCAGAAAAGTGGGAATGAAAGTGAGAGGGAGAAAGCGAGTCAGACATTGACCCTCCAGACCACAGCATGTAAATATACCCCTGAATGCTCTTAAGCCCAGCAGACAGCTCGTGGATAAAAGCGCTGAGCACAGGGTGATTAGAGATCGATTTGCCGCAATCAAAACCTTTCTCTCTCTCTGTCTCCCCATTCAGCTGTCACTTCCTGCGCTGCTCACGACCTCAATTGTCACTGTCGTCCTTGAAGTGGAGAAATCTCTATTTCAGAAAGATATGAGGTGGGGTAGGGGTTAGCGTGACCTCCTAATGACTTTTGTTAATATAAGAGGCCAATTTGAAATGAAGCCTTGTAGCTGTATTTGAAGAAGATATCACCGAATGCTCTTTAATGCCATTTGTGGTGATTTATTTGGACAGTGAGTGACAGTTTTGGCAGCTGATTCTGACAAAACATCGTCCCTCTGCAATCAACCGACGCATTCAATATTATCTTCCTATTTCTCTTTCTCGTTTCTGTCTCCTTCTTTTAACATTGCTTTCAGACTTAAAGAAAAAAAAAATACCCAGACCAAAGAGCTGCCTCTTGAAACTAAGTGAAAGAATAAGAAAGGGAGAGAGAGAGAGAGAGAGAGAGAGAGAATGTGTCATGCTTAGAGATTTTTTGTCTTGTTCAAACACAAGAGAAGAGGCTGCTTTGCTTTTGATTTCGCACCGTTGGTCAGAGCTCCTTGCTCAAGCTCTGACTTCTGCCTCCTACCTTTTTTCAAAAATGACAGAACAGAGAGAAGACAGGAGACGAGGCCCATCTGGACACTACATGATACCGAATCATGTGCTGTTTTTGTAGACCGAAGACTGAACTTTAGAGCTTTCTTACTTGAAAGGACATCTCACAAATAAGAGGAAGTGGCGAGGGAGAAATGGTTTCCCTGGGATATACCCCCTACTGAGCCTCTATATCTATGAATGTCGGGGCAAAGCAGGGACTGGGGGCGTATTTGGAGGGGAAAACATACTAAAGAGACAATGCCAAGCTGAAAATGCACACACCTGCACATATGTAAAATCCTTTGAGGGAAAAAAAAGTTATATGTACGTATTATCCTCATACATTTGCTCCTTTAATATCTTCAGCCTTGAATCATTTTTTTTTTCACTGTGTTTAAATCTTCAGTCAGAATGAAGCAGGCAGCAATTTTATAGATGTTGTCTGAGTCCCATGAAGCTCGGACTATAAACGCAATTGAGAGAAAGACAGCCTTTTTAATATAGGTTATTAGTTTCTCTCCCTCCCCACAGAGTTATAAATAATTTCTGAAAGCAACAAAAGTCCAGACGGGGAACCTCTCACAGCACCCAACATTATTACGCTGTTACAGCTCCCAGGTTTAATTTCTTTCATCCCTTTATTCCTCCTCCCTTTTCCCCTCTCTCACTCACTGTCTCTATCTCTCCTTTTTCTTACCAGATGCAGTAAGATCTCTGACACTCAATTTACAGCCCCACTCTCTCTGTCAATCTCGATCATACTCTCTAAAAATATATTCACATGCAAGTTTCGTTTTTAGCCCCAGGCCGCAATTGCAGATGGCAAACTATTTTCTTGAGGGTTCTCTCTCTCCTCCGCGCTTTCAGTTGTCAGTGGTATCTCACGCTCTCTCTCTCTCTCTGTTTCTCTCACTTGTCAGTGGTATATTGATTAAGCAGTGAGGAGAACGAGCATTTTGATGCCCTCTCTCCCCATTTTAATCAGAGAAGATGCTTGCAAAACTCAACTTGGCCACTTCACAGACATCAGTGGATTGAATAACGATAAGCAAAGTTGCTCATCAGTAATCGTATCACATAGACAGGTCTCAACATTTCAGTAGCTAAACTGATAAGCATTTGTAGTTGTACTTTCTAACACGTTTAGCAACTAACAAATACAGATTGTTCCATATTAAATTCCATGGAATTCATTAAGTGTATGTGGAAAGATGTAAACTCAGCCCAACCCTTTACCTGTTTCTCTGCGCACCTAACGTTCGTTATTCCTCTCTGCATGTAAGAGCAGCCCAGAGACTCTGAGACTGGAAAGTCAGTTAGCAGTTTAGTAACAGCTCATCACACAGTTAATAACACACTAAGGGGCTTCTGCTATTTAAAAACACTGCCAAATCTCTGCTGTTATTACCTGATAACACTCACACACAAAACCAGTGGCACAACAACATGCTGGTAAGATGTTTCAACAGAGAAATTTTAATAAAAACAAAGCCTCATCTCCATGGGAATAACCCCTGAATATTGATTGCATTACAATCTTACAGAGTTTCATCTTATAGAAAGCAACCAGACAGACAGTGAAAGAAAAACACCATATTAGCCCCTTAACCAATTAGCTGCCTTCACATTTTTTGAGGACACTTGTCCTTTCTACCATTTCATGCCTGCTGGGTGAGATTGACACTCCTTTAGTGTCTTCAGTCACAAGTCAGATCCGGTTTTAGTTTATATAAAAAATCAGCAGTCTTGCATATTCTCACCATGTGGGTGTCTTCCGACCTCCCAAAAACATGCTGGTAGGTGGATTAACTATGCAAAATTTCCTTTAGGTGTGAATGAGTGTGTAAATGTGTGTGCATGTTGCCTTGCCTTGCATTCATGCCTCACGCCTTATTCTTGGGATAGGCTTAGGATCCACTATGACCAAGAATAAAGGATAAAGCAGTTACTGAAAATGCGTGTTGTAGCACTCGCCTGTTACATAGAACCACTAATGATTTTTAATGTTGCTATTAGATTTTTTGTTAACTTAAACTCACAGGAGTCATCTGTGGGTCAGTACTTAAATTCATCACTCTCATAGCTACAGACCTGTCCTATTAAACTTATTGTACTTACTGAATAAGTTTAAGGTATCAATGTACAGCTCGTACAGGATTCCGCTTCGAGTTTTTTTGTGATTGTTGCAGCCAAAAATCTTTTGAAAAAATTTGCGATGTAACTTGAACAACTTGTTTTTTGTGTTGTTTTTTTTGTGGAAAACAATTTGAATGGGTGAAATTGCAATTGCATGAAATTGTTTTGCATGGTCACACTGATATTTGTTGATAAATGGGATCTTTTAGCTGTACTCATGTTCGACACACATGAATCGAAGAGGGGTTTTGCTGAATGCATGTTGTAATGACGTCACATGAGATGTCTTGTCCCAAATCTGTGGAAAATCTGCATTCATTTTGAAAAATTGCAAGCTTCTCAGAATATTGTGGCGTTTGCTTGATTTGTGTTAATTTCTGCGATTGCAAAATCATGGAGGGAATGAATGTAGTGTACATATGCACTTTAGCTTGTGGGTCTCTGTATATAGGATATATGTGTATTCATGACATTATGCCATCTACTATGTGCACATTTTGAAAGAAAAAAGAAAACACACAATGGCATAATATGAGCTCTGTTAATATACAGTATAATCCATTATTGCAGAATTGTTGCAGAATGGACTTGGATCAAAAATCATGGATATGGTGTTCAAATGTAGTGACAAATGCCAATGTGTGCAAATGTTTTTCCACACTAGTTACCTAGTGTTATTTTAAAGGGCAGTAAGTGTTGGAAAATGTTTGGCTGGCCACATTAAGAATTGATCAAGCCCTGTTGTAAAGGGCATAGACATGATTTGTTGTTCCTATGTCCAACTGTGCACTTATAATTTAGCTGATTTCAGTCTTAAAGAGACAGATGCTGGGTGCCCTTTAAGTCCAAGGCTTTTGCCATTTCCTTTACAATGATACAGGCAAATTTAATAATGGCCTCCAGGGCTTACCGAAGGCCCGGTAGTGCTGGATGCGGTTAGTGCGACTTTGATAGAGATTAATGAAATGTCAGGTAATTGAAGGGGATTCTGATTGGCTTGTTGAAAGGAGGTCCAATTTCCCCGCTTGTGTCACTTAAGGCCTTGGAGGTGATTGATGGCGAGTTGACTTGCAGAGTAGGCTGGACTGGGACGGAATTGAATGCCATGTCCGTTCTTTAGTACGCTGAGCTGGTTTCCTCTCTGCATGTGAAACACAGGGGCATGAAAACAGTTTGAAAAGCACAGAGAGGCACCTAACAGTGCTCTCACACCTCCATGAGAGGGCTTCCCCTCAGAGAACTGGGATGTAGAACAGGGAAAGGTCAGTGCATAGTTCTCCAAAGGCTTTACAGTAGCATTTCCAGCAGCATGTCTATTTATACAGATTCTTTTAAAGACAGATGTGTGCTTCATTTGGGCAGGTTAAGCACAACAATCACACGTAAAAGTTCACTAAAATAACCAAGCATGTGAGAGTGCTGTGTTCTTGAGCTTTTTCCAAGCATTCTCTACTGGATTTATGGCAGTAAGAACATGATTCAACCCTGATTTGACACAAGTGTGGGAAATGAACCAAACATGTTGTGTGTTATTGGCTGCAAGCTGAATTTTTTGACATGTGAGCTGTTAAACTACAAACTGAATGCCAGAGGACAGAGCTGACATGCTGCAGGAATACAATGTATTCTGAATATCTGGGCCAAAGTACACACACAAAAATGAAACGCTGGGTACACTTTATAAAAATACTTTTGTTTTAATGTCCTTGCCAGTACAGTTTAAAAATCAAATGTGCACAAATGAAATCTTTAAAAAAAAATCTTTGTGATTCTAAAGCTCTGTTATTGAATAAGCTTGGTAGAGCGGTAGAGACTGAATAGATTGTGTTGATGACCTTAACTACAGTTTAAGTGTAACTAAAAGCTAGTGCATAAAAAAGTCTAGTCTAACAAATCACACCTCTAGCTTTGCTAAAGATTCTGGTACATTATATCAATAAACGTGGCCAAAGAAGCAATTTGACTGACTGGGAAGATGACTAATAGCATAACTTTTCCCACAGCTCCTTGGCAAACACACAAGAATATCATTTACAACTAAGTGCCTCACAAAAAACTATGTAATAACTTTTAAAGACAGGATTCCATTAACTTCAAAGATCCAATGATAACATTGTGTTCCAAAAAAAAAAAAAAAAACCAACAACGGTGTTAATGTGTTGAAAAGTTTCTTTTACCGCAAGCCAATCAGATTTCAACCTTCAAGCTCTGAAAACTGTGACCAGAAAACTGCACAAAATATACTGAAAGCTTCGTATCCTGTGGACAGAGCAGGATGAGATTACTTAAAGTCATACTTTCAGAGCTGTGTGGGCTTGTCAGATAGTGAATGACGTCATCACCAACAACATAAACAACTTGAGTACTAGAGAAGTGTGCAGGAATGTGGAACTCCCATACTGCTTTTGTTGTTACACAGGAGTGGACGGATTTGTACATATTTCTAGTGGCATGGAGGGCAAAAGCAGATACGTTTGCAGTTTATGTGCACTTCACTGCCACACAAAAATAGCTACTGCAGCCTGATTAAGCACTGTTTATATTGCGCCTGGTTTAATAAAAATTTAGCAAAAGCGATTATTCACCCATGCGAACAGTAACTGGTAAGTGTTTCTTTCTGGATTTTTTAGTTGAAACTAGTTTTAGCACCGATTGTCAGATAGAAG
>JANDJT010000190.1:22025748-22039872 GCA_024331685.1 Stegophilus panzeri | reverse complement strand
CACCTGCGTGAACATGCCATAGTCCTGCTGCAGGGAGGCATGAGGACTGCAGATGTGGCCAGAGCAATAAACTGCAACAGGAAGGACAGCTGATCGTCCTTGCAGTGGAAAATTACATGTAAGCATGTGTCCCCCCCAGACGTAATCAAGAACTTGCAAATGCCTTGGTGGAAGAGTGGAGTAACATCTCACAGCAAGAACTGACAAAGCTGGTGCAGTCCATGAGGATGAGATGCACTGTAGTACTTAAAGCAGCTGGAGGCCACCACACACTAACTGTTACACCCCCATATACTTTCAAAAGTATGAAAAATTTTGGAAGACATTTTGCTAAAAAGTGTTAATTTCCCCCATGTATGGAGACTTTTGGGAAATCCTGTCAATCTAAATAAATATGTTTGGTTAGTTGGAGGATATGAATCAGAATAATAAAGAGTACAGAAATAAGACCTTGATGGAGAAGATGAGAAATGCTTTAATTTAATGACTTAAAAGATTCCTTAGTGTGCTCTCAGCGTTTCATGATGGAACATCAGGAGTTTAAAGGAAAAGCATTGGATTAATCAGAGTAAAAAATAGTACAGCCTTTTCCTCCTTTACCTTTTTTATTTCTCTTCAAAAGTAAGTATTTAAGCTCTTTCACACCAAGGGCCGGACTGAATCGATGCGATCGATGCGCTATCATAGCCATAAAAAAACCCCCACAATTTAACCTGAGCAGATTTCTCTCATTGATTTGTCTGAGGACAAAGGAGCAATGGCATTTACCGGCCTTAGTGTTAATGACCTTCCTTAAAAGATAATTACAACCACAAAAGAAGCCTAAGACGAGCTACAGTAAAGAACCACAGATGTATGGTGTTGGCTTTATACTCCTTTATACTCAGAAACATATCGACCCATATCTTTGAGGGGAAGCTGGGTTGTGTGGCACATAGGACAAATTTCAGAAGCTTTTTCAAGCAGAAAAATACATTTTGCTGCCTCTGGGTTGCCATGTATTATTTTGTCATAAATTTCACATGCACTGAGAAACTTATACTGTAAGTGTGCATCATTTACGTTCTACTCTTCTACCAGCTACCATTAATTGCTGTGTTTACTTTTCTGCAAGAAGACACACACACACACACACCCATAAATGCATTAGTACAGTACTATGGTAGAGAACGACGCTTAATTCCGCACACCCTCTCTCATCTTTTCAGTGTCCATCATATTGTCACACTCGCCTCTAGCTCCACATCCCTACAGATATCCAATTAGACGCTCCTACAGCATGAGGATGATGTGAGCAACACTAGGAACACTACACCTGGCTGGAGGATACTTGAAGCTCCCTGTAGCTGGCTCCTGATGGACGCTTGGTTAGAAGACGTAAAGATTAAAGCGACATGTGTTCAGCATGTCTGGCTGCATGAGATCAGAGGCACATTTTTCTACTCCTCTTCTCCATTACCACTTTTCTTCTTTTACTTTACAAGTCGCAGACTCTAGGGAAGTTATAGCTAAAAAAATTTTTTTCTTCCAGCAGTTAACAGTAATAGTCTACAAAAACCCTCCCATCTCATTCTGTGATAATCGTATCCATTGTATTATAGCACATCACACACCTAATCCCAGCACCCCAGGGGAAGGTAATGACTGTATGTCTCTTTTTAAAGCGCATAAAGACAGAAGTCTTTTCGATGTAGTCCTGATTGACTGGTGCATCGTTTAGCAGTGAGGAAGAGAAGATTCCTTGCCATTTTTTCCTCCCAATTTAATCGTTCAGGAGTGTACCGGATGTCAAGAACTAATAGGTTTCTACAGGAAAGAAACAATGCTATTAAATCAGCGTAATAGAAAATGCTACGAATAAAACTTTAGGGATTTTCAAGGCCGAAAAAGAAAAGATTACTCAACCTGAAGCGCTTAAAAGCATTGCAGAGTAAACTAGAAGAAATAGAAGAAGCAGTGGCGATGCTGCAGAGGAACAGTGTGTTCTCTCTCTCTCTCTCTCTCTCTCTCTCTCTCTCTCTCTCTGAGCACGTTTGGCCCTGTGTGTGCTGGCCCAAAGCGCCGGCTTCATCCATCATTACTATACTGAATCATCTCCCTGTCAATATCCCTCACTGCAATACATTACCGCCATGTGGACACTGTTAGTGCTAATGACATTCAGCAGTCCCCTTGGGCACAGAGAGAACGATGAGAAAACTTGGGCCAAGTTGAAATGCCATATTGTATAGGAACACATTTTCTTTTACATATGCATTCGTAAGCCCGCAGGCGCTGTTGCCATGGTAAATAATGAAAATGGAGAAGAAGGAATTAATAAAAGCATCTAGAACAGTCTTAAAAAAATCCAAACTACTCTTTTTGTCTTGTGATTTAATCATCTTATATAACAGCTATTTTAATATTTCAATGGATTTTAGTGGTGTACAATAAAATGAACACTCTGTGTGTGTGTGTGTGTGTGTGAGTGTGTGAGAGAGAGCGAGAGCGAGCGAGCGCAGCTGGGTGTTCTGATATTAACTCCCTGCCTCCCTAATAAATCAGACAGACCAGTGTGCTTATCTCTTTTTGACACTCCGATCAATCTAGCTTTTAATCCCGAGCGCGCTCACACTGCTCCACACATCAAACACACACCCTCTCGCTCGTCGCCGGCTGTGTGTATCCAATTCAAAGTCAAAGCCACAGAATGGGGCGAGAACTGATCCAGGAGATGATACACACCAAATAAGACAACAAAACGAGAGCTGTCTGATGCCATCGCACACACTATTAAACATTCTCAATAAAGTTAAAAAAAAAAAAAAACTGGGCTGATTTGTTGATGAGATATTGAACATATGGGTGAAAGTTCATAAAGCTCACGTGGTGTGTCCATATCAGTGTCTACAGAGAGAAACTATTTTTCTTTCAAAGGATACAGGTAGCGCTGGAGGCATTCGTGACTGGAACCAGAATACAAAAGCAATAATTCCCACAGCATGTAACCACAGAGTAACTGACCTTGGAATATTTCTGATGATTGGATATAGATCCAATACTACATCTTGCAGTTTTCCAGGATTATCCTGTACTTCTGTGCCAAGACTTCCTATATTTCAACTGACCCCTTTATACAAATACTACTAATGGCTACTAATGGAAACCTCTGTTTTAGCTGAGCTTGATCATTAATACATGTATAAATATCTTGGAATACCTAAAGAAAAAGAACAACAACAACAACATTGTCAGTAGACAAACTAAGCAGCAAAATGTGACCTATAATCAGTATATGTCTATAGTTATGTCTAGACTACTGACATTAAAATGTTAAAGTCTACGTCGTTAGCAATATTTTGAAGCAAAAAAAAGAAAGATTTCAATGTTAAAAGCCATTGTGTTTTTATTAACCAAATCTAAACAGTATTGAATGAGTAGCACCACACATCTGTACGTATTTGTTTTGAGTTACGCTCCTTGAAATTTGTTCATGGTTTCCTGTTTCAAAATTCACAATTTCAGAATGATCAAGCAGCTGTATTCAAATTCTTTATTCTTGGACATCAAAATATCTGTGGGTAACTTGTACTTTCCCCCCAAAGTAAATTCTGCAAACTGAATTTGACTTGTTGACATCTGAATTTGTGAACACTTTGTGTGTGTGTGTGTGTGTGTGTGTGTGTGTGTGAATCCCTGAACATTTAAATAAAACTTTGAATTTCCAAAAGGAAATAAATGCAAAACAAAACAAATAAATGCAGATGTGTAATTTTCAAAGTAATATATTTCACTGCTTTGATTTCAATTGTGTTTACGTTTCGTTATTTAGAATTCGATGGATTTTAACTTTTAAAGCTTAAAAACTTTTTTGTCCAGACCTGATTATAGGAATAGTAAATAGTAAATGGTTGGCACTTATATAGTGCATTTTAACCTTAGCGGTTCTACAAAGCGCTGGTTCTCATTCACCCACTCTCACACACACACACTCACACACCAATGGTAGCAGCTTGGGGTTCAGCGTCTTGCCCAAGGACACTTCGGCATGTGGAGTCACGTGGACCGGGAATCGAACCGCCAACCCTACGATTAGTGGACAACGCGCTCTGCCACCCGAGCCACAGCCGTCAACAATATAGTGAGATATTTAGTTTACATAGTAAGATGAAAAATATTCTCACAAAGAAATGATTAAAAAAAGACTGGCTCTGTTATTTGTAGAATAAAAGTCTGAATTTATTTTGTTTATCTGTACATAGAACAAGAGTACTTGGACTGCAGCACATACACAATAAACTGATGCTGACCAACTACAGCAGCCGCGCACCAGAGAGGAGTGAGAGCGGTCAGTGAGGAAATGCTTTGCTTTTTCAGGTCGTCTCCCTAAACCCAGCAGGAAACTAAACATGACAGCCTGGTTTACTACACCCAGCTGTAGCCTACCGTTACACACCAAACATTTACAGAGATTCTCTTCTGAAACTAAGTGTGTTTTCCAAATTATGAACCGAGGCTCAGTCTAGGTTAAAGAAACCAGGCATACTTGCCAGCCCTTGTCTTTGGATTTCCATGGGGACTGCAACCCAAAGGTAAGGACATTGAGCATGTGCACCTCTCTATCTAAAGAGACGATTCAGACGAAAGCACAGTGTGTGCAAAAATCACCACGCCCACAACACCTGCCAGTCAAAGAAAGGGTTTTCACAGTTGTATTTAGAAGACATTCTCTATTGATTCTGAAAAATATAGGTAAGTACATATACATAGATTTCTAGATATTATTCAGCAGCAAGAACAAAGAACATGAAAGATGAAATGAAAGGACAGATTTAAATGCAACACAGCTGATTCCAGATAATGAGTGTATTCTAGTTTTGAGGTTGTTCAGGATATATTTCAGTCATACCACCAATATTTAAAACCAATAACTTAAACATGGTGAGGGGAAGAAAAAAAATATACTCATTAGAAAAAATAAAATAAAATAAAATAAAATAAATCGACATTTTAGTCGGGGATGGAAATAGACGAGGCAGGTAATATATAAAGTTAATATTTAGAAAAATCTAGCTGTTTTATTAATAGAGAATTGATCATTTTGCCATCAAATAGTTGAAGATTTTAAGAGACATTGCAAATAAACTGTCTTTGGGAGAAAACCACTTTGGCAAGTTATATAAACTCTTTAAAATGCACTGTACTGTATTGCAAAATCTAAAATAGTTTCCATATATATCATTTCTTGCTGTTTTGATGGTAACTACAGTGGAGCTGGATAGGTTCACTGCTGAGGACCACGGTACACTGCCCAGTACCATTCAGGTAGATTGCCTGTGGGGATTAATAAGCTCCCTACAGCATTTGATTTAGCCGTTAATGAAACTACACACTGTTACACAGTTATCCATCGACACCTGATCAACAATACTCTACACAGAATTGTCTACAAAAATGAAACAAAATGTTATGGCATGTGTGGTCTGACTAGCAAGACATGTCTGTCCTGATTTCATTTCATATCAAATAAAAAAAGAAAACTATTGGTTTTTGATCATGTGACACTGACTGACATCCACCACAGTAAAAAAGTAGCACCATCTGAGGTAAATGACACGTGTGCTGGTAGCACCATCAACCAGAAAAATACAAAACCATACGGGAAAAAACAAACAAACCAACAACAAAAGATTTACAGCACAAACGACACCGACAGAACCACAGAATTAGAAAGAAAGACTCACTCCTATACAAACCACGCAGCCTTAAAGGAGGTTCATATTGAATATATACCATTTAAAAAAAAAGCAGAAATCAGCTTTATGATTTTAAAAATCTACAATACAGACTGATTTATTTACAAATCTGTGCCCATGTAGAGTGAGGTGCTATGAATGGAGCACATAACTAAAGTGACATGATAAGCCATGAGGTAGGATTCAGACAGTACACATTTCATTACTGCCACAAATGTCCTGATTTTATAAAAAAATACTTTCTTTTGTTTTTTTTTTTTTTTGTTAAATCACGGTAAAGCTGAGTTGCAACTGAACTGCTCTGAGCTTGGCCCTGAATAACAGTGACATGAGCGAAGACCTGTATCCTGCTAGGATGAGTCTGAACAGGAAATAATGACATGGTGCTGGCAGGAAGAGCTTGAGTGGAGGACTGGGCAGCTTTGTCTAGGTTTGATGGGTCCTCAGCATTTGACTCACAATCTGTGTATGTGGCTTTAAAAAGGAGGCCAAATCCTTACTACTCTACACATGTAGACCAACCTTTCCTAACTATTCTCACTGTTCCCCCTTTTTGGCATTAAAAACAAAATCAAAGAAAGAATAATTAATGATTAAATGAAAAAAAAAAAAAAAAAAAAACTGCTTGAAAGAACAGTATGCACATCTATACCACTGAAAGATGAATGCTCTTCTAACATGAAATTAAGTGCAGAAGCACTAATACAAGCTAAATAGAATCTTAAGTAAAGCAAAACCTCTTTTCTTTCTTTTTTTTTTTAAAAAACAAAAACTATATTTAGCCTCTTTTTTTTGAGCTTGGATGACTCTGGACCTTGGCATGGGCCAATTCTGTGCAAGTTCATATCAAGCTGAATGATCACTATTCCACTTTGGCTTATATTGAATCCACCACCCGATGAGCTTTAGAGTACCCGACACCTACACACATTCATATACACAATAGAAACTCTACTAAAAGATAAATCAAAAAAACAGTTCCTGGTTTCATTATCTCCAAGTATTGGCCTGATGGTTCCACATAGACACTGTATACTGCTCTTCTTGGCATCCAGATTGTTTTGGATCTTTAGAGAGTTAAGCAGCTCAAAGCTTAAGCACCGCAGTGATGTCACTCAAAAGCATGAACACAAACATGATGACGGATGAAGTTCACTAGTGCGGACCAGAGGAACGTTATCTTCGAGAGGTGTACCGGTTTGCTTTTGGAGCTTGTAAGCATCTTATGAATACAGTTTCTCATGGCAATATATAGCATATTTGTACATTTCACAGTCACAATTTTCCCTGGTAGGGTTCACAACTGAAGGGACGTTACGTTTATCAGCCATATTGCATGTGAAAGCTGTTCACTCGGAGTGACTGGCTATCATAGAGGAATTACTGCTTTTCAAGGCAACATTACAGCTGACAAATCTCAATATGAAAGGATGATCATGAGGATTGTCAGTTTCTTTTGGCTATCATTCAACATCAGTCAAATTAAAGCTGGTGTTTTCCAGTGTACCCACAGAGCCATTATTATATATAGCACATATTCAGTTAGTGGGGCAACATACAGCACACAGCATACAACACACTGACACACAGAGGAAAAAAAGTTCACAGAAAAACATAACCTTGAACCATAAACCATACAATAACGGTCTATTCTGTCATTATTACACCAACATATTAGAGGTAAGTTACAATTAAAGTAAATGTTTCTTACACAGACCTAGCTATGAAGCAGAAAAGGGATCTTTTTCAACTTTGGAGTTGTAAAAAAGTGCTAAGTTTTCTGAATAGCCATTTGGGGGGTGGGAGAAAAAAAACAAAACAAAACCTTAATATCACCATTAAGATCCATATTTGCCCATCATTATAACATGGCCTTTCTTAAGATTAAAGTGCTGTTGTATATGGTGACTACATCTGTTTCAATTATAAGCACACTTCCAGAAAACGGAACAAAAGCTGAAATGATACTCCTTTTACAAATGGCTCACAGTGACGTGATTGTAGGAGCACTGTGATAATTGACGAGTGTAAATGAGCTATTATAATTTAAAATGGAGTTTGCTTCTTTGACAGCATTCCATTAAGAGATAATGCATTTGTGATGAGCAAAGTGAAGACTAAAAAGAAAAGTGGAAAAAAAAACTAGGCATGAACAGGCATGGAGAAAAGATGGGAAGCATATGGATACGTGATGATTACTTGTTTCAAATTAGAGACTAAGCAGAATAAGGTGCAGCCTGGATATAGATCGTCAAGATCCAAATATGTCCAAATATACAATAAAATCTCTCCGCTAGAAAATCCATTAACTAAAAAAAAAAACCAAACACATACATGTAGGTGATAAGGGGAAAAAAACAAAACAAAACAAAACAAAACAAAAAAAAAACACAGAAAAGCAACAAACATGAAAGTAAAAGTGATGAGACAGGAATGGCTGAGAGGCAGATTCGAGGTTGATTCACAGTTAGAAGTATGCCATCACAGTTAAGAACTCTTTTTTTTTTTCTTTTCTTTTTTTAAATGCACAGCCACATGAACCATTTTGTGAAATGCAAAAGATATGAGATGGTGAATTGGGGAAAAGCTTGAAAAAGGAGGCAAAAGGATGGATGGCATGGCTCACTGGAAGTTGTCACTTTAAAATCACCCCTCTTAATTCCCCCCCCCGTGAAGGAGGTTCCGAGGACGCAGTCGTCCTCTGGGGATGCCGTTTGGTTGTTTTGGAGAAAAACAAAAACAAAATACCAACACGTGTAACACCGAGCGCTGCCGACAGGTTTACCCACATCCACACACTGTTTCTGCCATTTTACCAAACTTACACACCAAAGTGCAGGTTAAGCAATATCAGCTCATATTACAATCACAGCTTGCTATAAAAAACACACACACAACAGTTCCAAGTGATTGCCATATCAAAAGTGTAAAATGCCTGCCAAGTCCTTGTTCCTCAACTTAACTATACAATGGTTCTAAACAACTGGGCTGGTGAATACATCAACAACTCTCTAATCCAACTTAAAATCACAGTTACATAAGATGCTGAATCTACTTATTTGCGAAAAGTTCAGATACATCATCGGGAAAAGCAGGAGATATGCATGTTGTTGATATGTAAACATATTTATGTAAATGCAAATTTACTAATGCAACCTGAAAGCTCAACGTGACTGCTCTGCTGAGCTTGTCTGAGAACATACTGTGCCATTAGCACCATCATCAAATCTTACTGAGGGAAATAGCTGAACATCCAATTCCTCAATATATATTGAGAACAAGAATAAACTGATTCGAATGGTCCTAATCAACTGGGTCTTGAGGGATCCGTTAATTAAATGATATTAAAAAGATAATAATTAAGACACTGCAAGGGCAAACCCTGTTAAAAGGAGTGTTTTTGCGTCTCTCACATCAATGACAGACGCATGAGGAGGTCTGCAAATTTCCACACTCAAACTCAGCATTTATGGGTTTAAGAACATTCTCCTTAAAACAGAACAGTTCTTTTCAAGAGAAGTCTTCACTCTCGACTTAGACATTAGGACGTTCTGACACAGAACACCAGCCGATGTGCCTTACACATTGTTATCTAATGTGATTTAAAGGATCTCTCCTGTCAAAAACAATGACTGATTAACAACCACATAGCCCTTCCCTCAATATTCCACAATCAAACCTTATAATACCCCCTTAACCAAACCCATGGTTTATTTACAGCACATAAACCAACAAACTCCGCTCACGGTAGGCTGTGTGGATTGTGGGTAAAACTGCCTTATAGACTCAGAGATGGGGTAGTAAAATGTGAAAAAACAAACAAACAAAACAAAAGGCCTCGCTGTGGGCTTCAGTGAAAATCCAAAATGGCAGCACAGGTGATCACGTGTAACCTCTTCTGGCAGCAGCAGTCTATGACGTCAACATCGCAGGTCCTACATGCCATCGTACAAGTTCTCCATCTTTACCGTCTGCCGGATGAGGAGCTTGGACTCTCTCCTCTCTTCATTCTTGATGGATTTGTTGATATCCATAATCTTTTCACAGATGTATTTGTTCACTTTGGATAGCCGCTGAGTGATCTCAGCACTGTCGGCTGTTTCCTGAGACACGCGGTCATACAGACACTCTAGAAAGAAAAGGTGGATTAGGTCTGGCAGGTAAACATGGAATAATATAGAAGTTTAGATTTTTCTTTTTTGAAAAAAGAGGAACAGTTGACACCAAGATGTGCACTCTGCCCATTCATGCTTTAAACATATCCACCCAATCCCAAATCTCATACCACATCCTAAGAGCATTACTCTCTTATGGAGTAAATATGTGTGTGAAAATGTACCTCGTACGATTTTGAGTTTGCTTGGTGAGAGAGGCGGTTTAGGCAGAGCGTCTTTCTTCTTCTTTGTTGCGACGCCAGTAACACTGCGGTTTTTCAGCGTCTCAGTGCCCCAGATCATAACGGCTAGGTTTTTGGTGAATTTGGAGTCACCCTGTGTACGCTGCAGCTGATGCCACTTATCCTCCTCCACCCAGATGCCCCCACCCAGGTGTACCTAATGGAAAGAGACACACATTAATTGTAACCCCCTAATTTTCCCCAACATAACAGTTAGGAAAAATAATTGATTCAATTATGATTCTCTAAAATCAGAAGTTCATAAATACATTTTAACATATACTTTTGGGTATTGCAACATAATTGCTACATTAAAAAAAAAAAAAAAAATATGACATGCATGTATTTGGAGTTTGCACAAGGTGACAAAATCTTTATTCAGAATGTTGAAAAAAATCCATTTTGCAATATTTTCTTGCACAGAACTGGAGCGCAGATGTGCATGCATGGCTGAAATGAAAAATGAGTAGGGTTAATTAGTTTAGACCTCTCATTTGCGTACTAACTAGTGTTGTCACGATACTGGAATTTCTTACTTTGATACAATACCTTAAAAAATATCAATATCCGATACCATTTTCGATACCACGGGGAACAACTGCCACAACATTAAGGGCATAAAATTTTTTATTTTTATTAAAAGATAAATATAACAAGGCTAGAACATGACAAGGAGGTATATTTTTACATTAATGAAAACATCTTGAGGTAGTGCACTTGTTCAAAAACCTCCGAGATGGTCACACATTCAAAAGGCAATAAAGTGAAAATAAAAACAAAAGCATTGCAATCCTATGCAGACATTCTCTACAGAGGTGAGTGAGAGTGACACCCATTACTGTAGCCTAAAGATTATTTGCAACTACTTTGAGATTTACAAGTGGACAACACACTTAACAACAGTTGACTGGGCCATCTTGTTACTGCTTCAGTGATGTTGAAATGGGAGCTATTACCAACCATGTATTTCCTTCAGGTACTGTGCTAAATTAGTGGTCTAAACACTTTTTTTTTTTTAGCATTAACAAAAATCTGTAGCAACGCCTGCATATTGGCTTGCTTTTGTCCATCGCCTTTCCGTATTCATTTCCCTCAAATCCGAAATATTTCCAAATATGTTTTCTTTATCCACCATGGACTTGAAACCGTTTCAAATATTCAGAATCGATAAGTCTTGAAAAATCTATATTTTTGTCAACACTAGTACCAACAACGTAGTTGGCAGCTGTAAATGCACAGTCACCATCTTGGATCGACCAAAATGTAATAGTGTTGGTCCAGACATTAAGCAACTTTTTTGGCATTCCGCCACCTCAAAAGAAACATCCGATCAAGCCGAAGCAAACGAAAAGAGTGTTCTCAGAGAAGTGGCTTCAGGAAGTGCCGTGGCTTGAATAAATAAAAAGTGATGTAATTATATGCCGTTCACGTCCCCATGTAGCAGACAAAACTAGTGCCTTCGATGCAGGGACGAAGAATTTCAGTCATCCAGCATTTGATAAGCACAAGAAGATTAAGGAACATACAAATGTAATACAAGCTAGTAATAACAGACATGCTAGTCAAGATGAAATATCTAGTTGCCCATTTGCTAGATGATAAAACAAGGTAAATGAATGGATGGCTCTGTGTAATGTTATTCTTGTAGGCCTCCAAGCTAAACACGCATGTCCAATGTTTTCATATGCTGACGATACTGCATTATTGAAAAGGATAGGAGTGAATGCTGGAGGGGCATATCATTCACGTGAAGGGGGAACACATAATTCAAAGCATAGCTCTGACTGCCAGTACAGATTTGAGAGAAAATTTGAAATCGTTGAAAAGTTGAATTGCAGGGTCTACTTTCTGACAGATTGGAGGACATTATTTAAAAAAAAAAAAAAAAAAACGGAGCAGGAAATTGCTTACACTGTGTCTGTGTCCACCAATGGAGAGTTCACTGCTGATTTCCTTGGATGAATTGACCTTGGCGCTAAACGAACAGTGTGGGACATAACGGATGACCTGGTCAATCTATTCCATGACTCAGGCCTGGATGAACGGAGGACAAAATTAGTCGCTGTCTGCAGACGGTGCTGTTGTCAACGTCGGTATGTACAAAGGCATTCTACCAAACTGACATCAAATAACTGCGATTGGGGATTCCCAACTCCCACCACTGTGAACTTCACGAAATCAGCTGATCACATGGTTTCATATTGTGATGTTTAATCGTTCCATTGTCAAGCTGTTGCAATTTTAACTGCATAAAGGTGGAGCAAAACCACTGAAGTGCTACAGATGAGAATGGCATTTCCTTTTTAAAATTAGGAAAATTTCACAATATGAGATGGCCTGCTTGGAGGCACAAAACACTGATGAAAATATTGAAACTTCTGACCGCCATACAAATGCAACTGGCTAAAACAGATGACAACTTGAAGCATAATCTGCACAGCGCGTTTTCAGTGTTTTCTGGCCAACGAGCTTGTCATTGGCAACAGTTTGCAGCTGAACTCCAGTAGGGTTCAGCAGGAAAAGCTGACCATAGGAGAATGTAAAGATGAATGCTGACGGGGACAAAACTGATTTACTCAGAGGTTTAATTGGAGAGTTTGAAAACAGATATGGATCTCTAAAGTCATGTGATAATTTTTTTTAGATTTTGATCCTTCCACACAGAAATGCAAGACCTCCACAGTTTTGGCAACATAACGACCAGCACCATTCTCCAGAAGTATGAGGAAATCTTTCTTCTTGACAGAGACTCCACGATAGGAGAATGAATACATTTAAAGAAAGCAGGAAAACACTTGGCAGCATCCCCTGTGTATGACGCTTAGTCAGACCTATACAATCTCCATGTGTTCTCCTAGGAACCGGACTAAAAAAAAAAAGAAAAAAATAAGTTATGCGGATCCCTGTTTATTTTCAGTGTGAAAAATAACTATATAACCACAAACATTTTTTAAAACCCTTCTTCACCAAGAGTGCCAATAATTCTGAAGCTGACTGAATACCATTAAGATAAATGTATGCTTTGGGATTTCCCATCAGATTGAGGTCTGGGCTTTGACTGGGCCATTCGAACACATTCAGGTTCTTGGTTTCTTCTCCATCCATCTTGCCCTCAACCTGGACCAGTTTCCTGATCCAGGCTGATGAAATGGATCCTCTAGGGCTGCAACTAATGATTATTTTCAGAATCGATTAGTTGGCCGATTATTTTTTCGATTCATCGATTAATCGGATGGGGCAGGGCAAGCTTTCAGTAACTTTTTTTTTTTTTTGCTTATTTGAAATAAAATCCACAAACTGAGTGTTACTTCAGACTAAAACTTTACACAACTGTTTGTCCAAAACAGAAAAGAACCCAACACACACACACACACCAGAAAATATATTTTTAATTTAGGACTGTCGTTTAATTCGGTGCATCCATAATAATTTGTTTTATAGTATTTATGAATTATTTTTATGAATGCACAAAAAGCACTGAATTAAACTCCAGTCCTAAATTAATAATAAAAACTCACTTTCACTGCACCTTGTGGTTTCTGTTACTCGTTGTCTTTAGACATATTATTTTACTTTTGATCATAATGTTTTAATTAGACATTAGAGATCTTACTCGCGCTCCCACTCTGTATCAGTGCGTCTACACCGCGCGTGATCAGCAACGTGGCCTCGTTACTAATAGATCACTTCAGTTATAATAAATGACAGAATTTACACTACAAGTGCGCAAATACAGCATATAATGACAATAAGCTTAAATTAAACTAAAACTTTTAAGCAGATTGCACCAGTTTCCCTGCCCCTTACACACAGTGGAGCATTTTGGATATAAACATAAGTTTGTCCTCGTGCATCAGTTTGATTTCCATGGTGTTTAAAATGCCCCCCTGCCTTAGAGGTTACACACTTTCTTCCAATTTCTCCTCCGTCTGTTGGTGACTGAGGTCATGTTGGGAATAAAAGGTAACGCTGACAGAAAGTAAACTGAAGAAA
>JANDJT010000190.1:22007297-22025477 GCA_024331685.1 Stegophilus panzeri | reverse complement strand
ACCAACTAATCGATAATGAGATTCGTTGACAACGATTTTCATAATCGATTATTATCGATTTTATCAATTAGTTGTTGTAGCTCTAGTATACTTACAACATGATCCTACCAGCAGCATGCTTCAATGTGAAGATGGTGTTCTCAGGCTGATGAGCAGATGAGGATTTAGATCAGGGTTTTAGTCAAATGTAGTGCTTTGCCCCAAGTTCAACTTTGGTCTTAGACATTTTCCACATGTTTACTAAGCCTTCAACATGCCTGGTGAAGTCCAAATGGGATTTCTTATGGCTTTTTTTTAATAATGGCTTTCTTCCCAGATGAGTGTCCTGTGAACAGCTCCTTCTATCTGAGCTGTAGATCTCCCCATCTCCTTCAGAGTTAACTCTGAAGCTGCTTCTGTGCTTCTTATTGTGTCTGCATTGTTCACATATACATTACAGCACAGTGAAATTCTTTTTTTCTTCACATATCCCAGCATGTTAGGAAGTTGGGATCAGAGCACAGAGTCCGCCATGATACGTCGCCCCTGGAGCAGAGAGGGTTAAGGGTCTTGCTCAAGGACCCAACAGTGGCAACTTGGCAGTCCTGAGACTTGAACCCCTGACCTTACGATCAGTAACCCAGAGCTTGGATGTGCTGAGACTTGAACCCCCAACCTTATGATGAGTAACCCAGCGCCTGGCAGTGCTGGGGCTTGAACCCCCGACCTTACGATCAGTAACCCAGCGCCTGGCAGTGCTGGGGCTTGAACCCCCGACCTTATGATCAGTAACCCAGAGCCACCACCTCCCCCCATTGACCCTACCTGGTCAATGACCTCTTCTAGGTCATTCTTTCCATTTTTTTTTTTTAATTAATGGATTTACTGGTGATAAATGTGATGTTTAATCTTGGAGATATTTTTAATAACCAAACCCACCCCCAAACTTTAATAATTGGAATTGTTTGCAAATGAATCTACATAAAATAGCCCATAATAAGTCCAATTCAGGTCCAGGTTGTAATAGTACAAAATGGGTACAAGGGGGTGAATACTTATGCAAGGTACACCTGGGTATCTGATTTTTCAATGATCACATACAGTACACATCAATCCTCCCTCCCCACCTGTCCTCCAAGACTCAATTTAAAGAGAAACTGGGGTAAATATGAGTGATGTCTCAAAAATATATTCAGGAATGAAGGTGTTGCCAGGCAGAAAAATATGTTTTGACATACACCAGACAAGAGTGTCCACTTTTAAGTTACATTGTGGAAGACGATGCCAAGCAAACCATCAGGAGGATTGTCACTCTGAGAAGTCTTTAGGCTGGCTATCAGAGGCCTTTCCCCTAAAGTAACTAATGTGCTTTAGGCTGCCAGCCAGCACACATGCTTTCCCCTGCTCTTAGAGGAGAGTTGTGTTCTCTGGCTAACCGTCACTCAAGACAACTCCTGTGGTACAAATAATTAATATGAGCAGCGTGCGGGTGTGTAAGGCCTAATTTGCTTTTGCTCTTCATGCTTGATCTGAGCCAGAGAAAGAAGGAATAAGGGTGAACACTGGTTGAATGTCTGCTAGGCTGCATAGCTGAGAAACAACACAGTAAATGCTCTGGTTAAAATGCCTACTGGGACAAAAGATTCATAGCCAATTAGAGAAAACTAAAAAGCTTGAACAAAAGACTACACAGCCCCAAAGCAAGGACTGTGGTAAATGTGTGATCAGATCCAAAGGGATGCCAAAGCAAGTGTCTCTTTCTTTCTTTCTTTCTTTCTTTCTTTTTCTCTCTCTCTCTCTCACTCACACACACACTTACTTACTTTTCCATCACTGAAGGTATAGACGGTCCTTGGGGAAGGGGAGTGGGTGGAGCTAGTGTTGGCCTCCTCTCTGCACATTTCCTGTGGTTCAGGTATTGGCTCCACCACCTCGGCTTTGATTGTCTGCGTGCCATTATCGTGCATTGGTTCTGTAAGGAGTAACACATTCAACCATGGATTAATTAACACATCTTATTTAATATACTGGCATAGTGTAGAGTGTGAAATAAAACAAGGAAAAGCATTAGAGAATATTTCACTTATTAAAGCCCACACACGCACACACTTTGGTTATCTGCCTAAAAAGTGTTTCAGCTGTGCCTTGTGACAGCCTAGTTATTTTAACTCTGTAAGCTGGCTTGGTGGCCAGCCACACTAAGCACTAATGTAGCTAATGCGTTTTAATAATGGTCAGTTTACTGCATTCCTGAACCCAAATTAATCAGGCCAGGAGCGTAAACACAGAGCAGCTGGCCTGAATACTGGCCTGGCTCCTTTGGACACTGTCTTCTTTAAGCAACTAGTGCAAGAAATATTCGCAGGATATTTAACCCGATTCTTTCTTTCTTTCCTTTTTATTGCCATGCCAGCTTCTGTGGCTATATTCATGGCGAGAGCCAGTTTCATTATTCAAGAGAAAAACTAAAAACCTTTTTTCCTAAAGACCTTAAAAACTTAGTTTGGATTTACTTAGTTAAAAACTTTTTCAAAAGTGTCAACAGAATAATACTCAAGTGTTTAGAAGTGTTACAGTCCAGTAAGCTTGTTTAATGGATAGTGGGTTCTGACAACATGGGTACTTTGGTGTCAACCCAATTCAAAACTGAGGAGGAATTACTGTGTAATATACAAAGGGAAATAGTTAACAAAAAACAAACAAACAAACAAAAACGAATATCCTTTAATTAAACCATGCAAGTGTTGCAAAAAACAAAACAAAACAAAACAAAAAAACATCTGCCCTATTGTCAGGAGATGGCTGAAGACACCACAGCCATCCATGGTCAGGAGTCCAAGATGGTTTAATAACAGAGAAAGTAAGTGATGGCATTACTCCTTCCCCTGTAAGACAGACACTAACCAATTGTGGGAGTCTGGACGAAGTTAGCGCTCTCCTCCAAATGTCTTTCGTGCATCGCTTAAAGTGCAGAATGATTTTGAGAGCCAAGTCGAGGTCATGACATTGTGGTGTCAGGACTTTTTGCCCACATCTTGTGAACATGCCCGAACACACCTTATTCTTTTTCTCAAAATTAACTCAGTATTTTTCTCTATAAAAGACATTATTATTGGTGTCAGTGAATTGATTTCAAAAGTTCTCAAAATTATTCTTTATTTAAATGTCATAATAGTAGTCCATTGCTCATCAAAGATCTTGGAGAAAGTTCTATATATGGAAACCGCATATTTCTAATACCTTTACTTTAAAATGTAATCCATCATGTTATTTTTAAATATTACAGCACATTTGCAATAGACTATTATTAGGCTTTGATAGGCATATTTAGAGGTCTGGACTTCTTTAGGATTGCTTTTTAAACACAAACCTGAAGGCTTGCTGCGATAGTCGGTGTTCCCGGTGTTACACGGTGTTCGGCCACACATCGATTACATCACCTGCCCACCACGGCACCGCCCCCACTGTCGTTTTGCTTTTTATAGTAATAAAAATCATTTAGCTCAGTTAGAGAACGGATACTACAGTTAAAAACTGAATGCGTTTGCTCAATACACCTGATGAAGTCAGAGTCGCAGCACAGATCAGATTTCAGTTATTACGTAATGAGAGTGAGGCGAGCTGACTGACAAGACGATTCTATGTTTAATATAAGCGAGTTTGTATTGTTTTGTTGTGTTTTTCATTAAGAATAATAATGAACCCACCATTCAAGCAATTGCTGCCCCCGAATTGCTGCTAATTCTAAAGTGAAAGTAAAATGCACATGGCCGCTCATAAGAGATTTAGAAGCGATGTCCCCCTGGGCAAATTTCCTCACCCACCGTCACGTCCCTACTAACCTGTGATAGAAAGAATGACAATGCTAATGGCTAAAGAGGAACAAATGTGGCAGAGGAGTTGGTTGTACTGTTCATTTTGCAAAACAAAACCCTAATAAGAGACGGTGAAGGTAGTGATAAGACTGAGCTTTCCCCAGATGATGTTCATTCAGCTGTTTCCTGAAACAAAGATTGTCGTTGTGTACTTGGCATTTGTTAAGGAGAGCATAAACCAAGCAGTCGATAAGCAGTCTGCAAACCCACAGCTGTGTGTACAGCTGCTTTGCAACAAATAAAGCAGTTTATTTGTAAAAAAAAAAAAAAACAACCCAAATGTTTCTAGGTAAATACATTAGTTGAATTTGTAGATATGCTAAAAAAAAAAAAAAAAAAAAAAAAAAAAAAAAAAGGCCTTTTCAAACTCTCCATCTGTTGACAATACTCGACTTGTATACGACCCAGCACTGGCTCACCATATAAAGAACACGAGAGGATGGTATTAGATAAGTTTATAGTGTATATTGTGTATATATCTATCTCACCACTACCCAGCCTCATGAGCAGCACGTCCTGCAGGCGGCGGTTGAAGTCCCGCAGTTCCTTGACCTCTGTCAGCAGGCTGCTGTGCTCCTTGAGCTTCTTGGCCTGCTGCAGCAGCTGTCTGCGTGTTCGGTCCAGCTCTTGCTGCAGCCGCCGAACCTCCTCCTCCTGTTGCCTGTAGCTGTGCACCAGCTCCTCATAGAGGACGCGGGGCACCACAGCTTCTTCCTCCTCCGGTTCCTCCTCCTCACGCAGCTCCTCGCCCTCGGCACACGAGCTCACTGCGTTTCTTTCCAGACGTGCCACCACAGCTGCAAGGCTCTTGGAGGAGTTAGAGGCCCGTTGCTGCTCCTGACACTGGACCTGCCAGACATAAACAACTGCTCAATGGCACTCAATGCAGAGCAAATTCATTGTAAAGCTTTAGAATTAGATATTAAAATGATACCCAAGGTTAAGTTTAGGAAACACACCACATACAGTCCCCTCGGAAAGTATTGAAACAGCAAGGTCAATTCTAATGTTTTTGCTATATGCTTAGCTTACATTTGGGTTTGAGCTCAAAAGAGCAATATGGGACAACAGATCAGAATTTCAGCTTTCATTTCCTCATATTTACATGTGACTGACAGGTGTTTCTTGTCACCCAGGTGTGCCCAGTTAGATTGGTTGTGTAAACACTTAATAGCTGTGAATGTCTAGCCCTAGGTTTCGCTTGTGAAGACTGCATTTGTTGTTAAAAAAGACAAACCAATATGAAGACCAGAGATCTGTCTAT
This sequence comes from Stegophilus panzeri, assembly GCA_024331685.1. Classification (NCBI taxonomy): domain Eukaryota; kingdom Metazoa; phylum Chordata; class Actinopteri; order Siluriformes; family Trichomycteridae; genus Stegophilus; species Stegophilus panzeri. Next base: position 22,020,359 of record JANDJT010000190.1, on the reverse strand, counting down.
GGATGACAAGCAAAGCATTTTGATATAGAGAGAAGAGGGGGAAAAAAAATCAGTCAGTGCCATTGCACAAGCACTGGGCATAGCCAATACAACAATTTGGAATGTCCTGATAAAGAAAGAAAACACTGCTGCACTAACAGCCAGACATGCAACAGGTCGGCCAAGTAAAACAACACAAAATCACAAACCACTGTTTGTGAATAATGTGATATTTGAAGAAGACTTCGAGAGCAGAAATATAGAGGCCATACCACAAGATGCAAACCACTTCAGTAAGAATCAGAAAGCCAGATTGGAATTCACAAAGAAATAAGTAGATTGGCCACAAAATTTCTGTGACCAAGATTAACCTCTACCAAAGTGATGGAAAGGTCAGTGTGTCCGTGTTAAGGTACTTATTTACAAATCAAAACACCAGCACTCTGACAGTCATCAGTCTCACTAAATACTGCCATTGGCATCCAACTCCACTATGAATCTGTGCTGCACAACTGGTGAAATTACACAACTTTACATTAGTTACATTTTTGTTTCTTCATTAGTTTAGCTTTAACTCAGGAAACTACCCCCATCTCTGACTTGGGTTTTACAGACAATCAAAAAAAATGTCATATAAAACACCAATTACTACCGAGAGGCTTCTCAGATGAAGCTTATCATGAGACCTCATACAGTACTACAAAAGAGAGGGAGTTAATCATATCTAATAGTTTTAAATGAGGAACATCATCATATCCAGACTGTAAAGTGGCAGAAATTATAATCAGAGTGTAACCTGAGCAGTATCAGTGCTACCTCCTAGACACTCACAAACATGTCTGCCATATAGCACAAATCAAAGTTAGTTCCTGTTATCGCTCATGGTATAACAAGAACAAACAGGCGTTCCTGCACCACCATTTCCTTTTCTCTCGCTTAAAATACCCCAAAACAAACCAAAAGCAGCTTGTCATTTTACAGAGAAAACAGAAAGTGTAGTCTACTCTGTGCTAAAAATTTTCCTGTGCTGGGAAACCTTACAAACTGCTGACTCCTGAGACTCTTTCCATAAAATGTTAAATAAATGTCTTCTAGCAAAAAAACTTGGCCACATCAAAAATTATACACTTTTCTTTGTTAAACAATGAGTCTTTTTTTTTTTTTTTTTTTATCCATTTATTATTAGGCCTAGATTATACAGAGTATCTGCCATACAAGTGCTTGTGCATGAGCTGTTAATACAGAAACATAATGTATTAGAACGAATATAAACATCGTTTATGTTATAGCTGGACCTACTGTTTAAGCCGTATGTTTTATATATATATAAAATAAAAATAATGCACAATATCTGACAAATCTGCTCAGAGAATTTAACTGCACCTTGGTATAAAATAGCTACAATTCTCACTGCTGTCATAATAGTGCTGCGCTGGTCTGATCTAACTCTCGACATTTCCCCTCTAGAAATTAAGACGCCTTCTTATTTATAATAATAATAAAATAACATTTAAAAAAAAAAAAGAATGTTAATTCAAGAAAGCATTATGGAAAGCACTGGAAGCCCGGTGCTGTATGCTTTCTGATCTAAAGTCCGTCTGATGTAGCAGAGCATAATTCTACCTTTTTATGTCGGAGTGGAATTCTTTCTTCACCAAAGTGATTCTCAATGGCGTGTCCTGCATTCCTGGTAGTCATTTTAGGAATTTTCATCTTCTTTTGCATAATACTGTTGTCCAGTTCCTCAATGCTATCTGGTAAAAGAAACAGGATAAAAGTCAGTAGTGAGTTTACACTTTGTGAGTGTAAGATACAATACTGGGCAAAAGTCTTACATGTGCAAAGAAAAGCTGTAAAGCAGATGTCTTCATAATAATAATAATAAACTTCAACTGTTCTACGTAAATTTTTTTTTTTTTTTTACAAAACCACTTTTTTCATGTTACTGACCTGTTCTCAATTAAACTAATTAAATGCAAAGATGTTCCTCCAGCTATTTCTTTTTACTAACACTTACTTTTCCAGCCATTTATTGCCCCCTTCCCTACTTTTTTTTAATACATGTTGCGGCCATCAAATTCAAAATTACCTTATTTTTTCCCTTAAAATGGTACATTTCCTCAGTTTAAACAATTGATATGTTTTCTATCTTCTACTGTGAATAACATATGGGTTTATGAGATTTACAAATCACTGAATTCTGTTTTTATTTACAGTTTACACAGTGTCCCAACTTTTTGGGGTTGTACCATAAATAGCAGTAAACTGTAATAAACTAAAAATAAGTAAATAAATAAATCAATCAACATGTGTGTGACAACCTTTTTCCTTTTTTATAATTAGTAGTCTCAGGTAGTTTGTGCAGTTTTCTAGAGAAACCTTGTCTGTCACACTTGCTTCTTTGGTCAGTTACATAATATGCTGCTTTCTTTATTTACATTACAAACCGTAACATTTAATCTTTAACATAATTTTTTTTTTTGTTTGGAAATATAAAATGCTTTTGTACAGACTCAGTAATGCATAAATCATAAACTATTAGCCATTTTGGGCAAAAGACCTGTAACAAGACATCTCACTCATAAGCATGACATGAGGATGAGAAGTCCAGGTAAACACTTTAAATCAGTTATGGCACTTAAACAAACCCTTTCCTCTAAAACAAGAAGTTGAAAACGCAGTGAAACGGAGGTGAGTTCAATGTAACACGTTGTGTGTGTTTTCTACAGTGTGTCATATCTCTGGTCGTCGCTAAGGTTAGCATGCTGGCTAGCTCAACATCTAGCTAGGGCATTTAGCTTGTAAACGTACATGACACCCATGCTAACTCTCAAGCTAGCTAACTGCATATACACCTCCTCTCCCATTAATTAATTAATTATTATTATTTTTTTTTAAATATACATACACACATCACCTACTGCGTATTGTATATTTTTTTTATATTCGCATAAGTTATATTTTTAGTTAGCGACAAAAAGCAGAGCCATGTTTTAAACGCGTGCTAATGCCTGAGGTAATATATATATATATATATATATGAATATAGCTAAACAAATGCACAAGCAGAACTGATAAACACGCACGATTACTTTAAGAGAAATAATGCCACCAGGTAGCAACAGCGCATTACGATTTCTAGTCTGAGTTTGAATCATTTCCCTGACTGGAAAGTAAATATAAGTGTTAAAATGCGAAAAGGAAAGCAGTGTATGTGTGAACTTACCTGCCAGACCGAGAATGTGCGCCTTGGCCGGCTGGCCTGTACCATTCTCCTCACCTCTGAGCACCACATACACCTTCTGCTCATCAAAATCTCTTTTGTGCACTGGTCTCAAATCTCTCACATTCGCAACGGGTAAAGCGCAGCACGAGTCGTCCTCCAAAAACCTCACAAAAGCATACATTATTTCTCTTTTGTCCAGCACTTTGGATATGGTTCAGTTTCCCTCTAAAAGAATTAAAAATATAAACACAAAGGGAAATGCCTCTGGGATCGACTAGTTCTGCCTGGTGCACAGCGCCCCTTCTTACTTAGACCCGACTAATCAACATCAGAGCTGATCACAGAGGATCAGCAAACCCTGTTGATTATTCCTCTCTGTTCTGCGGTTCATTGCTAGACATAGTATTATTTCCTTTTTTTCTTTTAAATAAATCAAATAAAATTGTGTTCATTCATTTCCTTAAAGTGATAGAAAAGTAACTTTAAAAAAAATATTCCCCTTATAGTTACTAACTCGTTTGACTGGGCAGTTGATTCAAATGGGTTTAATCTGAACCTCCACAACTCAAACACAAGTATCCCTGTAAATATTGTAAACTGAACTACACATTTAAATCTAATTACCATTTAATAAATATGTGTTCTGTGAATGTACACTCTCAGAAATAAAGGTAGCAAACTACTTTTTCTTTTTCGCTGGGGTGGTACTGTCAAAGATGCATGCTTCGTACCTTTAGTATGTATCTTTGACCTACAAAGGTTCATGTGGTGTATCTTTAATTAGCTTTTAAAGGTAGGCCTACATCAATATTCTTCAATTATTATTAAGGTGAACGATACATACTAACTTACTAACACGCAAAATATGCACCCTTAATGGTACCATACCAGCGAAAGTAGTTTGGCACCGTTATTTGTAATGAGTATAATATTTTAATATATGTATCATACATGTTCATGAAAGAAATGTACTGTATACTGAGGCAGTATTGTTTAAAGTGGACCCTAGTCTCAAAAAGTTTTAGAAACCCTGCTGTATAGTAATTCACCCCATTAGCTCTGAATTATCAGTCTAAATTTGTGTCTGTTTGGTCATCAACATGCAGGGTAGTCAGGTGGTGGTTTACTACATAGTCATTATCTATACAATATAATCTATGGACTTCTTACAATCTCAGGATCTATAGGGGGGTCAACACTTATTGTCCTCACTCTTGTAACTACACACCTTTCTTATTTCTTTCTCTGAAGCTGTAGTAGTAACTGAATCACTTTAACATGAATGTCTGAATGAAGTATGATGCATTAGTTACTAACTGCTTACTGTAATACTTGGTTTGCTTTACTACCTGTATTGTCATTATGTTAATACACATTTCTCAAAAAAGAGGGAGTAAAGCATGCATATTTTGATTGAGGGGTTTCAGAAGAATACTATTATCTCATGCACACCAAAATAACAGGCTTTTTTACTAGTGCATGTTTTGAAATTACTGTTCGTTGTCACTGTAATTCAGCAGACTGTGGAATTTAAAATGTTCCTATGAATAGACCTGATAGTCAAAGGATAAAATAAATCTGCATTTCTTTGTGCTAGAGAAAGAGGGTACCTAGCAATGCATAAAGATCCCAGTTAATGTTTTTTTCAATAATCCATCATCTCAATTTCACTCAGTGGAAAAACGCTCTTCACACCAACCGCTCATTATCATAATCGATTCATTCAGCTATTGCTTTTGTTCTGCACCAGAATACACAGAGAGAGAGAGAGAGAGAGACGAGAGGTATTCTTCAGGATGACTGGCACTGACTGTATGTGTGTGCTTGAAGTGTGCCAGTGTCTTTCTCTTTCTCTTTTTATCCCTTCCTTGTTTCTAATAAACTCACACAAGCTACCTGACAATAAAAGGGATCTCACAGACAGGTTGTTGTACACAGAAACAAATTCCTTGACTTGTGCTTTAATACGGAGAGGTGCACATTCGATAAACGGCACTAACAATTCCGTTCTGCTTCATCTGCCGTAATTGAAAAGCAACTGATGCAGAACTTTGGATGGCACTTCCTTTACATGGTTCTTTTTCATGTCATTGTTTGACTCAGATGGACTATCGAGTGCTGACTTGTTTTCATGTTACTTCATTGACGAGTTTCTCTCTCCTCAGTAAAAGAGACACAGAAATACAAAGAACATCAAAAAAACACAGCTGACAAAAAGTTACCTTATTCTTTTGGTTACCTAAGGCAAATAATTGTCTGCTTTATCTCAGCAAAAGACTGTGATGCTTGAGTTGTAATAGTAAAGAAATATTGTATAACAAGATACAAAAGTTTGTGTCAGTTTTAAATTCTCTGAACAAATAGAAGTATCTTGCAAAATTCCCCTTAGCCCTGGCTGTGTGTTGATAGAGCGAGGAAAAGGGGCAGGCGTGTGACCTGGATAGTTGCTGTGCAGCACTTCGGCACTGGTCTAATCTGCTCCTCAGTAGCTCACCTGTCCTGCAGCCTGAGTCTGCTCCAATAAGACTCTGCAGATCCCACAGCTGAGGCATTCAAGTGAACCCAAAGCAAAATGATGTGCCTCAGTGTCCATGTTGAGCTAAAGAAATGTGGAGAGGACCAAGTCAAAATGAAGTCTAAAATAAGCTTGTTCCAGTCCTGCTCGGTATGTTTCCCCTGTGTATAAATAAAAAATAAAAAAATAAAATAAAAGGCACCCAAATTATCATTCCAACTAAAGAATCACTGAAAAAATCACACCACCTGTTAAATGGACAACTAAATACTATTCTACAATAAAAAGTGTCAAAATAAATCGTAGCTTGGGTTACTCCTAAATTGAGGTTAATTTAATGAAATTCGTAGAAAATGGAAGTCAATTAAACCATCCATCCATTTTCTGTACCACTTATCCTACACAGGGTTGTAGGGAGCCTGGAGCCTATCCCATGGGACGAGGCAGACGACAACCTGGGCACAATCGCACACACGCTCACACACACTATAGACATGCCAATCAGCCAACAATGCATGTCTTTGGACTGGGGGAGGAAACCAGTTAGCCTAGACATGTTAGGCTAAACATGATTAAAAAAAAAAGAAAATATTTCCATATCGGTTTGGTGAATTAAACACTATATGGCCAAAAGTATGTGGACACCTGATTATCACATACATACTTCTGGGAAGGCTTTCTACTAGATTTTGGAGTGTGGCTGTGCGGATTTGTGCTCATTCGGCCACAGGAGCATTAGTGAGGTCAGACACTGATGTCAGTGAGAAGGTGATAGTTGGTGATCCAGTTTATCTCAAAGGTGTTGAGTGGGGTTGAGGTCAGAGCTCTGTGCAGGCCACTCAAGTTCTTCCATTCCAACCTTGGCAAACTTTCATGGAGCTCGCTTTGTCATATTGAAACATGTTTGGGCCCCTCAGTTGGGCCAAATCCTGATTCACCAAAACCAGAATTCAGCCACAGTGACATCTGATGGGTTTTCCCAGACTGCCACACAAATATTTTCGATCAGTTCATTCAAAATTATACTTCCTGTCCAACTTAGACATTCAAATGACTTGATTAAAAAGCTAATAAACTGACCAATTCTGAACTGTCCCTAGCCAATGTACATTGTGTACTGTCTAACATCCCAACACCAACAAAGGCTACAAAACATAAAAACACTTGACACAAGCATCTGTGCAGCCACACACAGTGAGGCCCGTGATGGCGACTCATAAAGAGTTTGGCACTGTAGAAGTAGTTGCCGACACTGAGTCAGACATCATGTCCCTCCAATTAGAGTCTCTCAGCTCCCCTCATTCATCTTTATTGGTGATACATTAACCGCCATTTAATAAAAGACATGGGATAATCTCTATAATGATGTGGCTGATGGAGCTGGGCTCCAGAGAGGGAGGTAGCTGCTCTGTGACTGGAATTTAAAAACTTGTGGGCATTGGGTGAGGTGATAGCAGTTTGCCAAATGAGGATGATGATGATGATGATGACAGAGAGAGATAAATATGAGGAGCTATAACACTGGCATTAGGCACAAATATATTAGTCATTAGCACATGGCCAATCAAAATGCTAGGTGCACCTGTGCCAGTTTGGGAGAAGGACAGACGATTGCACAGGTGCCTGTGTGTGTAAGCAGCTGTGTATTTGTGTGAGTATGATCACTGCCTAAGTAAGAGCCAAACGTCTGGCATGCTCAATACCTGCTGCCTCTGCCAGACTCTCTGAAGCACGCAGGGGACAGCAGGATCATTTAGAGAGCATTACAAATATGCTTTAAAATAAAGAGTCCAGTATGTTCGGGGAGCAGAGACAGTCAGGGTCAATCAAGAACGGAGCTGTTTGGCGCCCTCATCTTATATTGATAAACAACTTAGCCAGCACAGATCCCCTCTTGTTTAATTGAACCGGTCTTAATTACGTTACTTTATTTTGTCCCTGGATTAGCACATCATGAATAATTAATTGGCCATGACGGCATCAGCCCGGTGATAAAAAAAGTGATAGCCCATGAAATGAACAGTGGTCTCCAAACAGGCCGCAGCGGAGCACCATCGATTTCTAATGTGAGTCGCCCTGAGACCCTCTGCATAACTGACAGAGAGAGCAGCTGCAAAACTATATGGTGTAACCCCCACAACCCACCCCACCCCATCCAACACGCCGATACTCATCCACACCCACATCAAATATTCAGAAGGGTATCATTGCTGATGTGCCAACCCACTGCGTATTCTCTGTGACACAATAGGGGGGCCATTGATCTTCCTTTAAATGAACAAATCAGCAGTGCTGAACTAGTGCTCAAACTCCAGGCCTGTTCAATGTGCCTCGTAAGGATCACTATCACTCCAGGGCCTGCGCTATCGATCTGACCAGATCAGGGAGCAATACCTCCCAAGTAACCTTCTAAACATGATTTCTCAGCAGTGTTAGCATGAAAAACTGAGCCTGTTTACTTCTTTTATCCTCAGTGGCACCAGACAAGGAATCACAGATGTACGAGTTAAAAAAAAAGAGAAGAAGAATATTAATTGTGATTTTGAAGCGAGTCGTGCATAATATTTGTGTAGATGAGGAAAAGCCCTTCAAACTATGAAATTTTGACATTTCTTCTATATGTTCTGAGTCTCTGATAATACTAACTCTAGTTAGCATGCTAACTCTAGCTGAACCACTGTAGGTTCTAGGGGATCAGAGCTTTGGGAATGAGGGGCAGACTGAGCATGTTAAAAAAAAAGACACTTTACCTTTTTTACTGTTAGAGGCCTAATCTTGACAAATTTGGACAAATCTTGCCTTTAATCCCCAAAACCCAAAAGTTTAAATAAACCCAATGTTTAAATAAAATGTAAAAAAAATATTGAATATGACCATTTATGGTGGAAAACTTGAGGATCATTTATGATCCTGAGCATCATCTACATTAGTCTCTGTAGGCTTTGTACTTGACATAAGTGTCTGTGACAAACAGAAGTCTCATTGTCGCTCTTCACTTGACAACAGAAGGTACCACGATCATTTGAGCAAACAAATGTATGCAAATATAAAAATCTTGGGACCACATAGACACTGCATCTATCACGTAGGAGACACAAATGAACTCCCAGGCAGGAATAAACTTTGGTCTGAAAGTTTCATCTGAACCCCAAGACAACAACAAAGGAGCTGTAGGCATCAGGTACCAAAGTATTTACATCCACCATTAAGAGAGTCCTACACTGCCATAGCCTGAAAGGCTGTCGCTCAAGGAAGAAGCCCCTACTTTAAGACCGGCATAAAAAAGCCAAACTGTCACAAGGATGAAGACCTAGCCTTTTGGAGAAGTGTTCTCTGGTCAGATGAAGCAAATATTGAACTGTTTGGCCATATTGATCAGCCCTATGTTATGGAGAAATAAGGGTGAGGCTTTTACTCCAAAGAACACTATCCCATCTGTGAAGCATAGATGTGATAGCATCATGTTGTGGGGGTATTCTGCTATTAAGGAGGCTGGTGCACTTCAGAAAATAGATTGCATTATGAGAAAGGAGGATTATCTAGCAATAATGAAGTAAATCCTCAAGACATCAACCAGAAGATTCAAACTTGGTTGCAAGTGGGTCTTCCAGCAGGACAACGATATTAAACATACTTCCAAAGTTGTACCGAAATGGCAGAAAGACAACAAAGTGAAAGTATTGGAGCGACCATTGCAAAACTCTGACTTGAAGGCTCACAAACCTGACTGAGTTACACCAGTTCAATCAGGTGGAATAGGCAAAAACAAATCTACCCCAAGAGTTTGACTCATGTTAGGCAATTAAAAGGTAATACCACCAAATATTAGCAAAGTGTATTTAAAGTGTGACCCACTGAAATCTGATACAGTACTATTATTTTGAAATGACCTCTTACAGAAAGTAAATGAAGTACATGGTCCAATTCACTTAACACATGAAATGTGTGGAGTTGTTAAAAAAGAAAAAAAAAAAAAGAAAAAAGAAGTGAGTTTGAATGTCTTCAGCCTAGGTGTATGTAAACTGTATATACTTAATATGGCAAAAGTATGTGGACACCATCACAGCTATATGTGTTTTTTGAACATCCCATTTCAAATTTTGTTCTCTTTTGCTCTTGTCATAAAACTCCAATCTTCTAGGAAGGCTTTCCAATAGATTTTGGAGCGTGGCTGTGAGGATGTGTGTTCATTCAGCCACAAAAACATTAGTGAAGTCAGGCACTGACGTTAGGTGATAAACCTGGGGTGCAGTCAGCATTCCAGTTCATCCCAAAGGAGTTCAATGGAGTTGAGGTCAGGGCTCTTTGCAAGTTCTTCCACACCAACCTTGGCAAACCTTGTCTTCATGGAGTTCGCTTTATACACAAGGGCAGTGTCATGCTGGAACAAGTGTGGGCATCTTAGTTCCAGTAAAGGGAAAATGTAATGTTACAGCACACAAAGACATCCTATACAACTGTGTGCTTCCAAGTTTGTAGCAACAGTTTGGGGAAGACCCACATATGGGTGTTATGGTCAGGTGTCTACAAAATTTTGTGTACTTTCACTTAAATGAAAGTACTGTGTTATGTATGAGGTAATTTTAGTCAGGAGTATCACTGCTTGGGGGAATAGTGGAAGTGACTACCCATAATCCCAAGGAGGAAGCGAGACACAGGGGGCCTGGACTGCAAATTTAGCATCTTCAAATAATGAGAACGAGTCAGAAGAGACTGCACAGGGCTGGAAAAAATCCTGGAACACCCCTGACTCTAATTAAATGTTTTTTTGTACTGTTTTTTTTATTTTTTTTATTGGTAGTCATTGACCTGAATCGCTGTGTGCATGAGGTTATGGCTAATTGTATTAGGTCCTTAATTTTGATTTGCCATAATATAAAACCTATGTCAATATGTTCAACAATGGCACCTAAGAAGCCATCACGCTTCACAAGCAATTCTTGTCTTCCTTACAAATATGCCCTCTACACAGCTTTAGTTCATCCTCGAGCCTAATGAGAGACGACACCATGTTTACATGGAGTGAATAATTTTCTCATCCAGATATAGTAGGTATGCTAATTTGACAGCAGGACAACAAGGCTTATCGCTGTCCGTTAAGGCATGCAAACATCTTCAGGAAAGGAGTGTGTTTGTGTGTGTGTGTGTGTGTGTGTGGGCCGATCTGATAAGCCGCTGCGGTGTAGAGCAGCGGCTTGCGAGTGACAGCTCGCTGGTCTTTGTTGAGCCAACACATGCCGTTCTGCCGCAGAGGCAGCGACAAGCTAATGAAGTGACCCTGCAAACAAGACCTGCTGGTAACTAGGTAACCGTATCACCATTTTAACGAAGCCAGCGGCGGTGAGTGGGCTCAGCACCGACAGAATGAACAGAGGACGGCTGGTGGCTATGAAGTCTCAAACAGAAGAGATGCTCCTTTTTTGCCTTTATGTTCTTCTTTCTTTTGCTTTTTATCTCTCCCTACCTCCTTCTCTGTCTCTCTATCTTGCCCTTAGCTCTGCTGCCATCCACTAACTCAATCCACTACAAAGCCCCCTCAGTACCCACCTCCATTACACATACTCAAGCAGGAAATAACAAAAGGCCCCTCAACCTGAAATTACGCTGTTTTTTAATTTTTTTTTTATGGATTTGTGGTGCGCGGCAACAGCAGTGGGCACGGCGACAAAGAAATTGTCACCATTGTCTCGGCTGTCATGCTAGAGAGGCCCTTAAAATGTTGTTTACATTTTCTCACATATTTGCTTCTCCTCCTCTCTCACACAGGCGCGGGTTCTTGAAAAGGAAAAGACAAGTTAATAGCAGCAGCACAATGCATTTTCATTTAGCATCTTTAGAGTGTTTGTTGTTTTGTTTTTCACATGGCAAATGGAAAGCTCATGGCTGATTATGTGAAGAAGGCGTGAAATTGTGTTATTTGCAAGACTGGGGTATAAACTGGAGGCAGCAGTCGTCGAAAAGCTTCAGGGCCTGGAATCCAGACAGGTTTTAAATAACACTGTAATGACGCAGATTTTCTCAGGAGCACCCACAAGCCCCACCACACACACACACACACATATAGCTCATATCTTAGCCTGCTGCATTAACGCATTGATTTTCTCTTCATTAACACACTCACACTGCTTTCGCCACGCTTCTTCGTGTGCATTTCACAAAAATCAGCTGGAAAATAGTCGAGTGGCTGGTGGCATAAGCAGATTCTTTGTTTTTCTTTCTCAGTCCCCGTCCGATGTTGCACGCACATTGTTTTCTCTCGGCTGCATTTCTCACACAATTGTTTTCCCTTACAAGCATTATAAAGTCATTAATAATGAATCTCTGGATACACACCATGCAAATTGGTGTGGAAAGGCTATAATTTGGGCAATTATATTATTTCATCACAACTGGTCTTATAGAGTTTTATAACTGACATCAGCCCCTATATAAAATTATATATCGGTCATCTATCTTTATGTCTCTATTCTCTTTACAGTTGCAATCAACATGATTCAACCCCTATTGCAAATCATGTTTATTGTCACAATTTACAGACTTTCAGCTGTTTTGCAATGAACAAATCAAACAAAAGCAATTGAAATAGTTTAACACAACGGATGCTTCGTGTGGTTTCCCCAAATTCAACTGAAAATGCAACTTATAATGATTTCTCCAGTTTCTAAATTATTCAACCCCCTGAATACAATCCCTCACAACAGCACAAATATGCAAAACAGGTATTGTCTCAAGCACACCTGATGCAACTAATGGCTTCATTAGTTGAGCCAGGTGTGCTTGAGCTGGAACACATGAAATACCTGAACTGGCTAGGGGCGGAAAATGCATGAAACACCTGGGACGAGGCAGAAAAAGGAAGCTATCAATGGCTGCAACCAGATTTCTGAGAAGGCAGGTTGTGAAAAATCCTCGAGTGACAGCAAAAGACCTGCAGCAAGACTTGGTGGCAACAGGCATTGAGGTTTCAGTGAGCACAGTAAGGCGCGTACTAAATGCAAGGTTTCCATGCCAGAACTCCAAGACGTACACCATTATTGAGCAGTTTTGGGATTCTGTTCTGTGGAGTGATGAAAAAACTGGAACTTTTCAGTACGATGGATCATTGGTATGTCTGGAGGAAAAAGAATGAAGAAAGAACACTCTGTCCACAGTCAAGCATGGTGGTGGCTCGGTAATGCTTTGGGGCTGCTTTGTGTCCTCTGGCACTGGAAACCTGCAGCGTGTGGAAGGCAAGACGGATTCATTGAAATATCAGGAAATCCTAGGAGAAAACGTCATGCCATCTGTGAGGAAGCTGAAGCTTGGGTGTCATTGGACCTTCTAACAGGACAATGATCTCAAG
>JANDJT010000190.1:21978367-21996081 GCA_024331685.1 Stegophilus panzeri | reverse complement strand
GGGGGGGGGAACTCACCAGCAAAACCCTTCATTTACTAAACCTCACTCCTTATGAACGAATTAAATATTCATGCACAGTCTACCCAAAGCCCATTTGCAATATTTCCTCCTGAATTTACTTTTCATATTTGCTGATGATTATCCTGCATGTGGGCACATGAGAAAGGAGGGGGGGTTATTTAAAAATCCACCCAACAATTTGGAGTCTCATTTCACATTCATGTAAGGTCAATATTAAAAGATTAACCTGAGTCATTTCACCGTAGCTATCTATTTAAAAAAAAAAAAAAAAAAAAACTACGGTAGCAGATAGCAGACTAAATGATTTGATTGGAATATTGCGAGGAAGGGTACATTAGCAAATGGAGGGCATCACGAGGGGGAAAGCGTCTACACAAAGCAAGCAGTCTTTGGCCCTAGATTATGGCGGAGGCACGGAAAATTGTCTCAAATTAATGGCGGCCATGGACACACCCTCTTTCCACACACATGCCGTCCGTGTAGTGATGAGGTAAGGGAAATTAGTTGTGAGCTACTTAGGTTGTTTGCGTCTGTCCCAGCAGTGACGCACAGACTCAGTGTCTTTGTCGATGTCCTCCAAGGACTCTTTTGTCTGATGGCAACAATCCTCCAGAGAGAGTATGTGTGAGAGAAAGAGAGAAGGAAGGTGAATCAACAATCTTAGTCACCTCATTTTAAGGAGGAAACACCCCAGTGAGAGTGAGTCAACATCCCCCAACGCACTTCTCACACACACACCCCTCCTTTTCACCCCCTCTTCTCCACCACCTCCCTAATTTCCAGTTCGGCCCTCCCCTGAGTTGCGATGCTCCCCTGTGATGTGAGAGTGGTCTGAGGGATGAGCTCACTCTGAGATCATGCTCTCGTGAGCTTCTCATCTTACACGTCCCTTGCTGACAGCTTACCGAGCACACACTCGAACACACTAAAGCTCAAGGACCACACGCTCATCCTGGCTTTATTCCCAAATTTGAAAATCAGCGCTTGGGGGAAAAAAACCCCAAAAAACAATAACTAGTCATTGTTAAAATACACCTGAACTCAAACCATCATTTTAAAATGGATTCCTGTTGAATATAGTTTTTATAAAATGATATATTGCTAGTTGACATTTCAGACTGTTCTCAGCTGACCCTGCGCTCTGTTGAACTAGCGAGCTAACTTATTGTTAATGTATATTTTGACAGGTTTGTCTATTGTTCATTGCTATGGTGCATTCTTTTTTTTCTTTTTTTTTTTAAAAAAACCAGGTGACTAAAAATACTCTGCAATATAATGTTCCTGAGCTGCTTTAAATCACTGTGACAATCCTATAATAGTACCTGACAAACCACAGCGCTGAGTCATGGGTGTTGAGTCAGAATTGGAGGGAAATCTGTATACATATGTTATATGCCAGCTAAGATACATCAAATATTATCATGCTGCAACGTTAGGCACAAAAGAAGTCCAACTACATGATGACAGGAAAGAGCCAGCAACCAATAAGGAGACAGAGAAAGAGTACGAGTGTGAGCTCATGTGAAGAAATGAAACAGAATTAAGAGAGAGAGAAAAATGAATTCAGGTGTTATGCAAATTTAGCGTTTTATCTTGCTGAACATGTTTGTTCTCTGATTTGGTGAAAAGCTAGTGAATGATACAGTTTATCATCACAGAATTTGAATTGCTACCCAGTTGCTTAGCTAGAGAACTGGTAAGAAATGTGACTCGTGGGAATACGTGTACGTGTTTCTCTGGATTTTTGTATTTCAAACTCGGTTATATCAGGCAAGAGTGAATGCTTCGGGGCATCTGCTCAACCCAAGTGTTTACTTATTGCTTTGCGTATTGATTACTGTATTCGTGCCTGACGTGTGTGATAGGCTGGAGAAAAGAATAGACAGGTTACATAATAAAATACATGAAGAACACAGATTAGGTAATAAAATACACAGTCTCTGCAGGATTGAGAGATTTTGCGATCACAGAAATCGAGGAAACTCTGCGATTTTCGCGGGAGCTTGCAAGTTTTCTAAATTCCTGCAGATTTGGGCCAAGACGCATCATGTGATGTCATCACGACGCGCATTCAGCCAAATCCCTCTTCGATTCACGTACGTCGAATATAATTACAGCTGAAAGGTCTTGTTTACCAACAAACATCACTGCGAAAGACCATGCAAAACAATTTCGTCAAACAATTGCAATTTCGCCAATTTAAGGAGTTTTCCGTAAAAACAGGAAAAAAACTCGCGAATTTTATGTCATGTCATTATGTAGACCTAGAGATGATAGTTTAAACAGTAAAAACATGACAAAATCCAAATCTGTCTCTCTAGTCCTTTACACTTTGTGCAATAAATATGCTGCCAATAGATACTTTCTCAAATTTGACTCACAGTAAGATTAAGGCAGATTTACTCTCGTCCATCGTTAAAAAAAAGGAGAGCTGCCTGGCCATCTCTGCTGCATGACCCATGGTTTAAAAATAAAGCCCAACAAAATAAAAGATTCATTCCTTAGGAGAGTGGTGGCTCCAGTCAGACCCGAGGCACCTTCCAGACCACCTGCACAGGGCAGCAGCTCAGGACCAGCTCGGCCGCCTTAGAGCAGAGAAACTAATAACCCCATAGCCGACGCTGCATCTCCTCTATTCAGCACTTAAAAGCCATGATTGAATTTCATCTTGATTTCATTAAATATTCATAAAGGCCAATTAGAAGGGCAGTGCAGGCTGGAAGTGAGGACCCCTCTCCATCACTCTGTCACACACACTCCATCAGATGCTACAGGGTGGGGCAGCATCCAACAGACCAGCAGATCCAGCCGGGAGAAAGTCTCCAGATAAATCTCTCTTCTTCGCTTTGTCGGTATTGCCTTCTCGTTCTCTCCGCTTCATCCACTTTAACCGTCTCACACACTCACACAGAGAACAGACACTGTAGACTGATAGGATATGATATGATACACTCACACTGAGACATCGTTAAATAAAACTGGAAGGCAAGGAAGAGCTTTATGCTATAGATAGAGATGCACAGAGAACATTAGGCTCTAATAGGCACTGAGCAGAGCCATGCCCTACACACACACACACACACACACACACACACACAATCCATCCATCCATCCAGAACATGCCACTTGCTGACTGATGGACTTTCAAACCGAGTTATGAGAGACAGTGAGCCAGACTAGAGGTGGAAGATTATAGGATGAGGGAAGATGAGCAAAATGGACAATGGAGAGGTAGAGGGTAGATTTCATAAACAAAACAGCATGTGGTCAAACAAAAATCAGTGCTAGTGCTCCAGGCAGAGCCATTAAAAGGCTTCATTTGAACGTAGGCATGAGTTTGTTATGAATATATGAGTTGGTATATGGAAGTAGGTGTGTGTTAGCCTTTTTCCACCAACACAGATCCAAGTCTTTTATTTATGTTTTTTTTTGTGGTAATCATATAAACGACGATTTGAAAAGAGTAACATTCAACGCTGTCTTTTCTGGCCAAAAGTCACATCCTCATACAGTCTCGACAGCCGTGCAAACACACGCCTTTCAAAACATCAAAACATTGATCCAAAGACATAAAACTTAATCCTGACCATCATCAAATTATTCATACACCAACACTGGTAGGAACATTCTTCTGTAAAGGTGCATATAAATAATGTTTAAATAGTGAAAACTCTAGTGCAAAGTCTTAACTATAACTATGCTGAAAACATCAAAGCAGTATATAAACACAATAATGATTCAAATCAAGTACAAGTTTGAAATGTAAACACAGATTCTGACTTTATTTTGTAACTACATACTAGGGTTGGAACTCTACCTTCTGACATGCTTGTTCTTGTTCAATGTGTGAGATGCCCACGTTGTGGCATGTAAACACATCATCAACTACTGTATATCGTCAATAGGATGATAAATTCTTATCATGGGGAGGCATATCATGGACAATACGGTACGGCACAGCCCTAGCCCATGGTTCCAACAGTTTTCTAATGCATTTGTGAACACTTTATATGCACAGCAAAAAGACACTGTCATAGCCAACAATCCCATGCAAAAGCTGTATGTTTACCTGTTTATTCTTGTCAAAGGTTTTTTCCAGTGTAACTTATATTTAGTTTGTTGTAGTTGGTGGTAAAATGATTGTTGATTTGGTGGCGATGCTAGTGATCCTAACCCTTTCTGTTCTCCGGACCTGCCTGATCCATCCTGATGCCCTACCTCTGGATGGAGCTCTCATCAACTGGAGGCTACAGCATGGAGATTGCTGAGGATGGTACCGCTTGAAGTACCATGGAAATGGTTCTGGACCTCAATTCCACATGGACATTCTCACTGTGGTGCTGGAATTACGGTTACTGCTGTGGCCTTAGGACTGCAATTACCATATACAATTTTGCACTCAGGTCTCCTTTAGTGAACAGTGGACTAGTTCAACAATCAGACTTCATATAAAAACCATAATGAACTTCCCTTTACTTTCACACTGTACGTTGTTACCCAGATGAGGATGGGTTCCCTTCTGAGTCTGGTTCCTCTCAAGGTTTCTTCCTCATATCATCTTAGGGAGATTTTCCTTGCCACCATCGTGACCGGCTTGCTCAATAGGGATAAATTCACACACTTAAAATCTGTATCCTGTGTTGATATGTTTCTGTAAAGTTGCTTTGAGACAATGTCCATTGTTAAAAGTGCTATACAAATAAAATTGAACTGAATTGAATTCAGTTGTTACTTCCTCAAACCTCTGATGCCTGGTTGTAAAATTGAATTTTTACAAATGAACAATAATCTTCAAGCCGACCCTTTTCATCACATACTTTTCTTAGTAAACACAATACATGTCCAAGTAAACCAGTCTCAGTGTTTTTACTCAGTTTTAGCTGGAAATGGGGTGATCCATGACATGATATTATTGGCTAATATTCTTATAAAACATTATTGCATTTGTCTTTTAAATCAGTGATACTAATGTACTGTGCACAATATGGCCAGGGGCATAACTACCCAGTAAAATAAGGTCAGTTTCAGGTTGCCTTTACTGGCAGTCATGCAAATAACTTGAGTTGTTGTCATGGCAACAAGATAATGTCATCCCCAAGCTTCTGATGTGACTGTTTCTTGGTTCCAGACCATCAGCATTTTGGTATTGGAAATAAAATGACTTTGCTAACCAAACTAATAAGTGCAGAACGGTTCCATGTTAGGCGCTGGTACTGGCACGATCACGGGCACACGGCAGTAAAAACAAATAAATAAATAAACAAATAAAAGCATGCTGCTTGCTAAAGGGGATGGACACAGAGTGCGAATGTGCAGAGTAAAGATTGTTATTTTAGTTATTTTAGATTTCTCTCTATATAGATCGGCTCACTGGGGAGGCACATTACAGACAAGCGGCACAGTTCATAGGCAGTGCAGTCATGGAGCCTGTCATAACAGCAACCTGAAGGCCCCCTTCCTCGTTGACCCAAAACAAAAATCAATACCGTGCTGCCGTCTTCACAAAATCAATCAATCATTTTACAGGCCGGATAGCTTACCAAATGGCCCATTCTCAATCTGCTCTCCGAAGGGACCTGTCACTGATGGAGTCCTGAAGGAGTGACCTGATATTTATGTGATGCAAAGATCAATGACCTCCTGCTTGCTCCTAGTTGAGCAAAGCCACACTGCTGAGTCATCGTGCACAAGAGCAGTGCACTCTGGGACAACCACACAATCTCCCAGCAGTACCTCGAATTAGCCTCATGCACTGCTTTAAGGCCAAATCTGAATGTTTGGCTTTTAGGTAAAAGTTAAAGCGCCCGGATGGTGTATTGGTTGCTATGAAACCAGCTGCTGGAAGTCGTGTTGCACCAACAGGAAAGTATGTGAATGAAAGAATGATTACTCAAAGTGCTCTGGAGTTCATATCTCTGATTAACCAAAGAAAGTGATAGGACTAAATTGGTTGAGGCTGCCAGGATAATCTGTTGGAGTACACAGACATATTATTTCCTGCCTTTATCGGATAAAAAGCAATTTAAAGGAAATAAAGCAAAGCAATTGGTACACCATCTATTGTGTAGGTCAGACAGTCTGACTTAACGTTTACTGGCTTGGCTTCATCTTTAGAAGATGTGTGTGCTCAGGAGCAGAGCTAAGTAATTTATCGCTATATGAACATACAGTATATGATGGAATTGCTTGCACTGACCTCTCAGGCACACACACACACACACACACACACACACACACACAAACAATACAATACTCAGGAAAACACAGTGTAATAGACAACACAAAAGTGGCTGTGAGTGCATGTGTGCATGTGTGTGCATGTGTGTGCGTGTGTGTGCGTGTGTGTGCGCGTAGCATGGCTCTGCTCAGTGCATAGTATAGCTCAGATCTCAGAGGTGACCTAGAGGAGGAGTAAAGGACAAGAAGCCATTTCCTAATCAGATCAAATAAAACATGTCTCTAATCAGATGGCAAAGGAGGGCAGGAGCAGCAGAACACACACACATACACACACACACACACACACACTGTATTGAGACACCAAAGGTTGAAAGAAAGCGATAGATGAAAAAATGTTCAAATTCCTCAGTTAAGGTAATAAAACACGACAGGGTGTGCTCTAATAGAACAATAATCAGCAACAGGATTACTATTAAAATATATAAATATTAATGAACAATTTGCTAGGGGCGCACAGTGTCTTAGTGGCTAGCACGTTTGCCACACCCCCAGGGTTGGGGGTTCGATTCCCGCTGCTGCCCTGTGTGTGCGGAGTTTGCATGTTCTCCTCATGCTGCGGGGTTTTCTCCGGGTACTCCGGTTTCCTCCCCACAATCCAAAGACATGCATGGTAGGCTGATTGGCATGTACAAAATCTCCATAGTGTATGAATGGGTGTGTGAATGTGTATGTGATTGTGCCCTGTGATGGATTGGCACCCTGTACATGGTGTACCCTGCCTTGTGCCCCATGCTCCCTGGGATAGGCTCCAGGTTTCTTGTGACCATGTAGGATAAGCAGTATAGAAAATGGATGGATGGATGAACAATATGCTATAAATTACAATTTTTAAAAAATGTATTAATGAACACCATACTTTTGTTTTATATCCATTTATAGTTATATTTAATGTTGTGGAACGTCTGGGAAACAGGTTCATTTCTGTTAATAAATTCGTTATAGCAGCTATAAAACACCTGCGCCCTTACAGAGAACATCACAAGATCAACAATAATGTTATATTATTTTTCTTTTATAAATAATAACACGTTTTACAATCCATTTATATGTGGAGCGTCAGCCATAAAAGTCCCTGTGAATAAGTTGTTGCTACAGAAATGATAACATACAGTATAAGAATGAGCGCATTAATATAAAGCTGTGATTTGTCTTACAGCCAGCACTACTGTCAGTGCTGTTATTATAGAAAATGCATCAACACCTTGTGACCAATCAGATTTGAGAATTCAGTGGCACTATAGTATAATTATCTTTACTTGTAGTCTAATAAGCTGTTATTCATCAGACTGATGGCTTAATCAGAATTAAAAAAAAGTACATACCTCTATATGCGAATAGAGGATAGAGTAAATGAAATTTCCATTTGATTCAATCTGTGTAACAATCGGTTTAACAGAAGAGTAATCACCATGGTAACCTTTAAATAGGACTACTTTCACAATCACAAACTTTTCATACACTCTACGCATGTGCATTTTTTTTCACAACGCTTAGGGCAAAAAAACCTTTTTTTTTGGTTTTGGTTTACATTAAACAAACAAACAAACAAATAAAAATAATTGCAGAGTTAAGGTTAGGATGAAATGGAACAACAAGTCAAAAATGATATGGTGAAAATATCTTCAATATAGTCACATTTACACGTTTATCTGATGTTTCCTATTATAATATCAACAACGAATATAAGATTATGAAGCATATTTCTAGCAATCTTTACACATTTTAACTCATTTACATTTTCTTATTATATTGGCAGATCTTTTAGCTTGAAGAAATCAACACTTCAAATTAGTAAAATTATCTGCCAATTGAACAAGACCTGGCTTCAAATGAGTACAAACGGCTAAGAAAAATAATATCTTCTAAAACGATATTATATGAATAAATTTATACTTGATTAATTGTAAATTTATAATACGAAATACCAGATCAATTTGACTATATTCAAGATATATATGTCACTTGTCAGCTCAGCTGTCATTTTTTTTTTTGCAGTGAAACATTGTTACTGCCTTTTCAGTCGCTAACAAGGTAAAACAGGTCGGTTTCAGGTTGCCTTTAATGGTCGTCATATAAATAATTTAGCCATGCTTGCAGAAAAAAAAAATAGAAGACATTTAAAGGTGGGCAAAATACATTAAACTCAAGAGATTGTCATGGCAACCATATAATAAAGCTTTCAATCAAGCTTGAGAGTTTCTTGGTTCCTGACCAGCAAGGAATTTGTGATGGAACCATAATTAACTTTGCTGACTCTTTTGAAATGGAGAAGTGCAGAACGGTTCCAGGTTAGACCCCGGTACCGGCACCAGTCAGGCAATGAGGCTAAACCCTTGACTCACATGTTGAATTGTAGGTATCTACTTGTTACACTCTGACAGGAAGCACAAGCTTCTAGTATTTATAGGAAGTCGACACTAAACATTGCTCCTCACATACACATACAGAACATTTGGTTTATATTACCTGTAACATGCCTTTAAAGACAGATTTTAATTTTTTTTGCTGATTTTAGGGTACACATATCCAGTTCACTGAGAATGAACAATCTGAGTGAATTAATCTTTGCATCTAAACATAGCCACTGTAATAAATATGTCCTACAAACAGCAGATAATGATAGCACTGTGACAAACAGAAAAGGAATACTTAAGCAGGGGTTTTGTCCTTTTTCCCTCTTTCTTATCCCAAACTAAGTGTACTTGCTGTGCTCCACTTTCTGTGCACCTTCTCCACATGCGCGATCCTCTTTCCGAATTACACACTCCTGTAAATTCCGCAGTCATTTAGATTGCAGCAGCAGAAGCCACAGAAACGAGGTTAGCGCGGGACGGAATGTGCATGAGCTGATATGGACAGAGCAGTTTATGAAGTAGTCCTGTATTTGGGACTGATATTACAAAAACAACACACTAGCCCATCAGCTCTGACATGGTGGCTAACCGGATGGAAATTGCGCACGACTAGAAACAAAGTCAGAGGGAGAAAGTGTGTGTGTGTGTGTGTAAGAGAAAGAGGGAAGGAAAGCAAGCTAAATCTTGGAAGAATTTGTTTTGACTGGGCTAGGTCAGGGCTGTCTGAGTGAAACAGTGAGACCGGAGGAGCAGAGGCTCTGCAACAGAGCTAAATTTGGAGTACAGTGATTACTACAATGTGGCCTGATCTCTAAGAAGAGGGCACACACGCATACGCACAAATACACACACACACACACACCCAGTGAACTGCTGAGAGAGACATGGGGAGGAGTAAAAGGGCATGTTCTCTGTTGCTGTGGGGCTGTGCCAAAAAAATGCCTTATGGGCTGGAACTTCTGCAATCAAATCCGTCCTTAAAGACAATCCGGCCATTGCAAATATTTTATTAGCTGGATGCTGTGATGGAGAAAATAAAACAGTGAAAAGGAAGGACAGGGAGGTGTATATCCTACAGAAGCACTACTGCTTGTGATCCTCACTAGTGCTACTGGTTTCCTCTCTCTCTCTCTCTCGATGCATGGCATTTTAAAGCTGTGGTAAGCAGAATGCATTGTAGGATGTCATTATCCCTGAGAACACTGACTGAGTGTGGAAACGCTCTGGATTTGTGCTGACAGGATTTGTCTGAGTTATCAGTCTTTGCCTCTGGCAGCATAAAAGAAACTCATGAATGTGAAGGAAGTGGTTAGACGGGTGAAACACTAATGACACTGAAAGGACAAGACCACAATAGTCTCTGGTGAGAGTGTTATGTACGCTCAAGCAACAGAAATGTCGCCTGGTCCCATACTGCTGCCATATAAGCTGGAGGCACATCACTCATGCCGTTTGATTTAAACATTAAAAAAAAAAAAAAAAAAATGTAATAATGGAAAATAGTCTGACCAATCTCATGCTTAATACACCGTATGAATGATAATCCCACTGTGTGTCTCTGCCACTAATCTCGGCATTTCAAAAGTCACAAAGGGAGAGGAAATGAAAAGTTTAGATGTTGAAGTTTGTATCTTCTGCTCTGGGAGATAAGACGGAAAATGACAGGCTATATGTTCTACGTAAACGTAATACGCTGAAACTGATAAGAACATGTGACTGAGAAACAGATGATGCTGGGCTGATACGTTAATACCTGCATGTCACACACACACACACACACAAACACACACACACAGTCACAGAAAAAGTGATAGTCTGTTTTTATTTATTTATATATTTATTCATATTTATTATATGAACAAATTTATATTTATTATATACTCATAATATATTATTAGGATTATTTATAATTGAATCTAAGAATAATTTACATACTCGGTACACAAGCTACAGTAGATGATTTATGATTTCCTGTAAAGACAAAGCACAGTGAGCTATTAGTTATTTTATAATAGCGTTTAAATGAAAGGTACTGTATGTGCAGGAACGTTACATGAACAATTATTTTCTGGAAAATAAAATTAAAGACAATGAGATCAATAAAGGCTAAAATTTGAAGGAGCTAGACTAGCACATCCCTCATGTGCGCTCCACAATTGTTCTATTTCTAAACTTCTCTTCATTGCAATTTCATTTGTGTCTGTAATATGTTGTTGTTGTTGTTTTTTTTTTTTAAATAATGGTACGATCCACACCGGCATGCATACTAATTTTATGAATGAATTAAAATGGCAACAATACAGCACGAGAGGGAATATTATTTTGAGATAGAGAACGAGATAAAAGACTGAGAGGGAGCGACAGAGAGAGTTCTAGAAAAAGAATTGACCTTGAAGGAAATGAGGAAGAAATGAGCTTAAAGTGAGCAAATATCGAGCAGAAAACGTATTCAGACGCTCACTGTACAGACTCCTCACATAACTACTGCACTTTACACATAGCCTACTGACTCTATACTCCAACACTGCCTATTACATTCCCCTCCCATGACAAAATAAACAAGAAAACAGTAATTTGAAGCATCTGTAATCACCTTAGCCACATCCTCTGAGCTGCACGCCTTAATTTTGCATGCTTTTAATTTGTTTTCACAGCGGTTCGAGCAAATTGAATTTGTTAATTAAAGCAGCAAAATGAAATGCTGAGCATTATTGACGAGATGCTAATTGTGTTAGTGTGGAAATTGGGAAGGGGGGGGGGTTCGGGGGGTTGGTGAGAAAAACAGGGGGATCGGGAGAGGGATTTTGCGTATCAATAGCCAGGACAAATCGCATTACAGCAGAAGAAAGGGAGCACAGTGCAGGAGACAGACCCTGGAGTGTGTGTGTGTGTGTGTGTGTTTATGGAACTAGCTATATATAAAATGTCTATACACAGCATCTATGCATCTAAACACTTTTTCATCATGTAAGTATAAAGCAAATCAATGGTATGGCAATACAGCACTGGCAGTCAATTTCATTTTAATTATGCTTTGAGTGCATCTAATGAAATTCATTGCAGAAGCAGAAACCGAACTCTACACTGGAAATGAATCAATTACAGGTTCCTGACACCAGTTTTGGGCACCCAAAGGAAATACTCACCATTTTCCCTTACTCCCAACACACCTGGTCCAATTTATGATGGGAGTGATAAACTAAGTGGTTTTTTTCCCTCGTTACCCAAACAAAGTACTGGAAGTTTTCAGAATGAGAAATCTACAACTTTGCCTTTTTGTTTGCCCAACAGTTCTATAAATGTCATGGATATGCTGGAAGGAACCCGGGACTACAGTTCCCAGCAGCAACTGCACCCCACTGCTTCACTGTCACATGACCACCTGCACCTGATTCACATTCATGCTAACGAGCAGTGTGTGTGTGTGTGTGTATACACACACACACACACACACACATATATATATATATATATACATACATACATATACATACACATACACACACACACAGTATATAGTCACAGTTTGCACTGCACTCCTTGTCTTGCTTTGTCTTTCTTTGCCATTGTTTCTGTTACTGTGATTATGGTCTTTGTTTTATGTTTATTCCTAGCCTTAGTGTTTTTGCCACAAGTTCTATAGATCCTGTTTTGTGCTTTGTTTGAATTTATATTAAACCTAATCGGCACTTGCATCTGTCTCTGCCCCCAAACCCTGACAGAAAGCAAGTCCTTAAAAAATGGATGCAGCGGATTTTTTCTCGACCCAAGAGGCTATTTTGGAGTCCCTGAGGTTGCAGGCATAGGGGAGGGAATCATGGATCAGGGCCACAGAAGCATGGCTGAAAGCGTTGCATGCGTTAAATCTTTCACCACCCTCCCTCCCCTACTGCGGATCTCTCTCAGCCTGCCGAGTCAACAGAGAACGTCGCTCAGCCTCCCTGCTCGACTAAGGACGCCACTCAGCATCCCTGTTCATCTGAGGACATTGCTCCGTCTCCCGTTTCGGTCGAGAGCTTCGCTTTGTCTCCCTGCGCTGCCTCGGACATCACTATGCCAGGCTTCTCTCTGGACGTCGCTCTCTTTCCTACTCCACTGAGAACGACACTCCGCCTCCCTGCTCGGCTGAAGATGTCGCTCCACCGTCCTGCTCCGCTGAGGACATCGTTCTGCCTCCATGTTCCGCTGAAGACATCACTCTGTTTCTCTGCGTCGCGTCACATGTTGCTCCCCCTTCTTGCTCCATGGAGGACATCACTCCCCCCTCATTCTTCGCGGAGAGCGTCGCTTCCCCCTCTAGCTCAGTGGTTAACGTTGCCCCCCCCTCGTTATGGCCCCACAAGAGATGACACTCAAGTGAACTTTGAAACACATAAGGACCTCTGGTCTTGGTTTTCAGGACCCCCTTCTGAACTTATTACGTGCTTCAGGAGTTGAGCGTTAAGGGGGGATAACGATATGCCACGCGTCACCGATATGCCGGAAGAAACCCGAGACTACAGTTCCCAGCAGCCACTGCACCCCACTGCATCATTGTCACATGACCACCTGCACCTGATTCACATTCATGTTAACGAGCACTTGTGTGTGTGTGTGTGTCTGTCTCTGTGTGTGTGTGTGTATGTATGTATGTGTGTGTGTGAATGTGCGTGTAAGTATATATAGTCACAGTTTGCACTGCACTCCTTGTCTTGCTTTGTCTTTCTTTGCCGTTGTTTCTGTTACTGTGATTATGGTCTTTGTTTTATGTTTATTCCTAGCCTTAGTGTTTTTGCCACAAGTTCTATAGATCCTGTTTTGTGTTTTGTTTGAATTTATATTAAACCTAATCGGCACTTGCATCTGTCCTCACCTCCAAACCCTGACAGTACAGAAGGTTCTAGCTCAATATCGACACTAATCAAACCCAATTATACTTGTATCTGTGGATAGTATTGTTCATGACTGATTGACTATGCATAAATATATGACTTTATATACACAGACTGCACATAGTTGCCATTTTAAAAGGAACATTTGAACATTTTTTGGGGGGAGAAATGGAGTCTTAGAACAGTAAAGAGACACAGGGGCTGATTTGATTTCAGCCAATACATGAATTGCCAATCAGACAAAACAACAAATTTAATTCAAACACTTCTTCTATATTGTAATTATGTTGTTTCACACCAAAAATGAAGATGACGGCTGCTTTTGCCGTCATCACTATGACTATTGCAATTGTCTCTCATGTTGGTTAAAGCTACAGTGCATAGAACATTTATTAAGAATTCAAAAAAGCACAATCATTGAGTCAAAGGACAAAAAAATACTCTATAATACGATAGTCCCGAGTTGTCCTGGCGATCCTGTTATTCCAGGAATTCACAATGCATTCAGGTGTGGTTGAATTTGAGATTCTTACTGAAAGACATTCATTTCTCGCTAATTTGGTGCAAAGCTTGTGTAGGATCGTAACGTGATTTATCCTTCTTGGGGAAATTGTATCTTTACCGAGCTGTGAACTTGTTTAACTCATGAAAGCTGGCTGGTGGCAAATGGGAAGTGTTGTGTGTTTCAAACTCGGTTATATTGGACGAGATTGGGCATCTGCTCAGCATTAGTGATGCATGTTTGTTTATTACTCTGCGTTTTAGCTAGAGTTATATTAGTGTCATGGCACTGCGGCTTAGTGGTTAGCACATTTGCCTCACGCTTCCGGGGTTGGGGGTTCGAATCCTGCCTCCTCCCTGTGTGCGCAGAGTTTGCATGTTCAAAGACATGCTTTGTAGGCTGATTGGCATTTCCAAATTGTCTGTAGTGTGTGAATGTGTGTGTTATTTAAGATGGGTTGGCACCCTTGGCATCCTTGTGCTCAGAGTTCCCTGGGATAGGCTCCAGGCTCCCCCGCGACCCTGTGTAGGATACACAGTATGGAAAATGGATGATATTACTGTCTGACTTGTGCTTAAAGTTTCTGACAGGCTGGAGAATCAAAATGCACAGATTAGATTTCATAACACAGAGAACAGCGATTGGGTTGTAAAAATACAATAGTTTTGTTCTTTACACAGTATTTTAGCTAGCCAGCTAGAGTTAATGGGCTAGTTTGCATCTATAGGCCTCATACGCAGATAGATAGATATGAGGCAACAATGCAATGTGCTGTGAGATTACAGCAGAGTATTGACTGTAGTCGTGATGCTACTGCAAAGTGGACAAGGGCACAGCACAACCCACTAGAACTAGAACCAATGTGCTATGTTCCAACATGCAATGTGTTGGACTAGGTGTACTGGGAGCTGTTCTGCAAAAATAATAAGCAGAAGTGTGGCACACACTAAAAACATACAGCATATATAAGAGTGATAAAATGTATACTGTTGCAAGTGGTTTGTGAAAAAAAGGTAAATGAGGAAGATTAACAGAACTGCTTCCTCCGTTGTATGAAATTAGTTTTCCTCAGGCATGCTCTCCTCCACAGTAGCCGATAACCCCATGCTGACGCCAGGGTCATTGGCTTTATTGCCTCAGCTTGCGCGATTATGCGTCCTACAGCTTTATTTTGCATATACAGCGCAGCTTTATGAATAAATCTTTAAACAGCTCATTTGATCTTCCCTCCCTGCCAGGGCAGGGCATACTCTCTAACGACTGGAATCCCCCAAGCCACATGAGATGCTTACTGAACAAAGTGGAGAGGAAGGATGAAGGAGAGAAGGCAAGAGCAGAAATGAGGAGGGCAGAGGGGAGGAGACGAGAGGAGACAGGAGGGTACGTGAGACGAGGTGAAGCAGGGATAAGAGGGAGGTAAGGTGAGAAGAGGAGAAAGGAGAGGCGGAGAGGAAACACTGAGAGAGAAATGGCACTGCAGTGGCTGCTTGTCCTTGCTGGAGCAGAACGGGGTGTGACAGTGAACAGTGCTTAAATTAGCAAGTTGATTACGCTGCTAATTACTGACGTTAGTGTGTTACTGATACAACCCAGGCGAATCAAGACCAACAATTTAGCTCCATACACACCAGCAGTCCACAGAGCACTGACACAGAGGCATAGTAACAGATCAAAACACAGCAAAGAGGACAGCAAAGAAAGAAAGAAAAGGAGGATGGATGATAAAAACAAAGCAAATACAAAAAAAAAATTGTTAAAAGTTAGAGCAGTGTTACTTTACTGCACATTTATAAGGGCTCTATGGTACATTCACTCATTCTTTCATGGTGAAAAACAGCATGACCAGCATAATGCATTTTTTTTACTAGTCGACCATGCCGGTTGATATTTAAATTTATTCATCTGGCAGACTGAATAAAACAACTTATACGTGAGGCAGAATCATGAATACAGTTGAGCTGTTTAGAGGTACGGATCCAACACTGGCTCCAACGAATTTAGTTGGTTCTAGTTCCCAAAATATAGAGAGCATAATTGAAACCCACATGAAAGTTAAAACCTCGTGCAACTTTGTTGTTGCATCCCACGGGATCCGAGTCCCAGTGCACGTCTGTAGTCTAAACTAGAAGCCTTCGCCCGATCATCCACAGACCACAGGTTCAAATCCAAGCAAGCAAAGTTAGCTAGGCTCTCTGTGGAGAAGGGTGGCATACTCTCTATACTCCTGTAAATTTGACTGACACTAGACAATCATGGGCGTCTGTGAGCTCATGTATGCAGAAGAGGGTAGATAGCACTTTCCTCCGAGTGTGTTACACTGCCCAAAAACATGAACGAAGATCTCAAAGCCGAAAAACATAAAGGGACTACAGAACATCACGAAACCACATAACATCAACGGAAGACAAAAGTGAGGTGCAAGACGTGACTTCAATCAGTCCCTCCAGGACTTCAGCGATTTTTGCGATCGTAGAAATGAATGCAAAATCAAGGAAACTCAGCAATATTCACAGGAGCTTGTGATTTTTCTAAATTATCATAGAGTTGGGGTAAGATACGCCATGTGACGTCATTACAACACACATTCAGACAAAGCCCCTTCAATTTACGTGCGTCGAACATGAGTACAACTAAAAGATCTCATTTACCAACAAACATTACTGCAAAAGACCAATTCAATTCACCAATTCAAGTAGTTTTCAAAAAACTCCACAAATTGCATTGCAAATGAAAAAAAATAAAAGCCTCAGCAAAATCAAGCATCGTATGGACTGTATGGACTGTTAAATACTAGTGCTCATTAACAAAAATGTAACACAAGTGCAGATGGTCATGTGACATGATGCTATGGGGTGCAGTGACTGATGGGAAATGTAGTCAAGTGCCGATTCCAGCATAACCCCCGACAGGTGGGATCTGGCCAAGACTAAATTAGGGTGCAGAAAAAGAAACTAGATGCTTTGTAAACCTTTCTGACAAGCATTCTAAAAAAAAAAAAAAAAAAAAAAATGAATAGTGTGCCTCCTATTCATATCTGTATTTGTATCCACTTCGGGTTCTCAAACCTTTCGATAGAGATCTACTTCATGAACATCATTTAAATATTCATATGAACATTACAGTATTTAATCCTTTATAGATATGAATAAATATAGTAATATTTAGAGCCTAGATAAGTCTAGCCATAGAGCTTGAGCTGACATTACTCATAGGCCTGCTTGGTTTTTTTTTGTTTTTTTGTTTTTTTAGATATTGAGGTTCAGATTAAACCCATTCAGTTCAAGTGAGCAATCAAATATTCTACTAACTTTAAGAAGTCAGTAATAAAACAGAATAACTTTGATAATGGTGGTTTGTGAGTTCCACTGCTGTAACCTCACAGCAAACCCCCTTGCAATGCTTCACAGACCCATGGAGGTTCCCAGACCCTCCTTTGAGAAGCACTGGTTTAGAACACATTATCCATTCATTCTGAATAACACAGTTGCATTCGGTTACATACGCAAAAACATCCATAGGGCACATCGCAATGCAGTAAAAGCTCATTTAGCTCCTAGGTGATGGGATTGGAAGTGGTTTTCAAGTCAAAGGAAGTCTTGAACAAAAAAAAATCATACAAACATTCTCTCATACTGTGTGATAGAAGTCTAGCATTATTTGTTTGTATTATGCTTAATTGTACTTCAGCATGGCTTACTCAATATAAACACCCACACAGATGAAAAT
>JANDJT010000190.1:21963051-21978267 GCA_024331685.1 Stegophilus panzeri | reverse complement strand
CTGCTCCAGGGGCGCCGTATCATGGCTGACCCTGCGCTCTGACCCCAGCTTCCTGACAGGCTGGGGTATGCGAAGAATACAATTTCACTGTGCTCTACTGTA
This sequence comes from Stegophilus panzeri, assembly GCA_024331685.1. Lineage (NCBI taxonomy): Eukaryota > Metazoa > Chordata > Actinopteri > Siluriformes > Trichomycteridae > Stegophilus > Stegophilus panzeri. The sequence continues at coordinate 21,978,165 of JANDJT010000190.1, read as the reverse complement.
TATGTGACCAATAAAGACTCATTATATTAATCTTACAAAATTAACATAAGTACATGTCCAGTCTAGAGTCCTGTCCATATTCAATATTCACATATAATAATAATAATAATAATAATAATAATAATAATAATAATAATAATAATAATAAACTGTCTACAACTGTAGTGAAGTGATATCTTTTTGTATATTTGAGTGTGAGTACAAGACATGGTCTTTTATTATATTTCTATTACTGACATGAAAGAAAATCACACAAATCAAACAACATATCTGCCCAAAATAGGAACACAATAAAACAAATAACCAACAAAAAAACCCCAATAATACTAAAAATGAACCTACATACTGAAAGAAAATATTCAATGGCAATGAATCACACATCCTAACCTGCACTTTTATTACTTAACAGCTGGTCTTTTTATACAGAAATGCAATAGTCTTTTTTTTTATATATATATAGAAAAAAGAAAGAAAGAATCGCATTCCAGGTCTTTTCATAGAGTTAACCCATTTAAATTTCTCCCACTCAGATTCAGATGGACTCTTTTGGTAGACTGATTATGTGATACCAATGAGTTGCACAGATTAACAGTATATTTCTGGCAGGTGCGATTTTGGAGAGAAAAACCCACTATAATTAGAATGAATCATTAGTAGTTCCTTAATTTTTTCTTTTCTTTCTTTTTATTTTTTAGATTGTTCCACCATTTTCTTCGGAATTTGGCCTTGGCCAATTCCACACGCCAGCCAGCCCTATCATACGACAGTAACCAGCTGGGGAGAGTGAAGGATAAAACGTGCTTCCTCTGAGACACGTGAGGCCAGCCATCTGTACCTTTCCAAACTGCTGCTCATGCAGTGTCACAGGGCAGTGCAGCACTCTCCGAAGAAAGCGCCCTCTTCTGCAATGAGCTCACAGACGTCCACGATTAGCAATTTTGCTCCCTTGGCTCAAGGCCACAAAAGGGGCAACCGGGAGCCCTACTTGTTTTCTAGTGCTTCACAAGGTCAAAAGTCATGAATTCAGAAATCAAAGTTTAACCTAGGTAAAGTTTGCTTTTGCTCTTACCACTCCTTTTGCTGAGAGAGCAGGATTTCGTAAATGCTATGGCTAAACTGTAAATGTTGGCATCTCTGTATGGCCAAAAGTCTGTGGACACCTGACCGTCATACCCCAATATTTTCTTGAACATCCCATTCTAAAACCATGGGCATTACTATGGACTTGGTCCCCGATTTGCTGTTCTAAAAGCCTCCAATCTTTTGGGAATCCATTAGATTTTGGCTGTGGCTGTGGGGATTTGTGCTCAATCAGCCACAAGAGCAGTTGGAGTTCCATATCATTCCAAAGACGTTCAGTTGGGTTGAGATTAGGGATCTATGCAGGCCTCTCATGTTCTTATGCACCAACCTTGACAATCCATCATGCTGGAACAGGGCTGGGCCTCTTAGTTCCCATGAAGGGAAATCTTAATGCTAAAGCATACAAAGATGTACTACACAACTGAATGTTTCCAACTTTGTGACAACAGTTTGGGGGAGACCCACATATGCGTGTGATGGTCAGGTGTCCACAAACATTTGACCATAAAGTATAGAGCAGAGCCACACCCTCCTTTGAACCACTAGCCCATTAGACTATGAAACCAGGGTAGGAGAAAGCATATGTATCTGTGCACTCGCTAGTCTTCTAAGCAGTGCTACAAGTCAACAATAAAGCAATGGACAATGGACAAAATCTATCCAATTCAACTAATCTTGGTTCAGTAATGTTTAATACACGGTTTGACATTAAGGACGTCTATTTGTCCTCAGTGCTACTGAAATAGACATAGCTAATCTAAAAGGACTGAGCGTGAGGTTGTAACTGAAGGGTCTAGCAAGAGACGATTCTGCTACAATAACTGTGGATGGCGATAGTGTAATTTAGGAAACTTGTCGAAACCTATCAAAGATGATACACACAAACATGCACAAACAACTCACAACTCACACATACAGCGAAATCATCAGACTTCTCGTTCTATTTCCATTAAGGTACCTTGCTGAATGGTGTCTGTATAATGAGGTGGAAGAAGTTAACCGGAAATTATGTGGAGGAATGTTTCGAAAGCAAGAGCATCTTGTCAAAATAAGTAAAGTTTTCTCATGGACAGTGATTAGCAATTCCTGTGCTAACTGGCCTGTGTGGCTGAAAAGAGGAGCCGTCCTCAACATTGCCGTCCCTATAGAAGAACTGCTCATGTCTTAATGCCGATGTAAATGTATTTAGACTCACACACAGACATAAAAGCTTTCTACTCTCCAGCAGTGATAAGGGGATTGCAACAGCAATTTTGTTATGGATCTATTTACTTCCATCTTTCAATATCTCTCTGATTATATTTGACAGGAATCAGCTAGAGACTTGATGTGAGTTTTCACCACAGATCCATATTCACAGCGCACCCTTAAGGCACTGACAAGCATCACTATGCCTTGGGTTGTCCAGTGGCAAAAGGGAATAAAAATCCTTATTTCAATTCCTTTTTTTTAACCATTGTCTCTTTCAGCTTCTCTCACACTCAGTCTCTCACTATGCATGTGTGTGTGTGCGTGTGTGTGCTGAGCTATTTTTTGCTAGTAAATTGAATTATACAACATTTTGACTTTGGGGTGGGAGAAGGGCATGGTAGTGCTATCAGCCATTCCAGATAACACTGATTAAGATCAATCCACTGAGATGGAGAGAGAGAGAGACAGAGACAGATAGAGAGACAGACATGGAGAGAAAACGATGAAGAGAATCCATCAGGCGGCTAAACATCAAACTTTCCTCTGTCACGTGTTTTCTGGATGGAGATTTTTAATGATAACTCTTGGCCTAGACGGAGCGATCCCTCCTCACCTTCCTCCACTGACTTGGATACTCGTTGTAGTCATTTCAGTAAAACGGGGCCCTGTGCTATCTGTTTAACTATCTAATTAGGTTTGCTAGGTGCTTACACCATTCATTAGTACATTACGCACAATAATGGCAGCACTTTAATTACATGTGCGGTGGAACAAAACTGCATGTCCCAGCTAGCCACATCTTCTCTGTTCCTGATAACGACTACAGGAAGTCTTACAAGACAAAAAATCACGAGAAACGTGGTCTCCTGTGGAACTTTTTTTTGTCTTTTTGTCTGTGAACAGGCTTTTGTGACATGGAGGAAGGATATTTATACAGTGTTGCACTGCATTTAAAAACAGCTCTTGCACCGAGAGCTGAAAGAGACAAAAACCGGCTATTGATCCTGCAGCTCAAAAGGAAGGGCAGCTTGTGAAAAGCAAGAGATGGTGGTTGAAAGGAGAGGCAAGGTGGCTGGATAGAAGGAGAAGTGTCCTTTGTGTCTGAAAGGGGAAGGTTTCAAATCACAAGGTGGCAGGTTGACGGCCTCACAATGGCAGCTACGGGAGGTTAGATCTGACACCCGTGCCCTTAGCAAAGGTTATTGCATTTTCAAGTGGCCTCTACAATACACTCCAAAGCCCAGTACAAACACACACTCATGTATACATCTTCTCGATCACACAAATAGTTAAATATACACATTTACTCCCGCTCATTTACAGACATACCGTACATATCTGTATCTTCACCTCCTATGAATCAACGAGAAGAAGACGCAAAACGTATGAAAGGGAAGTCAGCAAACAGCCGTCATATACCTCTTTGAGATGATAGAGCACTCCTGTGCATAGGGCGAGGGTGTTATTTTTCTCCTTCTTTCCCCTCTCTTTGGAGGCGATGAGGGAGAATGTGAAGACCGATCCTCTAAAGGGGCCTTTATGGGAACAAAATTTAAACATCGCCAATTCATAATCGAAATACTAAGTGACAGAAAGCTTAAACCTTCTAGTCTTGGCGGAGTTGCTATGGGAACCAGGGGACGGGTCTGGCGGCGGGACGTCTCCATCACTCATTGGCTAATCCCCCATTATTTAAAGTCTGCTCTCTTGACTGGCGTAAACTTTATTACGGGCGACAGGTCCGAGTTTCAAAACCCAGGCTGTCAGTGAGTCTGACACGGGTAATTTGTTTTAGCGTAATCCAGTTATATGGGGACAGGCTTAATGCACTTAGCTTTTATTATGATGCTCAGAAGAGAGCTCTGCATGCGTTTTTGTAAAGCTGTCGTGGAGGGAGCAGAGCAATGCTGAACTGTGGAACAAGCTCACTGTACACTGGGGCGGCGTCAGAGAGCGACGTCAACACTGACGCCGAGGCAATAACAGGGCAGTCGTGAATAAAGCTAAACATGGCAACCCCAACTCATACACACAATACTGGAGAATGACGAGCTTCCTTTTGCTTTCACTTGAATTTGTTTCATTCAAATGACCTCTCGCGTAACAGAACGTGTACTGTAAGTGACAGACCAGCGCTTCCAAAATAAATCAACATTCCCTGATAGATCAACAAAACAATATGCAATAATATGCAAGCTGTAGAAATACATAAAAGCACATAAAAGCCTGACATAAATGAGTATTTCTCTGTTTTATGCTAATACTTATACGCGTATATATTTTCCCTTATTACCATTTTTATTGTTTTTATATATTTTTTCCCGTTGATTTTGCTGATCATTTTCTTCACATTTATTTGCCTATTTAATAATTGATCCTTGTCCTTATGATACGTTGGTACAAAGTGCTACATTAATGGCTATTGTAATATTTATGTTTGATATGTAAAATTTAGTGGATAATATCATTTTTAGTGATTATTTTATATATTTAAAAAAAAAAAAAAAACTCAACAAGAGGCTGCAACCCATAGGTTACTTTTCCATCCACCCATCCAAGCCTATCCCAGGGAACCCGGGGCCCCAGGTGGAGGACACCATGGACGGGGTGCCAACCCATCGCAGGGCACAATCGCACACACAGTGGACAATTTGGAAATGCAGCCTACAGCGCTGGGGAGGAAACCCTTGAAGCCCAGGGAGAACATGCGTGCACTCAGGGTGGAAGCGGGATTCGAACCCCCAACCCTGGAGGTGTGAGGCACCCGTGCTAAACAATTTTTTTAAACAATTTTTCATTTTATGGGTTTTCACAATCATCACTTACAGTGTATTTATTGTTTTATGTTTGGCAGATAACACAGATAAATAGTGTGCGTGTGTGTGTGTAAGCACCGTGAGAAGCAGTGCGATATAAAAGCCCACCTGCACACTAGACCAGGTGCCTTGTCCCCAAATCGATGCAAATAACCCTTCCCTATCTACTGTGGGGTCTCATCCGTCCCCTTTGGACCCCTCCAGCCCCTGCAACCTGTTTCTGCTCCTAATGAAAAGCAGGCCGGCCATCCCTTTTCGATCCTGCTGGCAGGCCCAGACTGCTGTTACAGCCAATCGACTGGCTGAATAGAGCCACTACATCACAATATACAGGTGTGGGCATTCTGCACGCTAACGACATTGTGCCTTCAAGCAGAAAGCATGCCAGCATCCATCTCTCTCTGTCTCTCTGTATGTGTGTGTGACCACAGACGCATACAGGAGTCCAGGTGGGGGAGGAGGGTTTGTGGGTAATGGAGGAAAAAGAATAGAATGGTATAAAAAAACATGGAGTTGGTCATATCCGCTTGGTTCAGGTGCAGGTATAAAGCTGTGTGGTGTAGGGGAAGAAAGGTCTGGAACGCACAGCAAAGGATGAGTGTTTGAGAAGGATAAAAGGTTGTTTGGGTGAGGGAGGGTGTGAGTATGTGTGGGGGGGTGTGGGTTGCTTGAGGAATGTGAGAACTGTGATGTGTGTGGGTGTGTGAGCCTGGCGTTATCAGAAGACTGCAGTTGCAGTGTATGCTGGCTGGGTGAGCTGAGAGGGCGCAGGAGTTAAAGGTAGGAGACGTGAAGTGTGTCCGAGGTGGGAGGAACAAGATCCAGGGATGCTCTGCTCCAGAAACACCACTCCTCTACGGCTAACCTCCACTGCCCACACACACACACACACACACACACACACACACACACACACACACACACACACACACACACGGACTATCCCTTGTTGGAGTAAACACTGTGCTCTACATCTACAGTATACACCAGACTACTATTAAGCACCAGGAACCTTTTAGACCAAAAAGAATATCCTCAATTTCACCAGCACTGTGAATCCAATTCAATATTCCTACAATAACGCAGGGGTCAAATCAAATATACACAATGATTTGTACATCTAGATGTTGGTGCTAAAATGCCTGAACTAGTTGCTAAGCAAGCTATTCACATCAATGAGCATTAACAGTGAATACTGCAGTATCTAATTGAGTTTTCTGCTCTTTCCTCTGTAATCATTTATATTAAGGTCAGAGAGTATTATTTAAACTCTTATGCCTGCACATGGTTGAATCTGGTGCGTTAATTCAAAGGACCACCAATTCAGAGGTCAACACAGCCAAGTTAATCAAGGTTACAGCTAAAGTGAAAGTTCAGCTAAGAAAATATATTCGCATTGCAAATCTGAAAATTACTGTCATATTGAACCTATTTTCATTATTGTTTTTATTATTGTTTCTTCTGGATGGAATTTAGATTCAACGTAACTATATTCAGAATTTAGTCATCGTTATATGTCCATTGAAAAAAAAAAAAAACATTACAGATGAAATAATAAAAACAGTTTCGGAACAAAAACAGACATTAACAGGAAACGGACAGGAATAGAAATGAGAGCCATGAAGTATAAATATACTATAAAGTCTTGGAAGTATAAAGCTCAAACAGACAATTGAGTTTTTTTTTTTTTTGAGATATCAGTAAGGTCACTAAACAATCACCGGTCACTACAAACAACTGAACACCTGCTCATTTATGCAATTCTCTAATGAGCCAATCATGTGGCAGCAGCACAATACAGTACATAAAAACATACAGATACAACTCAATAGCTTGAGTTAATGATCACATCAAACATCAAAATGAGGGACGGGGGGGACTGTGATCTCAATGACTTTCACATGACATGGCATGGTTGCTGGTGACAGATGTGCTGGTTTGAGTATTTCATAAGCTGCAAATCTCCTGGGATTTTCACGCACAACAGACAATCTATAGGCTTTAAACAGAATGGTACAAAAAACAAACAAAAGTTCAGTGAGCGGCAGTTCGGTGTGGGGAAAAGATCTGTAGACGAGATCGGTCAGAGGAGAATGACCAGTTGATGATTGGAAAAACAACACCTGGGCTGTTAAATCTCTATTTTTGCTGCAACATGGAGATGTGAGGGTCAGAATTGGGTGTAAACAGCATGAATCCATGGACCCAACCTGCTGTGTGTCAACAATTCAGGCTGGTGGTGGTGCTGGTGCTGTTGTGGGGAATGTTTTCTCAGCACACATTGGACGCCTTTATACCAATTGAGCATCGTGTGAATGCCACAGCTAATTTACCCATCTCATAATGGCTAATTCCAGCATGATCATTTCACACCATTTCACAAGGCACAAGTCGTCTCAAACTGGTTCCTTGAACATGACAATGAGTGTACTTCAGTAACCTCCTCAGTCATCAGACAGCCAGATAGAGCACCTCTGGGGATGTAGTACAACAAATCTGGGATGCAGTCATATACTGCGTGTGTGTGTGTGTGTGTGTGTGTGTGTGTGTGTGTGTGTATATGAGCCATACCCTTAACCCTCAATCCTGTAAGACGCTTTGGATAAAATTTCAGCCAAATGAGGTAAATGTTTTGAAATAAGGAATGTGTGTGTTGGGGGACATGGGTATATTCCATTGAACTGGATGTCATTTCGTCTGCAAAATTCCACCGGCAAAAATCTAATGTGAGCTTCTTCTTCCTTTACAGCTTTACTGATAGCTTAAAGCTGTGCCACAACTGTAGTTAATTTTGTTCCTCAGCGTTTAGTGAGACAGGTCCTTTTGTCTTTAATTAAACTTCATTCCTCTGTGTCTTCCACAGCACATACATCATACATTAGCGCTGCTAATGCAAGAGGCTTGATTAAGCTGATGGGAAAATGATGGAGACGGTTGAAGGACAGATGACAGATACACAGCACTGCGCTGTCTGAGTGATATGAGTCAAGCACAGGCAGCTCATCAGAGCAGCACCTTACTGCACCTTCCTGAGTTACAGTGAAATGAAATGACACAGACAATATAGAATGACAAGCTGAAATAGAGTGACGAGGCCAACAGTGACACCATCCTGATTCAACCTTATTTAATGTCCAATGTGTTTCTACCAATTTCAAAAAATGATATTTGGCTGTAGTTTTCCAGCATGTGGAACGGCTCTCAGGGCTTCTCAATTATTTTATTCATTTTTATTTTGCAGTGAGGGACCAGTAGTGTGCAAGCATAATATTTTAAATAATATTACCTGACAAAATAAAATAAAAATCCAAGGATCCCTTAAGATCTCCGTACAGATTTATGTTATGAATATAATATAACAAATTGAATGCTGGACACAATTGATTACAGAAAACGATTATTTTGTGTTAAAAGGCAGATTTTTGTATCATTCCATGGTTTATGGAAATTGCCATTGGTTCCGGTAAACAATGATGATTTAATGATAACATTATTGATATTCAATTCAGGAAATATCTTACAAGATAAACATCAGTGTGACTATTAAAACTATAACATAATATTAGAATATATATTACTATATTAGTTGCTATTCGCCGGCATAATAATAAAATCACAGACCCCCCCCAGTGGACCTCACTTTGAGAAGCACAGCTTTATTGAACCATGTTGTGATTAAAATCTTAAATGAGTCAGATAAATAACATGAAGCCATGACAGTCACCGCCACACAGGCGTGTACAGGGTGACATGTGAGTTCTATTAATACACTGAGTAGTCTTACTTATCACACTTGCACATGCAAACTGCAAACAAAACCCTCATCTGAATTCACCTCCGTAATTTTTAATGATACGGAGATCTAGAGAACCCATGAAAAGGAGAAAAGCGGTTTCGTTATATGAGATGTCAGGCTAGAAAGACCAGCTAGCTGTTGATTTCTGCCACTAAATGAGTTACTCAGAGCATCGCCTCCTTTGACATCTACCATCGTATCTACATCTCTCTCAAACACACACACACATACATGCTTGTTCACCCTTGCTTGCTTGCTCATATCCTCTCTCTCTCTCTCTTTCTCTCTCTCTGTACATGAGTGGTGGAGGAGCGAGTGTGGCGTGTGGAGCATATGTGAAAGCTGTTTGGCGTCTTTCCAAAACAATCGTAATCGTATTCTTTGCTGTGTTTTTCTTTATTTTAAATAGAAAGTCAGTTATCAGTGGCCGGTAAAAGTTGAGAGCGGATGAGAGTGAGCCGGGACGCCATGGCCTTCGAGGCTGGCGGGGAGACTCTGTCTCTCTGGCATGGTGTCAGGTGTGTGCCGGAGAATGGAGCACGGGTGGAGGAGGTCCTGCTAGCGGTGGGAGAACAGGTCAGGTGTGTGAACATCTACTCTGCCTACCCGAATGAACAAAGCTGTGGTCCTGAAAGAGGAAAGACTTGTCAGTGATTTATTTGAAAGAGAGAATATGGTTAAAAGGTGTCATGACAACTTTTAGTTGCCCCTCTACCTGCCCCTTCGACGTGAGTCATCATCTCCAACGTGCCCCCGTTCATTAAAAACATAACAGCTGATCATAAAGGAGCTGGCCCACTTCGGAAAGTTCGCCAGCCCCATCACAACCATTCCACTCGGCTGCAAAATCTCCACAGTGAAACACATCCTGTCGTTCCATTCGTTCAAGTTTACATGTTTCTAAACAACCGGAATGAAACATTAGAGGTAAACTTCAAGTGCAAAGACGGCGAAAGCAATTAACACCGTCTTTGCCACCACAGAACGCCCAAGATGTTTTGAGTGTGGGCACTTCAGGCATACAAGGCTGAGCTGCTCACACAGAGCTGTGTATCCGGGGAGCTCTGGGGCTGACTCGGCCAGGTTACAGCAGCAGCAGTGCGGGGACAGCCAGCAGGAGAACACCGGAGATTCGGGGCCTGGAGCAAATGACTCACAGAGCAGCGACACATTGGAGCCAGAGCTGCAAGTGGTCAGTGATGAACACAACAACAACACTGAAACAAACACTTCACCCAGTGATAACACTAACACCCACGCCGATGCGAACACTGAAACGAACACGGACCACGAAAATAGCATTAGTGATAAACCCGAAACCGCTGTCAGCGCTAGCAGTGACTCTGTCCCTCATATCTGCACACAGGATAATCCTGACCCTGTACGACAGCAGCAGAAGAACCCACAGGCACTGAGCAACACTCATGAGGCACATCACACTACAGTAAAGGTAACCTCTGAAAGCAAGAAGAAGATGAACAAACCGTCAGCTAAACTGTCAACTAACACCAAAAAACTACAACGAACCAGTGGATGTCAGGATGCAGGAGAGTGAAGCAGCAGAGTGCAGCACAGGCACTACAGGAGGAGATCTCACATATATGGAGGAATGAGAGATCGAATCAGATGAACCAGTATTATTTAACAGTTCAGAGACCCCACACCAACAGCCTGAGGTTCTGTACACCACAGCACAGATAAACCGCTTTTTACAACTGACCACAGGAAAAAGGAACATCTCACTCTCCAGCTACTTCCCCGATAAGGAAAAATGTGTTGAGTCAGCACAAAACGCCACAAGAAATGACAATTTAAGACTACTCTCACCACACAGAGGATACAGTCTCAGAAAACGGACATCAGGGGCACCGAAGACTCTCTAAACCGGACTATGGACTTTTCTTATGGATGTATTAAAAGTGAAATTAGTATAAGACTGAAGGGGCATTTGGATTTATTTTTGGGTGGGATTTAGGGTTTTTTAATGTAAATATGAAAATAAGACACCCCCCGTCTCTCTCTCTCTCTCTCTCTCTCTCTCTCTCTCTCTGGTTGCATGCACCACATTTAAAACAAATTAAGCTTTCCCTCAAAGTGAATTTCAAGCTTGACTGCTTTTAAAGGTAGAGTAACTTACTTTTCATTCATTCTCATTCTCTGTGCCCTGGAAATGATCTCATATGTAGCTCCTTCTGCTTTCTGTATGCTTTATTTCCTTTCTGCTGTTTTGGTTCCCAGTTACAGAAAGCAATAATGATGCATTCCTGACCTTTTCAAGTCCATTCCTGAAGCATTCCAGCTGTGGTGGGAGGATGTGTGGCTGTTTGAGACACGCCTAACTGGTCCAAGAGCCACGCATTGCGATTTTATCTAGCCCTTTTCCGTCTGTGGTCCTTTGAATAGCAAGCAGTCTACAAATCTGTCCCAAAATATTGGAACAAAGCTAAGCCCTCAAGTGTGAGCCATTTCAATTTCAGAAAAATAAATATTATCTCTGAGTTAGCAAACCTGCCACATTTCGAGGCGCATTACAATGAAGACCATCTCACTGATTTGGGCACCAGGGACATGAGCACCACTGAGAAAAAGACTCAGCACACAGATCACTGAAAACATGGCGAAAGGACATCACATGGTGAGAGGTCATGTTCTAACCACACATGACCTCTTGGACCTCAGGATCCACATGGTGCCTAGACTATTCTCTCTCTCTCTCTCTCTCTCTTTCTTTCTCTCTCTCTCTCTGGGTCTGGCTCTTTTTCCTCTCCCTCTCTTTTCTCATTGGGTCTCATTCCTTCACTCACTCCATTCTATCTCCTCCTCATTATGGCTCTCCATATCGGCTGGATGATAGCTGTGCTGCTGATACAGGAGTTTCAATGTGCAATAAAGCACCTGGATGATGTCCTGGAGGGCCTATTGGTCTGGATAAGGGGCCAGCTGAAGAGAACGGGGTCAGATCAGACTCTTTATTGCCCTCCCTAATGTGAAATAAGTGGCCAGCAGTCAAACTTGGGTCACAGTGCAATATGAAATCAGATCTGTTAGGGAATGGCTTACAAACTGCAAGGTGCAAATGGAAAAGACTGGTTGTGTGAGACACCAAGAGAGCAAAATGATGCTCTCTCACTCTCTCACACACACACACACAAACACACCAGGGCGAATCATCTAATAGCAGTTTTCTGTTAAGGACAGCAGAAGTACGTCTACAGATTTTAAAGCAGCATCTAAAATCGGAGAAGAAAGCAAATGTCTAACAACAAGGCAAAAGTACAGGAGAATGCATGGAGTTTATTGTAATTGGATTTTAAAGTTATGAGAAAACAGATGAACAAAATTAGCCTATACGCTTCGGTGATGAAAGGATGGGAGCATTTGGGAGATAGAACTCCCAATCCCACAAAGTTGTTTCAATTTCACATTTAACAAGGTTCTGATTTTCTGATTTTGAGTATATAAAATCCCAAGCCCTTATCCAACCATACGGTAGAGACATACCTTCCTGTCTCCTCCACTCCTAGATGTCTCCTCTCTCTCTCTCTATCTCTCACTCTCTCTCATCCCTATCTCCAGTCTGACATTGACCTTCTCTTCATGCAAGGCAAAGCTGCTATTGATTAAATCTTGGCACAGAGTGTACAAACACAAAGATAAGCCCGGACAGAGAGAGAGAGAGAGAAAGAGAGAGAGAGAGAGAGAGAGAGAGAGAGAGAGAGAGAGAGAGAAAGACCATTCAAAGAGCTTCACATCCTTTATTCACACTAACAGGCTCCAGGACAAGGATCCCCACTGTTCCTCTGCCTGCATAGGCTACAGTGACCATTACAACAACAAAAAAATTACCTTTCTCCCCCATCTGAATGGGTTTCTCCTGTTTCCATGTCCCTTCATACATCCCTGCACCAGCGTTCACTGCCATTTCTCAGCTCAGGTTTGGGCAGCTCATTGCTCTGGCCAAGCCTCACTGAGAGAGATGTGAACAAGTGGTTGTGATGTTCCTTACATACAAAGAGATCCAATTATTCCATTCTACACTGGAATACACTGTGGTGCCTGGGTGAGAGGCATGCTGGGGTGTGCATGTTGCTAACATGGTCATTAGTAGTCATTAGTAGCTCTTGAAATTTATTTCAATATTTAAAACTGCATAATGATCATTAATGTCCACATCCAATGTAGACACTGCTCTGGAATAACAAAGCATGTGATTATGGTAAAAGTAAAGGGGAAAAAAAAACATGCCAGAATTTTTAATATCATCATTTGAACATGATAACTTTCTTCCAATTTTCTCACTTGAACTTCTTTATCTTCTTTTCTTGCCTCAAGTTTGTTTTTCATTCTTAGCTCTCACAGTTTAAACATGAGAATTAAAAAACAGCTGTAAATGGTAGCTCAGGGACACTTCTGGAAGATGGCCATTTCATTTTCAACAAACGTACGTGTACACACATAATTTATACTTTATGTTTATTATACAATATTTGCAGTGCTGTGTAATAAGTATTTGCTGATTTCTTCTGTTTTTGTGTATATCTGATACTAGTTTTAGATCTTCAAATGAAATACAACAAAAAACAAAGGCAACCCGAGTAAACACACAATACACTTTTTTATTTATTTATTTTTCAATGAAGCAAAAATAAAAGTTATGCAACTCCTATCACCAATGTGAAAAACTAACTGCCCCCTTAAACTTAAAATCTGTTTGTGACACCTTTAGCAGCAATAACTGCAACCAAATGCTTCTGATAACTGGAGATCAGTCTTTCACTTACTTCTAGGTCTAGAATTTACTCCTGTGCTTTGGATCAGTGACTATGTTTACATGGACAGCAGTAATCTAATTATTGACCTTATTTTGAGTAAGACAATATTGTGATTAAGGTGTTTACATGAGTCATGTTTAGAATATTCCTTTCATGTTCCTGTTTGACATGTTATAGAACATACATCGATTAACAGCACACGTCATTACGTCCCCACGCCACGCCGTCCGACGTTCCCTCCAGACTTTCATGCATCAACATACAGGTCGTCTTCATTATTGTACCGTATACAGTTTTGGTTGTTTTTATTTTGAATTTTATGAAAGCTTCAAGTAAAGTTAATTGTCATACTATACGTGCAAATAGACTTGAAGCCGTGGGCTGCGTCCCAAACCGCATACTTACCTACTATATAGTAGCTGAAATACATGCATCTCGCCTACTATATAGCAGGTAAGTACATGGTTTCGGACGCAGCCGTACTCTCCTCTTTACCGTCAAACAGATGAACACTGCCGTGTGTGTACGTGTCCTGTTACAAAATGCAGTGAAAACTCCCACACGACGTTAATAGTGTGATTAAGGTGTGTACATGTCTGTAATGCACGTCGATAATGTGACTAAAACAGGAATACTCCACATGTCTAAATTCGATTTGTGTTTACTTCAAGTATGACTTTAGACGGATTAAGGTAATAAAAAAATTGCTGTTTACATGGTAGTTTCTTAATCAGAGTATTAACTTAATCGGGTTAATACTGGATTATTGTTGTCCATGTAGACATACTGATTGTCTTGCTGCATATTCCAGTTGCACTTGAGTTTCAACTTATGGATTGAAGACCGGACATTCTCCTTTAGGATTTTCTGATAGAAAGCAGAATTCATGTTTCCCTCAATTACTGCAAGTTGCCCAGGCCCTGAAGCAGCAAAGCATCCTCACACCATCACACTTCCACCACCATGCTTGACCGTAGGTACGATGTTCTTTTAGTGGAATTCTGTGTTTGGTTTACGCCAGATGTAACAGGACCCCTGTCTTCAAACAGTTCCACTTTCGACTCATCAGTCCACAGAACATTTTCCCAAAAGGTTTGAGGATCATCAAAGTGTGTTTTGGCAAAATCCAGATGAGCCTTAATGTTCTTCTGGGATATCAGTGGTTTTCACCTCACCACTCTTCCATGGAAGCCATTTTTGTCCAGTGTCTTTCTGATAGTAGAGTCATGAACAGTGACCTTTATTGATGCAAGAGAGGCCTGTAATTCCTTTGATGTTGTCCTTGATCTTTTGTGACTTCCTGAATGAGTAGTTACTGTGCTCTTGGAGGAATTTTGGAAGGTCGGCTACTTCTGGGAAGGTTCACTACTATGCTGGGTTTTTTCCATTTGGAGATAATGGCTCTCACTGTGGTTCTTTGGAGTCCCAGAGCCTTTGAAATAACTTTGTAACCCTT
>JANDJT010000190.1:21940982-21956290 GCA_024331685.1 Stegophilus panzeri | reverse complement strand
CTACTATTACCACTACAACTTTTACTACTGCTGCTACTACTACTGGTACTACTACTACTACTACTACTACTACTACTCTTACTATTTCTTCTACTACTACTACTCTACTATTACCACTACAACTTTTACTACTGCTGCTACTACTACTGGTACTACTACTACTACTACTACTACTACTACTACTCTTACTATTTCTTCTACTACTACTCCTCTACTATTACCACTACAACTTTTACTAATGCTGCTACTACTACTACTATGACCACTACCATTGCTACCACTGCTCTATTACTACTACTGCTACAACTACTCTAAAGTCTACTATTACTTCTACCTGTACCACTCACTATTAGTACTACTTCTCTACTATTACTACTTCTATTAATAGTGATACTACTCTACTATTACTAACACCACCACTACTACCACTGCTACTGTTTCTACTACTACTTCTACCACCACCATTACTACTAATCTACTATTTTTACTGGTACTACTATTCTACTTTTACTACTAGTACCTCTACCACTACTCTATCATTACTGCTACCACAACTGCTACTAATATCACCATTACTACTAATAATACTACTACTAATACTACTACGACTACCAATAATAATAATAATAATAATAATAATACGGTCATGAATTTGAACAAACATGTGTAATAACTAATAACTCATCCCTGTGGGGTTTTTCAACCTAATTTCTATCCGCTGTAAGATATATCTGAAACATACAGTAGGTGAACCAAGAACATTCATCAAGTCATTCATCTTCAGTTTTCATCTGATTTAGCTCATTCATTCATTCATTCATTCATTAAATGGTAGCATTTAGTGCTGACATTGTGCTGTCAATTAGATAAAAGATATCACTTTAAAAATGAACATTCATTTTCTTTGTACTGCTATTGTAAGCATCAGTAGGTACATTGACTCTAAAACGAGCAGTGTTTCTGAATCGCAATCACATGCATATTTGCCTGATTTACTTTCCCACCATTTAATGTACAAATTCAAATCATATTTCATAAGAAACTGATTTTTTTTTCAACTGATGCCACATTCCTTATCAACAAATGTCCCTTCATCACAGACCCTTGCAGCCTTGCTCTCCTTGAAACGTGGAAGTGATGGAGGAAAATGTGAGAACGGGTCTTAATCTTTCAAGCATTTCTAATGAGTTTTTCTTCTACAATTATTTGATAAGAGCAGAAACAGCACTGCAGGCACTGCATATGATCCAACACCTGGCTTAGCAAGGCCTGAATGCTCTGATCTCTCTCTCTCATGCACATTTGCACGTACACACACACACACACACACACACACACACACATACACACACATATACACACACACACACACACTTCCTTTAGGGAGAACGAGGGTGAAAAGAGGAAAAGAGGGAAACGGCATCTCTACTTGTATTTATAGATATTATTAGCTGAAGGGAATCCTGAAGCACATGGAACTACATGACATGCCCTGAAGACTTTTTAAGATGCCTCAGGAAGTTTATACAGATAAACACAATCAAAACACACCAAAAGCCCCACTATTAATATCATAGCTTTCCAGATGGGATTATCAAATGGTAGCTTGTGGCCTGGGTTAGGGTTAGTCTTTAGAGAGTGTTTTCTCTGGCCCCAGCATATCCTCTTACATATATTTCATGTAGTACCTGTAATAAAGTGTATAGAATATTGTCCAAACATAAACACCTACTCTGTGTGTATGTCCAGGTGACATTATTAAAGTAGGATCAATATCAAATATTCTATCATTAACTATTAGATTGATAAAGATGCATACTCTTAGGCTGAGTTTGGGAAAATGTCACTGAGGAAGACTCAGTACTGAAAAGTCTCTAGCTCAGCACTTTAGTTTTAAATAAGAAGACCATTTCAGTCCAAGTTTTGAGTAACAGTGCCTTTTTATAAGCAATAAACTGTACTTATAGAAATTTTAAACAGCACAATGTTTTAATCTTACTTGAGCAAATATATAAAGTACTTTTTTACAGCGTTGTATTCAGTTCTGATTTTGGATACATTTTCCTGTGGCCTAATATCAAAAGGCATGTAGTCAGTCCCTCCAGGGGACTGAATTTTGCTATTTTGTAATCTCAGAAATTAATGCATAAATCAAGGAAACTCTGCAAGATTTGTGCAATTGCAATTTCACCAATTCAAGTAGTTTTCTGCAAAAAAAGCACAAAAAAACTCCGCAAGCTGCATCACAATTTTTTTTTAAAAAAAAGCTGCAGCATTATCAAGTACGTTCACCTCATACCTCCAGGTTGGGGGTTCGATTCCCGCTGCTGCCCTATGTGTATGGAGTTTGCATGTTCTCCCTGTGTTGAGGTTTCCTCCGGGTACTCCTGTTTCCTCCCCCAGTCCAAAGACATGCATGGTAGGCTGATTGGCATGTCCAAAATGTCCATAGTGGGTGTGTGAATATGTATGTGATTGTGCCCTGCGATGGATTGGCACCCTGTCCAGGGTGTACCCCGCCTTGTGCCCGATGCTCCATGGGATAGGCTCCAGGTTCCCCGCGACCCAGTAGGATAAGCGGCACAGAAAATGGATGGATGGATTATCAAGCATTTTAAAGCTGCAACAATCACAAAAAACTCCTGTACAGATTGTGTAGTGCACTGTGTTGGGTTCACAAACCAATCATTATAGCTTAAATATAGCATTTAATTATAAATTCAGTGTCGAATTATGCAGCTACCCATCCACACTCCCCATTCAGATTATACATAAGGTATTAGCTCCTCACTATGCAATGCATAATTACACTCAGAATACACCAAAGTCATTTTTTCTTTCAAATTTGTGATAGAATTGTTCGGCTGGAGTGAACATCTCATATTACTTAATATATTGCGTTTAAACTTCACAATTTAAACATATCTAACCCAAAGTCATACAAGATAAGTCCATAATATAACCTGCAATTTCTTTTACACTTGTAAATTCACTCGTCTGTCCACAAAGTTGAGCTGAACTTTCTCAAAAGGGTAGTGGTAGTCATAATCGAATCTAGTAAGATACACAGCTAAATAACTCTGAGAAAAATGGCTAGCACAATTATCTAACAGTCCTTAAGAAACACTAGACAATAACTGTAGAAGTTCATGTCAATTGCTATTTATAAAGTAATGAAATAATACTTTCATATCTTTGAATAACATTTGGGAAATTGGTGATGTCTATTTGATCTCAAATGGGTTTGTGGTTAAATTAAGACATGGGTAGAAATGAGCACATGCACACACACACACACACACACACACACACACACACACACTCACCACGCTGAGACCCAGCTGCTCTCTCTTTAGGTAGTCTAGGTTTCTTTGCTCAAGGCTAGACAGATAATGCTGTAGGCGAGAGTAGGTGTAGGGGTAACAGTAGGCAAACTGGTACACGTCATCCTCGCGGTCGAAACAGAAGGCGAAGGACATCACATAGTTCCTCCGATGGTCCGGGCACCGGTAATAATACACATTCTTGGCTGGCAGTCTTTGCCTAAAACACAGGAAGGAAAGAAGGAAGGAAAAAGAGAAGGTCATGATATTATTTAAGAATGCTGCTTTGTAGTGAAATCTGGAGCAAAGATGGAAAATCTTCGGTAAATCTTAATAACAGCGCTAAAGGTGTGAGGTAGAAGGTTTGCAGTGTAAGTGATGAAAAAAGGAAACAGCCATGATGCTTTTGGCCTCGATGTGTATTACCTATTTAACAATTCTGCCAAGTGGGAGTCCATGGAGACTTCTCACAACATGCAGTAATTTCCATATCACTTATGCTACACTACTCCAGGGTACAGCCATTTACTCAGAACCATCAGGAAGCTTTTGTGTACTAGTTTTTTTTTCCTTTTCTGGAGGCTTCAAACTCTCAATTTGCCATTCTCAGGTCCCCTTGTTGTCCACTTTGAGACCAGTGAAAGATGTACTAGTGACTGATGCTGTGCATGGGGGAAAAAATGAAGCATTGTGCGCACATTAATGTTCTCAGGAGATAAAAAGGCACGATTTGATCAGCCATTTTTCTTCTGCTGCCCCGGGATCATCTCTAGTAAAAATGGCCACCAGAAAAGAAATGTAGAGAAAGGAGAAAACAATCCAGAGAGCTGCAGGAGCCATCAGTGAGACACATGACACTAGTGCATCCCCTACAGACTCTCATCTTACTCAGGGTATTACATCCTTCTCTTTATCTTCCTTTCCATCTCTTTGTCTGCCTCGTGCGCCCTCGTTAAACCATTCTTCGTGTTTTTTCTTCAAGTTGACTTCAACCCTCAATTTCAAATCAGCTTGGTGAACACAACAAACAATACAGTAAATATCAAACCATGAACAACGCAGCACTACCGATGGCTATCAGAAATATCTGCTGACTAAATCTTGTGTCGCGTTCTAATTAGCGGGGTGTGGATGAGCGAGGGAAAGGCGTAGCTCGTTCTACAGCACTACATGATGAGGAACCGCCGAGAGAAAATGGAGGCTGGCTCGGACATTAAGGGACACGCAGAATACAGACAATCAGCAGAGAGACAGAGAGCTAGAGGGAGGCAAAAAGACAGAGAAAGACAGGCGATGAAGGACAAACAAAGAACACAAGCTGAGGAAAAGGAAGGGCGGGAGAAAGGGAAGAGAATGGAAGATAAGAAAAGAATGATCAGAGGATGGGATAAAATGAGTCCGAGAACACTGAGAATCCAGGTGAGAGAAGGAGAAGGATCAGACAGAGATTGCACTTATGTCTGATAGCGTAGTGGCTACTGGACAGCTGACTGATAAGGACGAGAAACAACTCTCTCAAATCGGCCTCGGCTAAACCAGGCGGCCCGTTATCTATCCAACACCACGATTTAGAGCCACTATAAAGCAATAAGAAGCAGCCACACATACGAGCCAACAGGCATCAAAGAGACAGTTACACAAACACTCAGTAAACACATACTCACACAGACTAAACAAGTATGCCAACAAATTCCCTGATGTCTTTGCTGCTTCAACAAAGTGAACAGCAGAAATTGAAATTAAACCAAATTAGCTTGGCTCTGTAGGCCAGAAGGAAGAAAAGACAGAGTGAAGAAAAGAGGCCAGTCGATAGTGGAGGAATGAAATCTCACGAGTCTGTGTCTCAGCAGAATACTAATACTGTAAAAGTGCCTTTTTCAGTATGATCACTGCCATTGTTCGGAACACACACACACTAAAACACACACACACACACACACACACACAGTATGGCAGAGGTGACAGAGGTCATGTCAGTACTGGGATCTGGCCTACATTTGCAATAGGTTCATGACTGCATGTCTATTTCCAATGCACTCCGAGCAACTGTTCACACAAACCCTCATATTCTATGCACATCCTAACACATCGTTCTTCCTATACAGCGTTAATGATAACACCATGACACCTGACTTTTTTTTTTTTTTTTTAGGTTTAGACACTCTCCTGGCTTCTCTTCAGTGTTTGACCTTGTTGGCTACTGAGCAAGTCATAGCTATTGATTTTAATTACCCAGTGGGAATGTACTGCCTGACTTCCCTGCTTTGCTGCACCACTATTGGCTAAAGAAAATAGCTTTGTATGTTCCTCCAGAGAGAGAGAGCGAGAGAGAGAGAGAGATTCAGGCAGAGAGCGAGAGACAGAGCGAGAGAGCTTGAAGCATCTCTAAACGGTCGAACAGTTTTTTGTCTTCTCTTCTCTGTATCTCTCTCTCCCTCTCCCTTTGCCCTGCTGTGGCCGATGGCAGTTTATTTTATCTAAATGATGGTGGCCCGTGGCTTGGTGTGCTCCCGGATTTGGTACAGTGCCCTCGTTCCCAAAAAGATTTATCTTCGTGTCAGAGGGGGAAAAAACAACACCCCCTGGACAATAAATAATGTGCACACTAGGGCCTGGCTGGTGTATCACACGGCCGATAAAAACAACCGATATTAAAGTTCCAGTGCATATTGATGAATGCAACTCTGTTTTGCTTAGATGCTTATAGCAACCACAAAATCAGTCATTTTACTTCCCATGAGTGAGGTCTGTCATGACATGCACATGACATGCTACATGTGTGTAAGAACTGTGTGTTTCATTTCTGCATTCGGACTGCTGATGCACCAGCGTTCACAAATCTCTGGGACGTTAAAACATGAATGATATGCAACTTAAGGACAGTTTTGCACGGATCATTAATTCAGAATAATTAAGACACTAAATGCATATCTAGAATAGTCCAATTAAAAATAAATAAATAAAAAAGGATAGATTTTATTACTTACATTATGCATAAAATTATTGACATGTTTTAGGTTAATTAAAAGTGGATAGAGGTTTATTGAGCCAGAGGACAAAACAATCCTGAATTAGTAATTCAATGTCAGTGGTCATTTGAAAATTTGTATGCATGTGTCATATGCTAGCTCGAGATACATCAAAATCCCACCATTATCTCATCAGTGCTAAAACGCATCAAAGTCATGGCATGAGGAGGGATTTTATTTTGTAGCCTCGCATAGCTACAGCATTAGCTCATACTGTCCAATCTCTCAGTGTTTCACATGTCCCTGGTCGCTCCTGCTTTCATACAAAAAAATTCCAGCAACTCTGCATGAAGCTACGAGAAGGAGGAAGTAGAGCGCGACAGATTCACGCAAGAGGTGACGGATGGCATGGTTACCAGCAACGTGGCCGGCTTTTTTGCCGTCTGGCCTGCGATGGCATTTTCAAAATCTGTACTGGAGGAGTTCCGTTATTGTTCTCAGTGTCCAAACTCCCGCGTCTCCTCTGGAGTATTTGAACTGCTGGTGTTATTTGCGGTATTTGAACTAGCGGCGCATGTATGGGATCTGAGATTGAAACTAAACAGGTAGCTGCAGAGCAGCAGTAGGAGACTCCACTTCCCAGCAGGGGGCTGGGGAGACCGAGAGAGAAAGAGAGAGAGAAAGCATGTTTACTTCGCACAGTAAATAAGCAGTTTGGTGATATTTGAAAATGCTAGGGGACCTTGTGAAAATGTCGACTTCAAACAGAAAAAGAGGCCTTTTTTCACACAACAAAATGCCTGTAGAGATTCTACAGCTACTGTTTAGCTTTTCTCTTCCTCCATCATCAAAGACAAACACACAATAAAAGGCACCTGATATCCATCTATCTCTCTCTCTTCAGTATTTCTACATAACATGCACATAAACAAGTTCGTTTCTTTGGTTTTCGTTTTCACAAATATATTTATTAGAGATTTCCTGCAGAAATATGAGTGGGACCCGAAGCCATGGGCGAACAGTGCGGCAACAAGCATCTTCCACATCAATTACTGTTCAGTCGGTAAAATACACCACTCCACTTGCACATTTACTGCAGGTCCTATAATTCGCTGGTTTGTTACTCATCAATGGGGCTGCCTTTTGCTGTGCCACATGCTGTCTATTTAATCTAATTATAATCTGACATATGATTGGACGTCTGCACGTTTGAATAGAGCATGAGACCAGAAGCTTGGAAAAAAAAAAAAAAAAAAAAAGTCTCCCAGATTACTCGCCTCTAAAACTAATTCGCTGCATTACTGGGTAACACTTCACAGAAAAATTCATCAGAAAACACACTGATGCACATTGCTGCTTGGTTGTAGGTGTTTTCGGCAATCCACAGAAACTCATTCACACATGAACGAACCTCGCCAGATCACTCCAGATTGCTTGATGCATAGTTACATCAGACTTTATTCACTTTCAACTTTAAGTCTGGTGAAGTCAGTGCAAGAGGGATTTTGACAGATACCAAAAAGCTGATACCTTTTTGACTTACCCTATCTGCCAGTTACTGTATGTCCTTTACTGTTCACAGATGTCAAATGAAAACAAATACAGACCCCAAATACACACTTACTGTGAGTGAGCTTCATTTTTGTTTACAGAAGATAGCAGTCACTACAGAATATGATTAGGGGTGTAATAATCAGATGATTTAGATCAATATGTTGCTTTTTAAAAAGGACCGAAATGAATCAATGCAATAACGATAAATTGATTACTGCCAAAAAAGGACAAACAACAAAATTCCAATTTTTAAACTGATCCAAATTTTTTTACTGTAAATAATTTAGGGTCGTAATGTGATTTGCCTGTAACTCTGATACTCTAATACTTAAACTAGGTCTCCTCTACGTCATCAGAGTTTGCAAATGAATGGTAGGCCTGCCCCAGATTCTAAGCAAATTTGTTACATATCAAACAATGGCTACTAAATCATGCCATATCGTATCGTAGAAGATTCAGTGATAGGGTCAAATATCGAATCGTTGCCTTATGAATCCAAATCATATTGGATCATAGCAGATTCAGTGGTATCATCAAATATTGAATCATTGCCTTATGAATGTAAATCACATCCTATTGTCACAGATTCAGTGATATAACAAATATCGAACTGTTGTCTTATGAAGTTTGGAAACTTTTCAGAAAACATTCCTAAGTAATAAATATTTTAAAAAGTACAGGAGGATCTCTCATGTCAAAAAGTCTTTATGAAGTGTATTGCTTTATATATACATGAAAGTGAAAAAAATAAAAAATAATAGTACATTCATGAAGTATAATGGTTTTGAAACGTGCCAAATTTTGTTTTAAAGGTCTCATACAATAGATTTACATGCATCCAAGGTCAAAAAACACTTTAACGTGCTCACAATTTAAATTGCAGCATTAACCCCCCCCCGTGTCACAAACAACCCGCTCAATGATCCGTTCTTTAGGATTCATTGTAAACTCCTCCTTTCAGAGAGTATACTCTGCTCTGATTGGTCAGATGTCTCAGTCTGCTGTGATTGGTCTACTGCTGTTAGCGAGCAGCCAAACCTACATAGTTTTGTACAGGAAGTAAGTCTGGAATTACTAACGACTCCTTTCAGCTTTTCAGAATCAGTTCCTTCTTTTGGGAATCAATAACGCCGTTTGTTGTGCGCTTTGATTTTCGAAACTTTGAAAACTTTTTTACATTTACAAACAGCTCTATAACACACTACATGAAAGGTAACATTTGAAAAAGCATAATAGGTGCACTTTAAGTATATGCCAAGTACAAGTATAAGTCATCTTGCCTTTTGGGACGTGTATTTACTGGTAAGTATCTATGAAGCTCATATGAAACATTTTGAAGCATCATTTCAATGCAACTTCTGTGTATTGCCTGAGTAGGATATGACATAAAAGGCACACACCTAAGCAACATTTGTTTGTTGTCCTGCAAGCCACAAAAAAAAGAAGAAGTACACTAGCATTACACATTCAATATAATTAGGCAACGGTAGCTAATATAGAACTGAAGAAATCCAATTATATGCCTCTAAATAATGAATATCTTTAACATAATCATGGGTTAGAATAAAATTCATCTTAATCAGTCTATTAAGGATTTATGTCTATGAGTGTGTTATAAAGGAACTATGCAGCTAATCAGGTTCCCCCAAAATAACTCGTGTGTGTGTGTGTGTGTGCGCGCATGTATTTTAAACACATCATTTTAACTAGATAATAAAATACATGTTTACTGCTGTGTGTGGATGCACATACACACATGCACACATATTTATGGGACATCTGAGTTGCAATCCGTTTCATACGCGCACTGGGTCATGCTCAGTATTAGCACTGAGAGGAACGGCATGTCATCAAACGGCTCTCTTAGCTCCTAAATCAACCTCTCATTAGAGAAGGAATCATAAACTCTACCCAGCCAACCAGGGAAGAAAAAAAAAGAAAGAGAAAGAGAAAGAGAGAGAGAGAGAGAGAGAGAGAGGAACAGAGAGAGAGAGACAGAGAGACAGACAGACAGACAGACAGACAGAGAGAGAGAGAGAGTCTGGTTGGAGAACACTATAAAATCTCATGTTTAAATTTAACAATGTACAGAGAATCTGGGGGAAAAAAAAAACCCTCTCATTTGTCCGTTTTGTCTGTGTGTGTTTATATTTGAGCTGAGATTACAGTCCTCCTGTTTTGGAATAGGGTTAGACAGTGAGTGCATTAATATTTGAGTAGTTGAGGCAGCTTGAGCAACGTAAATTGGATTAATTCTAATACAACTTTACAAAACAAAACAAAAAAAACCCCCACAAGATTTATCATGCCATATGATCTCTTTCTGATTTGTAAGATGCACCATATCAGACATTTTCATTTTTCATAATGATTCTACTGCCTCTTCTGTGACATTTCAGATGCTTGTATCGATATGGTCTACAAAACTTTTTGTCCCATTAGTGCTGCATCAGTTCATCATTGTATTGTTTACAGAGCTGAAGCCTTTGCACCACTCCATTTCTTGATCTCCCTGCCAAGCCTGGAAAAGTAAGTACATCTGTATTATCTAATGCTCAATTTTATAAGTAGCTTTTAGTTGTTCAAATAATAATATTTATTTCTGCAACAGAGGCTAAGAGAGTTTTTTTTCTTTTTTAATGTTATGTTATTGCCAAGTTGCTGTCTTCTGTAGCGACACATGAAACAGCAAACTACTGCAACACTATAGCAGGAAGGCAACATAAATGATCTATAATACATAAGATACACATACTTAATAAAGAAGCGCATAGAGTAAATATGAAAAACATGGTACACATGCACTTAACTCCAGCCTACGTACATGCATGGAACATACATTATCCACTCCACATCCACTTTGCAATTCAGGAATGAAATGCCTGTGTGTGTCAGCATGTGAGCGGCTGCAGGAGAGCGATGTTGTGGAGCTGCTTGGTTGCTTGCTGAGATGTGAAACACAGGGAAAGACTTAACTGTATAGGGAAATATTCTATACAGAGTACAGAGGAGTCAGCAATAGGGGACAGTCACTCATTGGAGATCGACACTCATACACGCCTGAAGCTTTAATAATTATATACGCAAAGTGTTATATTGCTACATCTGATATTATGGGTTATGCTTAAGATCAGCCTAAATATGAGCAAAAATAATTGTTTTGATTTTTTTTTCTTTTGGTTACACAAAGTCACAATAAATTGATGATTATTGATGATTACTACGCCTTTTTTTTAAATTGCAGGCTTTGGCAATATATAATTCAATATATAACCATTTATAAAAGATATATTGCGCACTCATGACAGACATGCACGTGTGAAAGAACACGTGCATGCACAGATACGTATGGAGAAGAAGGGAAAAAAACGCTTCTGGTGTATTGTTCTGCAAACGACTGCGTTTTAATCACTCTACTCATTGATCATCTCGCTCAATTTAAAAGTACTGCAGAGGGGGGAAAAAAAGCAGAGTGAGTACTTTCTCTGTGTGTATGTGTGTTGATCTGCATGCCTTGGTTCATGCCTGTTGTGCGTCTGCTCCCTCACTGACCAGCAGATGGCTATAGTCCTTACGTTTCCAGATCTGAGAAGTGATCCACCCTTTAGTGGAGTGTCTCTGATCTTTCAGACTCAAAGCTGAAAGCAGCCCCACCCTGTCTTTGTTTCCACATGGACTCCTTCACCTGATCTTTCCAAACACACGCTTACGTTAGAGAATGGTCTACAGCACCCACGTGTCTCAGGTGGTTAGGACCATCTGTATAATCAGTGTGTGTGTGTGTGTGTGTGTGTGTGTGTGTGCGTGTGTGTGTGTTTGATGCACAGTGCCCCTGAGTGTAAGTGGTATGAGGGCTGCGGCGCCAGCAAGACGCCCCCACCTTATCCAGGCAGGAACTTGGTGTGTTTTAGCACCCGCTGTGGCAACCAGAAGCCCCACTGTGCAAAGGGGAGACTGGATAATTATTCTCGAGCAGATGAGCCCCCTGAACCAGCCGGCATGGCGCCAGCCCCCTCACAGGGCACAGGGTATCTTGCGTACACACACACACACGAGGATGGTACAGGGGCAGGTGTGAATCGAAGAGAAGAGGCGAGTTTTAACAGTCAGACGTGATGTCAGAGAATTGCCCTCGTGTGAGAGTGTGTGTATGGGTCTTGTCAGTAGGTCAGGTGCAGTTCAACAATGTGCCAGCAGGGCGGTGTGACAACCAACTGACATCTACGACCTAAGCGTGTTTACATTTGTATGCAAAGTAGTCATATAAAGCTGGTATAAAACACAAGTGGAGATTGAAAAAAGAATTGATTAGCTTTGTTTTGATGTATTAGCTTTAAGCAGGACTTGTTGCAAACAGCTTCACATCACAGCTCTTTACATTTATGGCATTTGGCAGATCCAGAACGACTTACATTTATCTCATTTATACAACTGAGCAGTTGAGGGTTAAGGGCCAAAGCAGTGGAAGCTTGGTAGTGCTATGATCTGAACTCACGACCTTCTGATCAGTAGTCCAACTGAGCTACCACTTCCCCTTTCTTACTGCTGCACAGACTAATGTCAAGAGGTGTTGCACTAATGTTACTATACAAAAATACTGCACTTACTCCTATTAAGTAAGGAATAAAACACAATGGGGGATTAATATAGCACTGGCTTGGCATTTATTTAAATTGACTCAGAATACAGTGATGCAAAAACCCAGGTTTGGAAATCCAAAAGCAGAAAATACCAGGGTATCATTTTCAGAGGAGAGGAATGCGATAATAACAGAAAACAAGGTGTTTGTGTAAATGAAGGAAAACAGGGAGTGTTAGAGAGAGAGAGAGAGAGAGAGAGAGAGAGAGAGAAAACAAGAGGATGTTCCAGAGCAGGTGTACTGGCTCTTCCTTCTTCCCCTCTCTCTCTCTTACATGCTCTCTGGGGACGACAGAGATGTGTTGGCTGATGCATCAGCAGAGTGGGTGGAATGGACCCAAGGAGACAGGCTGGCGCCAGACTGCCTAACAACACTGCACTCTCCCTTACACACCAACACAACTAAATGCACACACACACACACACACAAAGACCACAATCATATCCACTCCCACCTACCACAAACCACTACATACAGTACACAGTATGTATGCATGTGAGCGCGCACACACACACACACACACACACACACACATATTACATATACATATATATATATATATATATATAAATAAAAACACACCTTCCTGTATATCGATATCCACTTGTCTCTCTCTCTAGCACAGAGAGATAACACAACACAAACGCCAAATGATACACAGCAAGGTTGATAGTCAGTGAACCCTGAATGTTAGTTCTTTAAGTGCAGGCTGTAGGTTTCTCATGGGAACACCGGATCTGCTGCTTTGGCTTAAAGGTGAGAGCAGTTATTTTTAGAGGGTGTTTTTTCTGAATTTTTTGGCCTTCTCCTCACATTCTGACAAATGCCAATAAAATACATGCTCAAAGACCTCTGGGTCTCTTTAAAAGGGACAAAAATCTAATTATGGTGATCACCAACATCTAGCCAACAGACAATGGATTTGCCTGTCAGTTCAGAAAATACATGTTCACACTGACCCAACAAACACCAACAAACTTTTTTTTTTTTTTTTTTTTTTTTTTTTTTAGACAATCTCCCTGGTTTAAAAATGGCTGATCCTTTTACCACAATCAAAATTGTACTATTACTAGTGTCTTTATGTCTCGTTCTTTGCCTGAAAAGACAAAGAATGAAATGAAAGAAATGATCGTTGTGGGTGGAGCCTTGGTTGTTGCGACGTGAGAGACAGGATGCTTACTTAAATGGATGCAAAGAACTGCAGACAGAGGATGTGCGCTTTCAAAATTTTACTCGATTTGCCCCCAAGCAGTTTCAACAACTTTGAGAAAAACATCTTTTAAGGTAGGCTATGTGGTAAGCTAAGACCATTATTAGATCATACATTATGAACAATATTTTAAGTTATAAACATTTGTTGCGATTTTGCTTACTTCATGAAACGGAATATGGAAAATGATACAGTTAGAAGATGATACACAAGAGTAGATGATCCTCACCAGGGGTCAAAATAAACTACTTTATTTAAATAACACATCTATACATAATTTATCCTCTTCTATCTGATTCATCCAGAAATATGCCATTTTAACCACAACCATTTAGCACCCCTAGTACCTAGTGCATGGGCTTTCATTTCTATCGAGTTTTCAGGGACGCTTGCCTCATCGTCATGGCACCGGTTCATGCCCAGGTTAGATTACATTAGAATTTGTTGGAAAATCTTACCACACTGCTCAGACGGTCCATGACCGGCAAATGCTGATTGAACATGTTCAGCTGATCTGACAAAACCCAACAAATGTGTCTGTTGGTGTTGGTCGGCGTCTGTCATTGCAGTGTGAACTAGGCTTTACATTAACATTTAGACTATTTAGGGCATGGTTTTGCAGGAAACACTGAATGGATATCTACATTTGACCAAAATCATTGTCTATATCTTTAATAAACAGATGGTGCTGCTGCTCAGAGTTTAAAGCTAGCCAATAATCAGGCTCTTCTAACATTCTGTGCTAATCCAAATCACTCTGTCACTCACCAAATGAAGAAATTAAAGCATAAACATAGCAAAGTTCTTCGCTACAGTGAGGGGAAATAAATATTTGGACACTTTTGTTTTTGTGATTTAATATGCTTCCAGTGGTTGAAATGAATATGCACATAATGCCTTTTGGTTTTGTACATATAAATATGAACAAAAAGTATACATTCATGCATTTAAGCAGCCATCCATCCATTTTCTGTACCACTTAGACTACAGAGGGTCACAGGGGATCCTGGAGCCTATCCCAGGGAACACCCTGGACGGGGTGCCAACACATCGCAGGGTACATTCGCACACATATTCACACACTATGGACAATTTGGAATTGCCAGTCAGCCTACAACATATGTCTTTGAACTGGGGGAGGAAACTGGAGTACCTGGAGGAAACCCCCAAAGCATGGGGAGAACATGGAAAGTCCACGCACATAGGGCGAAGGCAGGAATCGAACCCCCAACGCCAGAGGTCCATTTAAGTATAAATAAAGATACGGTGCTGTGAAAAAGTATTTGTATTTGTAAAAGTATCTGATTTCTTCTGTTTCTGTATATATTATGATAATGAGTGATAACGAGTCTTAATGTCTCATACTAAATAGTTTTAGATCTGCAAACAAAATACAACATCAAACAAAGGCAGCCTGAGTAAACACACAATACAGTTTTTTAAATTGAAGCAAAAAAAGTCATCCAACACCTATCACCCATATGAAAAACTAATTGCCAACTTTAGCAGCAATAGCTGCAACCAAACGCTTCTGACAACTGGAGATCAGTCTTTCATTTACTTCTAGGACTAGGACTTACTCCTATGCTTTGGATCATTGTCTTGCTGCATAA
>JANDJT010000190.1:21925152-21940971 GCA_024331685.1 Stegophilus panzeri | reverse complement strand
ATTGATGCAAGAGGCCTGTAGTTCCTTTGATGTTGTCCTTGGCTCTTTTGTGACTTCCTGGATGAGTAGTTGCTGTGCTCCTGGAGGAATTTTGGAAGGTCGGCCACTTCTAGGAAGGTTCACTACTATGCTGAGTTTTTTCCATTTGGAGATAATGGCTCTCACTGTGGTTCTTTTGAGTCCCAGAGCCATTAAAATAACTTTGTAACCCTTCCCAGACTGATGTATTTCAATCACCTTCTTCCTCATCATTTCTGGAATTTCTTCCAACTTTGGCGTAGTGTGTTACTGGGTAAGATCTTTTAACTAACTTCATGCTGTTGAAAAAGTTCTAGTGAAGTGTTTATTTGATTGAACAGGGTTTGCAGTAATCAGGCCTGGTTGTGTCTAGTCCAGCTGAACCCCTTTATGAATACAGTTTCATAGATTTGGGGAATTAGTAACTATTGTGGCAAATTTTCACACAGACCCAGTTGGTATTGGATAACTTTTTTGCTTCAATAAATATCATTTAAAAACTGTATTTTGTGTTTACTCATCAGGTTGCCTTTGTTTTATCTTAGATTTTGTTTTCATTTCTGAAACAATATAGTATGAGATATACACACAAACAGAAGAAATCAGCACCATTGATAGGGAAAAGTATTTAGACAACACACATGAACAACATTAGTACTTTGCTTCATTGTTTTTGCGACATTGTGGTTCACTTTTTGTCCATTCCTCTTGGCAAATCATGCTTAATTCTCCAGGGTTATAAAGGTCACAGTGATGGACTCGTAATTTCAAAATCCTCCATAAATATAGGCAGCAGATAGGCTGGGCCATGCAAGCACCTTCCCCTTAGGTTTTAGAAACCAGTCTTGAGTTATTTTGGCTATATTTTTGAGCTCGTTGTCTTGTTGAAAAGTCTGTCTTCTCCCCAGATGCAATTTCTTGGCTGATGAGATTAAATTCTCCTCTAATATGTCCCGGTACATCGCTCTATTCATGCTTCCTTCAATAGTGTGTAATGCACCAGTACCATTTGCAAAGAAGCAGCCCCACATCATGATGTTATCACATCCTTACTTCACGGTGTGTATGGTGTTTTTGGGATCATACACCCAACCCTATATAATAAGATGAACTGAGTTATTACCAAAGAGGTTTTTTTTTTGTCTGCTTTTATTTTTTTCTCTTCCCAATGAACCCCTGTGAGATTTTTAGCAGAGGATTTTGCATGAGGAGCAGTTCATTGCTTATTGTTCTCTGTGTAACTGTTCCTGCTACTATCCGGTTGTCCTGCAACTCTTTTTGTGAAATCCATTGCCATTGTGAAATCTTGTGTGACGCACTCATCCAGGGAGTTTAGTTCTTCCATGAACTTTCCACCTGTATATTAATTCTCAAACCAATTGTACTGACAGGGAAGTTTAAAGTTCCCCTGAAGTGCCTTGAAATGAGCAGCATTATTTGATGTGTTGTCATAAAGTCAGGGTGACACCTATTGAGTGGCTCCTCACCCTTTTTAAATAACCAATAGCATTTAGCTTACGTCACAGCCTGGGCTAAGCTGTACTTGACAGTTAGTAAAATGGATTTCTATAATATTGGGGGCGGGACGCTACAGATTCGAGAGAGCATTTGATTGGACAGTCATCAAAACAGTCATCAAAATTGTAGCTCTGTATTGGTGGTAGAGAGAGACTGTAAATTTTGAATGAATATGTCTTCTAAATACAAATTTTGGAATTGTTTTGGAGCACACTAGCTTATAGACAACCTTAAAGCCAATGTATTCATACTAAAAACCACAAAACTTTTTTTGATTTTACCATTTTGATTTTATGGGGATCTTTGCTATGGCTCAGTAGCTTTTCCCATTCAAGTGTTGTTTAATAATGTTATCCCAGAGAATTCACTTTCAATTCAATTTTATTTGTATAGCGCTGTTAACAATGGACATTGTCTCAGAGCAGCTTTACAGAAACACAAACACAGGATACAGATTTTAAGTGTGTGAATTTATCCCTAATGAGCAAGCCGGTGGCGATGGTGGCAAGGAAAAACTCCCAAAGAAGATATGAGGAAGAAACCTTGAGAGGAACCAGACTCAGAAGGAAACCCATCCTCATCTGGGTAACAACAGATAGTGTGAAAGTAAAGGGAATTTCTTTATGGTTTTTACCATAATTAACTTTAGGAAGCTCCTTCACCTTCACCATGATTGCGTGAAATCTTCCCAGACAGTGTCAACGTCTTTTATAATGACACTTCTTGTGCAATTTGCACAAGAACATTTTTCCAGCATTTACTGTATATCTAGAACTTTATTTTGATTTATTTTTATGTAACTTTTACATTATATTATATATTTTTTTTAATATAGGGTCCCAATACGTTTCTCTGTCAATATAATTGTTTTAACATATACTTGGCAATGTGTATGAATACATTTTTTTGTTGTTGACCATATTTATAAGTACAAAGTCAAAATACATTGTGTACATGTGAAGTGGATAGATGCACTGGAAGTATATTAAATAACAAAAACAAAAGTGTCTGAATACTTATCCCCTCTCAGTGTATATGTCGTTTAGAATGTTGAATTAGTCTGTAATTAATTTCAGATTTAACAGAAAATATACTAGCAGTGAATACATATATATATATTTGCGGGAAACAATGGTGTTTAAGGCATCACTGTGACTAGCAACACTGAAGAAGTCTAATATAAAAAGGGAGCAGCAGGGATGATGTCAGCCATGTTTTTTTTGTTTTTTTCCTGTTCTATCTGAGTCTAAGTGACTCATTCATGATCATACCACCCTCCTCTAATTCTGTCTCTAAGGAAGTGATGTCAGTGAGAGCATAATGCGGTGTAGAGGTCAGAAGGTAGCGAAGTCACAAAGATAGAGCATGTGGTCTGTGGGTGTGAGCTTCCTTTTTTCTGAGAAGAAAAAGACTCATTACACGTCTACAAAATTAACAGATTCCTCTTGAAGAAGCTCAAATCAAGCTATTGGTCAGTGTTAGTGGCACAAATGCTGCTGCTGAACCAAATCTAAAATTAAACTGATGGCAAAATTCTGAACGTTTCCTACAATTGTATGTATAAGATGCATCACAGAATTGTACATGTGTTTGTGTATAAACCTGTTACATATTGAACTATGTTTCCAAGCCTTTAGGTAA
Organism: Stegophilus panzeri; assembly: GCA_024331685.1. Lineage (NCBI taxonomy): Eukaryota > Metazoa > Chordata > Actinopteri > Siluriformes > Trichomycteridae > Stegophilus > Stegophilus panzeri. The sequence goes on along the minus strand of JANDJT010000190.1, from coordinate 21,937,794 downwards.
GTTTTGTTTGCATCTGGTAGGGTGTGGTAGTCTCTCTCTCTCTCTCTCTCTCTCTTTCTGGTAAACCATCTGTCCCTTGAGGGCATCCCTGCCTGGTGCAGCTTCCCAACCTGTCTGACCAAATACCCTCCAGCACCAGAGCCAGCTGCAGGTTTACACTCCCCTCAACCTCACTGTCTCTCTCACCTCCTCTCTCTATGTGTGATTGCACATTGGTGCCTGTAGCCAGACTGGTGTCTCCAGATGCCCATTGGGGCGAGTGTGTATATGTGAAGTGGGGGTGAGAGAGGGGTGAAGGGGTGCTTCGTCTCCCAGACAGCAGATGCTGCCAATTAACTTCCCGGCCACAGGCTCGCAGAGGGACTGGGGAGAGCTGGGGGTGGCTGGGGGTAGGAGAGCAGGAACGGCACTTATTGAGGTTGACTGCAGTCAGCAGGTCCTGGAAAGACAGACAGCTCTCTCTTTCCCTCTCTCGATCCCTCTCTCAAAGCACCTTTTGTTAATACAGAGCCTCTGCAAAAACACATCTCAATTACACCCTGGAAGACAATAGCTTGGCCAACCTGCCACTCACTGTTACATCGTACAGACACAGTTAAAGTTTACTTGCTCAGTGAAACACCCTCAAATTTTGTTCAATACAAAAGTACAAATGATACCAGTACTTATTTTGAAGTGTGGTGAAGACCTCCGGGTCACATATATATAACGAAAAACAAACGGAAATGCAACAAACCCGATTGCTACAATTATCATGGTAAAATATTAGAGGTGTACATACTTTACACGTCATGTGAACATGATGTACCTGATGTACTATGCTGTTTAGTACAGGCCACACTGTACATAAAAGAAACACAGAGTGTTAAGTTTGAAACTGCCATACCGACCTAAACGCATAGTTTATAAACCATGCATAAACCCCCCCACATAGAAATGGAACGTGCAACAATTTGGGCAATTAGTGATGACCAGTTTTGTGTGATTCTATCCACCTCCCAAAATCTGTTGAAAATTATGGCTACGTGTTGCTTAGAAACAGATCATTGAAACCGAATAGACAATGTTGGCAGGTGTTGAATACTTTGAATACTTTGTCAATTCATTTTTGAGCGATTTTCCTAGCTATAATTTTATTCCTGAAAAATGTTGTAAAAGGCCATTGTAGGACCTTGGTGAAAGAGATACTCGGGAAAACTGTGGTTTAATAATACTAGTCCACTGGGATATTTTTACCACATATATCTGGCAACCCTGTTCACAGCACATAGATCACTAATACACACACACACACATCAATTTCCTTACATCTAACAAAGCAATTCAATGCACTAAACTTGACAGTGCTATTTTTCTGAATGTTATGTGCAGTTCAGAGAAACTGAAGCTTATTCTCTACACATTTTGTTCAAGAGGGTAAAACCAACTGCACATCAGCTCTATTAATCCCTTGCATACCATTTACTCCATCTGCCTTAATAAAGTTAACGTCGGAATACAGACATACCAGATCGAATCCTTACTAATGTTTCTTCTTTACTCTCTTGTTCTGTAACCAGTTCATATTGAAACATTTCTGCATATCACCTGTTGCCAAAACCAAGTAGAACATATCACTTCATTTCAAACGACACTAATTAGAACACAAACAGATAAAAATGCAAACTTTAAAGATTCCTGGCAGCTCTCTCACGGGGCGCGCTCCGATTGAGATTTCGTTTAGAGCAAAGCAGCAGGAGGAGGATGTTCTTGTTGTGTGCTCTTTAATTTCCGTTGGCGAGATTAAAATGGTGCCTCTCTCTCATCCCTCTATCAGAGAAGTGACAGATGACTGCTCACAGGGGAGATAGGCAACTTTCACTGTGGACTGAGCAAGGGAGAGAAAAAAAATGAGAGGAAGTGATAATCATAGCATTATGCAGCTAAGGTAAATTATTCAAGGTGCCAGAGTTTCAGAAAGCTATTTACACCTACAGCATCTCCATATGTAGACTGGCGCTGGCTTCCCCCCCACGTTACGCACATATGTGTATGTGACTGATGGCTGCTGACTGTGTATCAAACACACTGACAATAAAGCACTCACACTCCCTGCAGGCAACTACGTCATGTTTGCAACGTGAACACGGTTGGAGGTGTTGGAATCACAACCATATGGACAAAGACTTCAAGTAGTACGCTGATCAAATACTAGAAAACCCATGGAACATAAACACTCTTCTGCAGTGGCACATTAAAATAAAATAAATAAATAAAGCTTATCGTGTAGCGCTCAGAACAAATGTAATTAGAGCGAATCTGTTTAATGATGTATTCCCTAATGGTATTATTTAATTCTTCTTCTTGTGTTACAGACTGGATCATATTTGTTTATACTAAAAAAAATACTTTCAACATTTTGCTTATAAAATGTATAAACTTAATATTTCACCCAACAGCAACACAATTGTTCATGCAAAAAAAACAAAACAACAACCTTCATATAGTTAACTGCAAATCAGTAGCATTGTTTAGCTTTTTACAACATTCTCGTTGACCATACATCTCGTTATCCTTCATCTTCAGAAGTGGTGTACACAAACACACACACACACACACACAAGTATTAATAATACACACTGACTTTCTCCCGTTCTGGCAAAACAAACAACAAAAGAGCTTGATTGATAGTTAACCATCCTTGTCATTTAACATTCCTGTGAAACTGAGCCTCATTATTAAAAGCACATGCAACCATTTATTTAATACATAGCCACACCCACTCGGTCAATCCCATCCGCCACAATCAGTCACCGTCTCAAAGAAGCAGCGATTTCAAATAATCAATCCAAACTGGACAGAAATAACAATGATCTCATCCAATAGGGGCGAGAAGTGTGGCTCTGACACACACCAAAAGCAATATGCACACCGTTCCTACTCTGTCCTAATGGAGGAAACAGAGGAGACTGAGTGACCTTTTGCGTTCTCTATTTGCATGTTCATTGCAGTCTGAAACGCAAAAAAATAATTTAGGATATTTGACATCAGTCCAAATAGGAATCTAAACAGGATCAATGTTGTGTGCATAAAGATAAGTGAAAAAAAATTGCCTCGAGAATCAGCATGGCCTATATTCATTATGAACAAGGCACATTTCTGCACAAAGCTGTAAGGTCCGTTCTCATTCCTTCGCGTTCCACCTGTGGCCAGACGTGATTCGGCTCTGAACGATATGAAATGACGAAGCTATTTGTTCCTCTTCCACACTCGGCTGCTCTGCCTCTGTCTGAAGCGCACGCTCTATGCTGGCAGGAAATCGCATTCAGCCCGGCACAGAGATAACACATAATGCAAAAAAAAAAAAAAAAAAAAAAAAAAAAACGCCTCTCCGCCTGGCCGTGTCCTCTACCGTGTTATCCCTTCATCCTCACACTCTCTCGCTTTGTGCCCCCACCCACCCACATCTCTCATTTCCTCTCTGGAACAAAGGAACAGGACCTGCAAAAATGAATAATGAAAGATTGGCATCCATGTTTTATGAAGTTGCCGCTGAATTATTTTGAAGGTGAGGGAGGATTAATGAAAATATCACTTATTTATTTGTGTCTAGAGGAGACGGAGAGACTGATACTGTGCGTAAGTGTATTCAGAGGTGGACTTCAGGCTACAGCAGCCACATGTGGCCTTTCCAATGCCGTATGAAGTGTTTTATTCAGGCGGCTATATAATGGCCTCTTGCATGCTTCACATACATCAAGCAAGAGTAAAGAAAAAAATAGTTTTATGTTCATATGAATAATGTCCAGCTTGTAAGAAGATAAAACATGAACATGAACAGTCTCAAATATTAGAGAAATCTGCTCTTAAATACATCAGCTCTCTCTTTCTCTCTCTCTCACACACACACAGGGAAGATGCCTTGTAAGATAAAACTAAATAAAAACTAGATAGGTGAAGTTTGTCACAACAAACTTTGATGCAGATTGATAAAGCCAGTCTGAAAGTTTAAAAATGTTATCAGTTTGAAATCTGAAGGTAATGTGTTGATTCTGAAGGGATTGGCTGGATAACTAGGGTGCCAATACTTCTAGGGTTGAATAGACAGATAGATAGATATATAGATAGATAGATGAAGTGAAAGTCTCAAAGTTACATATACAATGATAAAGTGAGAGGGAGAGAAGAGAGGCTTTAGGCTGTGTGTAACACAGGTCTGTCTCAGTGTAACACACGTCCATTTGATTGTAATACAGGTCTCTATTAGTGTAGCACAGGTCTATCTCAGTGTAACACATGTCTCTATTAGTGTAACACAGGTCTGTCTCAGTGTAACACAGGTCTATCTCAGTATAACACATGTTAGGGTGTTATTAGTGTAACATATGTCTATCAGTGTAACACAGGTCTCTATCAGTGTAACACAGGTCTGTCTCAGTGTAACACAGGTCTATCTGATTGTAATAAAGGTCTCTATTAGTGTAACACAGGTCTATCTCAGTGTAACACCGGTCTCTATTAGTGTAACACAGGTCTATCTGATTGTAATAAAGGTCTCTATTAGTGTAACACAGGTCTGTCTCAGTGTAACACAGGTCTATCTCAGTATAACACATATTAGGGTGTTATTAGTATAACATATGTCTATAAGTGTAACACAGGTCTCTATCAGTGTAACACAGGTCTGTCTCAGTGTAACACAGGTCTCTATTAGTGTAACACAGGTCTATCTGATTGTAATACAGGTCTCTATTAGTGTAACACAGGTCTATCTGATTGTAATACAGGTCTCTATTAGTGTAACACAGGTCTATCTGATTGTAATACATGTCTCTATTAGTGTTACACAGGTCTATCTCAGTATAACACATGTCTCTATTAGTGTAACATATGTCTATCAGTGTAACACAGGTCTCTATTAGTGTAACACAGGTCTGTCTCAGTGTAACACAGGTCTCAATTAGTGTAACACAGGTCTATCTGATTGTAATAAAGGTCTCTATTAGTGTAACACAGGTCTATCTCAGTGTAACACAGGTCTATCTGATTGTAATAAAGGTCTCTATTAGTGTAACACAGGTCTCAATTAGTGTAACACAGGTCTATCTGATTGTAATACAGGTCTCTATTAGTGTAACACAGGTCTCTATTAGTGTAACACATGTCTATCTCAGTGTAACACAGGTTTGTCTCAGTGTAACACAGGTCTCTATTAGTGTAACACAGGTCTATCTCAGTGTAACACAGGTCTCTATTAGTGTAACACAGGTCTCTATTAGTGTAACACATGTCTATCTCAGTGTAACACAGGTTTGTCTCAGTGTAACACAGGTCTCTATTAGTGTAACACAGGTCTATCTCAGTGTAACACAGGTCTCTATTAGTGTAACACAGGTATAGCTCGATGTAACACAGAAGATTATATGTGTAACAAAGATCTATATCAATGTAACATGGGTCGGTATTAGTGTAACACAGGTCTATCTTAATGTAACACAGAACATTTTCAAAAACACTGAGTAAAGCATTTTAAAAAGCCTGGTATTAAGATGTTCATTTTCCAGCAACAGCAACGTATTGTCATCATAAATATGATAAATGCATCTGCATTTATCTGTCTATATTTAAGGAGATAACTGTGGGAGTAGGTAGGATTGCTCAGACTTTCTGCAGGAGTGAGCTAAAAAGAATATAGTGTGACATACACCTCTATCCTGAACTACACACTCTAGCAAGTTCTACAGTAGGTGCTATACATACAGTACACGGTCACAATAAACCCAGTATATATCAACTTGCTAGGCATTAGGACTCCTGGACTACTGGTGTCCCAGTCTTATTTTTGATTCTCTTCACTGAGATCACAGAGCTGCCATCCTTCATTGTCTGTTTAATGCTGTTCAGCCCGTGTTCGGTGACTTTCATTTCCACCTCGAGTGGCTCTATGGCTAGAGGCCCAGGAGATCTGCTACAGCCTGCTGTAAACCTCTGCATTGCTGCTACGCACACAGTCAGAGCTCTCACTGCAGCTTAGTGCTCAGTCTGCCACAAACACTACTACAGAGTGGAACAGCATGGAGTGGGAAGTTATGAGCACAATTCCTTACTCTGGAAAAGCCACCTATATATATACACACTGTACACCGTGGCCTGGCGTGGTGGGCTTTTTTCATCATTTGCTGTTTGTCAAAGCTCTGAGCTCTCACTCTCACTCTATATATATGTATACAAACTATTTCCTACTTTGGTGTGTGCGTGTATGTATGTGTGTGTGTGTGTGTGCGTGTGTGTGCGTGTGTGTGTAGGTGCTTGCATTTGTGCACATGTAAGTTTAAGTGTCAGAGTGTGTATGTGAGATTGATGCGCTGGTGCTCATGGTGTGATTGAAACCCTGTGCTCTATAAACCTGTCAGCCCTGGGTCAGGCTGAGCACCTCTCACCCGCCCTCCTCACTCCTCCCTGTCCCACACAAATAGGAAAATTGAAGGATTTGTGTCCGTGGCCTTGAGAGGCCATTGCTAAATCACAGAGTGACAGAAAGTCTGAGAAAGATCGAATACACAAACACACTCGCATGGGCAAACACATGCACACAATCAGTGCTCTTTACTATTAAACCTGGTGAACAAAATACACAACACATGAGCTACTGTACTTAGACACTTACAGAATATTGGCTTTCAAAGCTGGATCCTTTGTAGCTTTGTAAGTTGTATAGATATTCTGTATATAGTGAAAGTTTTCACTGGGTGTAGGGTGTGACTGCCATTTTGTTTTGAGATTTAGTGAGTTTATGTGTTTTGGTGTCTTTTGTTTTATTTGTGTTTGACATTTGTGTAGGGGGCACGTACGCTTAAAGCTTAGCACGTTTGCCATGCACCTCCAGTGTCGGTGGTTCAAATCCCACCTCCACCCTGTGTCCGTGGAGTTTACATGATCTCCCTGTGCTTTGGGGGTTTCCTCTGGGAACTCCGGTTTCTTCCCCAGACCAAAGACATGCATTGTAGGCTGACTGGTATTTCCAAATTGTCCATAGTGTGTGAATGTGTGCGCATATGAATTCATAGGGTTGTCAATAACTGTTGCACACCTATATTTAACAACAATATATATAGTTTTGGAAACAATAATGACAAATTTTCACAGCCTTCTTTGCTCATATTTACCAAGAGTGCCAATATCAGTGGAGGGCACTGTATATAGGTGAAGCCAGAAATAATACAGAAGACTGAGTCAGAAGTAATACAGAACACTGATTAATCAAACACAACCATCACAAAAACATCATCAATCATCATCGGAAGACATTCTGAAAGGGAAGCCCTCTATTGTTGGGTTTCACATAGAATCTTCTCCCAGAGACACGCTGAAGAACCCCTTAGGGTCTAGACTTTTTTTTTTTTTTTATGTGTAATTGATAACATTCTTACCGAGTATGATGAAAAATTGCCTCATGTGTCTTTATGTAACAACAGACACAGAGTAAAAGGTAAATCAGGCCTTGGTGCTCACTGTTGCTATTGTTAGTGCTTACTATTAACTCTAGCATCACATGGGAAAGGATGTCACTGTCCCATAATCTCCAGAGAACCCCAGAGAACAATTAGAGTCAGTATAGTTCTGGATTAGTACACCAGTGTCATGGTCTCTCTGTTACTCCCCTAATACATACTTGTTTTCTTTTTTCTTTCTTTCTTTCTTTCTTTCTTTCTTTCTTTATTTATTTACAGAGTTCAGCACCATGGACAGCTTCAGATGGCTGGCTGCTATACCAGATTCAATCCAACAACCATGTGTTGTTCTGTCACGTTAAAACATTCTGAATCTAAAACCAATAGCAACAAACATAAGCATGTTATCCATATCCATGTTATCCAAATAAGTGTTATCCATTTACAATTTGCACTTTCTCTCTTTTGAAAGCTGGGTGCAGTGCTCCTACACTCCTCTCAACACCTCTGCTCTCTCAATCACTCTCCTCAAACTAATGCAGTACTGTGTGACTCTCTCTTTTGTGAGTACAGAAGAGCAGTTCTTAGACCGGCTCCACTCTGCTTTCATTTCTCTTTGAGTTTGAGTTGCCCCTTCTCCCTCCCTCTGAGCCACACGCACACACACGCACACACAGGCAGCGGCGGCACTTGGAGGTTCTCCCCTTCTGGGCTGTACTCCATTTTATTTGTGATTTGAAGTGACCTTTCCAATTCAGCTGCAGGTCCTCCTCTTATGATTTATGTGCCCCAACAAAGAACAGTGTGGTAAATTTGAGTGTAAAAAAGAAAGGGCAAGAAAGGGAGAAAGTGCATATGAGAGAAAAAGGTAAGCGATAGGAGAGAGAGTGAACAGACAGCAGGGAGCAGCACTTAAATGCTGAGAAGCGACACTAGCGGTAGCTGTGTGTATGTATGTGTGCTTTATATAGCCACACCCCACTCAGCTCTTACTCAGCTCCTGCTTCTAAGCCACTCTCAAAAATCAGATTAAACACCTATCCTTGCATTAGATGCACTCAGATTTATGGGGCAAGAAACGATAACAGCAGAAAATGTCAATAATCACCATTACACACACTCTTGCTTTTACATTGCTGACCTAAGAGCTGTTTGGTTCAAGATGGTGACGACTTTCTGAAATTGACCTTTTGTTAAATGTTTGTCAGGTTTAGTATGAGTAATACAAACGGTGCATAGAGCTAAATCCAAACTGATTCTACTTCTTCTTCTTCTTCCTATTATTATTATTATTAGGGGCCCAAGCACTGAATTTACACCCTAAAATAACACCCTATTGTTATTCTACCTTTTCTTCTGACTATGTTGTCTATGGCAGCTCATAAAACCATCTGGTAAAAAGTTGTGAAATTTGGCACACTGATTGGGGAGGATCTAAGGAACATTCTGACCAAATTTGGGCCAAGTGCTGCCAATGCTCTAGCGCCACCATCGGGTCAAATTTGGACCTAATTTGGAAGTACGTTTATGGTCAAAACTTTTGAATTCAGTGTCCAAAATTTTAAATGTATTCTCTGGATCGTGATGAGTTCAACCTACCCCATGATAATTTCTGCCTAATTAGATTTTCTGCCATTTTGGATTCTGTCAAAAACTTTTTTTTTCCACTACTCTTCCTACAAACTTTGTCCAATCATGACCAAATTTAGTACACGCCATCTTCAGACTAAGCCTTACAAAAGAAATTTGAATACTCCAAATGGCAAAGCCACGAAACTGGAAATGAGGTTGAATCTCAGCAATGACCTTGCACACTGACACAAATCTTGGTAGGCGACATCAGGACCTGAGGCTATGCAACAAATTTTGTGACAGTGCCACCTACTGATCAACGGTTACAATAATATGCCAAAAATGTTTTGATGAAAGTGCCATTTTTGCTACTCCTCCTCTAAAATTTGCCCAATCTTCACCAAATTTGGCTCACCTCATCTTGAGACCTGTCTAAACAACTGTCTACCACCATTCTAGCCATTCAGTGTGTTATTACACAGGCAACACATGACTGACAGGGTTTAATATCAAATGGCATTTTTATTGAGGAATTTTCAAGAAAAACAAACAAACAAGCAAACACAATATAAGACAGATATAGGTTTGGTGCAGGTACTTGCAAAAAGTGGGAAAAAGGCAGAGACTGATGAGAAAACAACATAAATACCTTAGATGTTTATAGATTGCAAGAAGAAAAAAAATCAGGTCAGAGTAGTAGCAAGCATGACCACATGTCAAACTCCTAAAGTTCCACCACTGTCTGTGGCCAAAACAAATACAAATTTGTCTTGAATCCCTTTGCCTAGAGTTGGCTCTGCTTTCCTGTGATTGCTTAGGCAACAACTGTTGCACATCTGTGAATGTGCAGCTCTGTCTGGGTGCTTGGCCCCCAAAAATGCTGCTTGCATTTATTATTATTTTCATTATTATTATTATTATTATTATTATTATTATTATTATTACCATTATTAGTCAAGTTCATAAAGTAGATACCTTTCCCTCTTCTTCAAGGTAGAACTGACGTTATGACCAGTGCATTTAACCCCTGTGTACCATGTTAAATCTTCTGCCTATCTCAATTTCCCACATACACCCTCTCCATCCGGCCTCTGTTAAAACCTATACGCAAACAGACACATCCAAAATCAGCCTGATGTTGATTGATATATCTGTAATACCGGCATTTATGTGTGGGTCTTACTGATAGAAAGTGATAGATAAACTGACAGCCAGTGAATAGACACCTTGTTAACAATATAAATATCGTGTTATTACCAGTGAGTGAACTCAGATTGCCGTGTTTCTCACCTCATTGAACTCTTTAATCAGAGTTGGAGACATGAGAGGAGCAGCCACAAAAAAATGGGCACTGATTCAACTTCCCGTGAGAGCAGGAAACAGCAGCAGCGCACCATGCCAACCTCTGCCGGTTCTGCACTAAAGGCTGGTAAGACAAATGACACTCATTCCCGGACCATGCATTTAATCACAGCCTCTTATAATTAATGCTACACTCCATTGCCCAAACAAATATCTTTGTCAAGGTGCATGTTGCTGTACAAGTCATTCTCCTGTTCTCAAAGGCACGATAGCAGTGATGCTATAATTGCCTCTGTCCTGAAGACTCCACATGTACGGGGCACCAATTCATCGTGAAAAGACCTCGCTGCCATCCAACGAGTCCATAAAATATTTTATCACTCTGTCATTGGCTAAACTTTAATAAAGCCTGCGACCTTGTGGGAATGCACGAGGGAGAAATTAGGTTTTGTCGTACTGTCGGCAGATGCGGCTCACTGCCATGCAGGGGTCCTTATCACAGCCCCACTTAATTACCTGCTTTAATTTGAACTGTTTTTAAAATGACCCCCACACCAGTGCAAGACAGGCTGGTTTAATTAAACAAATGAATTCTGTGCTTATCTAATGAGATCAAGGCACTCATTTGTTACAGCAATAGTTAAGAATGCTGATAATATTATCTGTGGACCTCAAACTGGGTTTTACTGCGCAGGAGGAGTAGTGATCTAATCTCCCGTTTTTGCTGTGATGTACATCGGCTTATCAAGGCCTATAATATCAGATTAGGAACAAAAGACAAATTCGCTTGTTCATGTATAACCAATTTGCGCCCAATTTGCATTCTTCGGAGACATGTCACATGACATCACATGAGCTACGCAAATAAAATTCATATTCATAATAAGACATTTTTACTGAATACATTTATCACACACACACGATCAGGGTAATGTAAGACTAAAAGGGAGAATGTTTTGATGGCATCACACTGGTATAGTCAGTAAACAACCATTAATTAATATCATCCTTATTTTACTCCACACAGCTGAGTCATACAATATGGTGCACTTATCAGACAAACCACATCATTTCAGATGAAGTTTACATTATACATATGATATAGTATGTAGTAGCTGTCACCTTTTATTTCTCCTATTCCCTATATCATCAGAACCCCCAGCATCACGAACACACACCAGGGTCAGCACAGGTACTTCCAAAATCATAAACACAAAAAGTAAGACAGTAACATAATGCAGTAACTTTATATGTATGTGTTTACTGCCCCAAATATCTGTATCTATATTCGGAGTTGCACATGAAGTGGACATGGCCTAAATCAGAAGCCTACCACTATGCCCTGGGAAATACTGGATAACCCAGCTGTAGAAGTGTGACCGCTGTCAGCATGGTGTGTGACACTGACTGTGACACTTCCTCAACCTCAGCTACATCAGGGATTTCCCTACCATTGAAAGGCTTAGGTGCAGTGCCGGAGTGTCTTGAGCCAATGAAAGTAAAAATGCATTTAGGTGACATATCAGAATGAACGTAAAAAAAAAACGCTGAGAGTTCTATGCTCTAACAAAAAAGAAATGGAGAGGTGGCTTGATCTAAAACAGAAAGGTAAACTGGCAATAGGAATGACCTGCAAATCAACTATCAGTGTTTTGATAACCGTTTGTGTGATTGGTGTGTGACAGATGCTCGGGATGGTAGTTACAACCATCGACTCGGATAAGTAAGTTGCAATCCATCAATAAGATAAGCCTCAACAACTCAATAAACTTTTTTTGTTAGTGAGTAATTCCTGTGGATGTTAACAATAGCGATAGCAGATAGGGAAAAAGATATAACTAATGTAGCCTATTCTACAACTAAAGAAATTCTTAGCCTATCTAACTTACATGGATATTCATGTACTGAATTAAGTTACGTTAGCCAGCGAAGCCACTGTAGTTAATCGACGTTAGATAAAGATACCTTGACTGAACTAATGTTAGTATCTAAAACACTGTCCCAAAATGCAGCTGAGAGCTTCCCAAAATAAACTCAGGGTCTACTCCATATGATTATTATGTAAAACAGGTGCTGAGTAATTAATTTCCAGTAAATTTCTTAACATGTGTAAATGTTTGTATTAACATAAAAATATTCAATTACTGAAACATAAACTGAACAGGTTTCACAGACATTTGACAAACAGAAATGGAATGATGAGTCCCTGAACAAAGGTGGGGGTCAATATTAAAAGTAACAGTCAGTATCTGGTGTGTTCACCAGCTGTTTTAAGTACTACAGTGCATCTCATCCTCATGGACTGCACCAGATTTGTCAGTTCTTGCTGTGAGATGTT
>JANDJT010000190.1:21913788-21924962 GCA_024331685.1 Stegophilus panzeri | reverse complement strand
GCAGCAGGACTATGGCATGTTCACGCAGGTGAGCAGAAACCCTAGGCATCTTTCTTCTGGTGTTTTTCAGAGTCAGTTGGAAGGTCTCTTTAGTGTCCTAAGTTATTGTAACTGTGACTTTAATTTCCTACCGCCTGTAAACTGTTTGTCTCTTAAGGACTGTTCCACGGGTACATGTGCAATAATTGTTTATGGTTCACTGAACACGCATGAAAAACATTGTTTAAACCCTTTCCAATAAAGGAAATAAATTATCTTTAAAATACAGTCTCCTGAAAAAGGGACATTCCTATTTTTGCTAGTATAGTATAGTTATGAATGAAGTTATGAATGAAGGAATGTCTCTGTTTGTTTTGCGAGCTTCATATCTGACCAATCATTCATGCTTGCTTGCGTAAAAGAAAAAAAAAACCCTCCTTTTTACGCAACTTTTTTGTTGCATCCCACGGGATACCAGTCATGATATGCACCTCTAGCCTCAACCAGCTACCTCGTAAAAATAAATGAATAGTTTGTCATCTATTTGTGTTTGCATTTTGTATTTCTTTGTATATCTTTTTAGAAAACACTTATCTGTTCATTAGGAATAATGCACTTGTATTCGGTTACAGTCTTAATAAATGGGAATGAGACTATCACAAACTAGGAAAGTCAAACAATGGAGCTAGGGAAAAGGAACATAATCACAACTTACACCAGTAAGATTTAATTAAAAAAGAGTCAAACAAGACAGAGGAATATAGATGAGCGACCTAATAAATCAATAAACAAGAACTAGTTAGAGGTGATATTGAGCAGAAGGTGTTAATGCAGATGAGGGTCAATTGGACTGGTGAGCAAGCCAGTGAAATATGTCCTAGGGCATAGACTCTGTGTGATCCAAACCAAAAATAACTGAAGTCTACACAAAGGACTTTGGGAGAATACTCATAAAACCCATTTTCAGGATCATTTCAAACTAAAGCATTGAAAAACAACTGGTTCAAATCTGTTCTAAATGCCTATCATTGAAGCTACCAACTGATGGTTTGTTCCTATAAATATTTAACAGTAACTATATGTAGTTATCATGACAGAGGTGACCTCAGAAATACAGACAGTGCAGCAGAGATGGCTGAACGGAGCAGTTCAGTAACTGAGGCACCAGTATGCTCAAAAGAACCAACAACAAATGGTGAAGGGTATCACAGAACTTAGTCAATGCAGGGACTTTCTTTTGACTTGGGGTTCCAAATTATTTATCTCTTTAATTTGTAATAATGCAACATGACAGAAAATTAGTTTGTAAAATGGGTTCTTTAGTGATTAAGGTTTGTGTTTTATGTAAAAACACTTTATTTTTTTAACACAGTGTCTGTGTAACCATTGATTTTTCCTCTGAGCAATTACTGCAGCTATGTTTGCACTGGAAATAAGATAGGCTTTTTAATGGCCATTTAGTACTATGCACAATAAAAAAGTTGATAATTAACAGCCAACCTAATTATTAAATCACTAATTTGAGATTCAGTGGCTTCCGAAAGCATTCAGACCCCTTCACTTTTTGTGCGCCTTATTGTATTATAGATCAAATTTAAAATGGATTAAATTGACTATTTTGGTCATTAAAGTACACACAATAATCCACAATGACAGAGCAAAAACATGTTTTTAGACTTTCTGAAAAACCAAAAACTGGAATATCTCATTTAGCTACATATTCAGACCCTTGGCTAATGCACTCCAAATTGAGCTCAAGTGCATCCTGTTTGCTTTGATTATCTTGAACTTGCCTGGAGTCCACCTGTGACAAATTCAACTGATTGGGCATGATTTAGAAAGGCACGCACCTATGTGTATAAGATCCCACAATTCATAGTGCATGTGCAAAAAAAAGTCACGTGCAAGTCAAGTGCAAGGAACTCTCCATTGACGTCTGTGATCAAACTATGGTGGCACATATCTGGACAAAGGTATTAAACTATTTCTAAAGGCTTGAATCTTCCCAAGAGAACAGGTCCATCAGAAGAGTGGGATGCTTCCTAGAACTGGCTGTTTGACCAAACTCAGTAACTGGCCCGGAACGGCCGTGGTCAGGGAGGTGATCAAGAACCCAATGGCCACTCTAACAGAACTTCAGAAATCCTCCACAGAGATGGGAGAACCTGCTGGACAGACAAACATCTCAGAAATACTCCATCAATCAGGCCTGTATGGTAGAGATGGAAGCCATTCCTGCATAAAAGTAATATATCAGGCACTTAAATGACTCTGAGAGCATGAGTTAAAACATTTGCTGGTCTGATGAGATGAAAATTGAACCATTTCAGCTGAAATCCAAACATTACATCTGGCAAGAGCCAGACGGAAGTAAATGCAGTCAGTCCGTCTAAAGATGTCTAAACCCTTGCTAGCCAAGTGTGCTTTTCTCATGCAATGCATTAATCCAGATGTTAGCTAGCTAGCCAGCTGTAGCAAAATGGACATAAGTATGCTTTCACACTCTGTATAGATAACATCAATCCAACCATCCATCCATCTTCTACACCGCTTTATCCTTTTCAGGGTCACGGGGAAACCTGGAGCCTATCCCAGGGAGCATCAGGCACAAGGCAGGGTACACCCTGGAGAGGGTGCCAATCCATCGCAGGGCAATAACATCAAACCATTTTCTTTAAATGTGATTGCTTTCCTTTTCACTTTCGGTGGTAACTACAATTGAAACTGCGAGAACTATATATCAAATTCAGTTCAGGAAAAGCCTGTGGTTTTCAGAAATATACACTGATCAGCCATAATATTAAAACCACTGACAAGTGAAGTGAATAACATTGATTATCTCATTACAATGCCACATGTGGGATGGGATATATTAGGCAGCATGTGAACAGTCAGTTCTTGAAGTTGATGTGTTGAAAGCAGGAAAAATGGGCAAGCATTAAGATCTGAGCTACTTTGACAAGGACCAAATTGTGATGGCTAGACAGCAGGGTTAGAACATCTCCAAAATGGCAGGTCTTGTGGGGTGTTCCCGATATACAGTGGTTAGTACCTACCAAAAGATAATGCGCCCTGCCGCACTGAAAATTGTTGTTCAGGAATGGTTTGAGGAACATGACAAAGAGTTCAAGGTGTTGACTTGGCCTCCGAATTCCCCAGATCGCAATGCAATTGAGCGTCTGTGGGACGTGGTGGACAAAAAGTCCAATCCGTGGAGGTCCCACCTCACAACTTACTGTACAGGATCTGCTGCTAATGTGTTAGTGCCAAATATCACAGCACACCTTCAGAGGTCTCATGGAGTCGACAGGTCCCATGACTCGACAGGTCAGAGCTGTTTTGACGGCACAAGGGGGACCTACACAATATTAGGTTTAATGTTATGGCTGATACAATAGATGATGTGAAATTTTGACCATGGGAAGAGCTTTCCTAGGCCATCACATATATACAGAATATAGAATGAAAGCATACAGAAATAGAGAGAGAAAGCAGGAGATAAACAGATCTAGAGCTGCATACAAATCGGTTTGGTTAACTTGCATCAGCAAGTAAAATCTCACCAGTGCTTCTTAATTCACCACTGCACCTTGTTCCTCAAAAAACCTGGGAAGTTTCACACCGTAAACTTGCCAGTGAATATATTCACACCCCCATTTCGCTTTGCATATGATAGAAGGAGGGGTGCACTTGTCAAGTCAGCTTCCTTCTCCTGCTTGCTTATCGAGACCTATATAACATATGTTGCGCAACAGTGCATGTTGGGGCTTCACTGAGCTGTCTATATTTATAATGGGGAGTGTGAGAGGAGACATCAGCTCAGTGTGACAAAAAGCAAATCATGAATTGTGGTTTGCAGCAGATTTGCAAAGGATATACGCCATAAACCAGTGGAAACAGGGATGCAAGGGCTTACGGGAATGACAACAAAGTGAGAGAAGAGAGATATGCGCTGAGGGAAAATAGCCTCTTAATGGCCACCCTCCTGCTAGCATGCAAATGCTATGTTTTGCAGTGCACCCAGGATGGTGTAGACTAGCAACAAATTAGCATCAAACTACCCACACATTACCACCCTCTTTCATCTTCAAATCGCCTACATCAGGAGGTCCACATTTGCTCAAAAAATGTACCACATCCAGTTTGCCTGTTGCTAGCCACACTAATATACAGTATCTACTTATCATTTATAGCTTGGATGAGAGATATAATGGTATCAGCACATCATTTCGCATAGCGTTGTGCAACTGTTTTGTTTCATACAACGGAAAATTGACGATAATATAACAACGGTAACTCGAAAATGTCAATTAAAGGTGTATTTCTAAACATGCTGTTGTGTTATGGTTCACTCTCATCATGTTGTTTCTATAGGCAGATAGGGAGATCGGAGATGAGAGTCTCCAGTCTGTTGCACAAAGTTGTGCTATTGTGTTTATAATCCGCTACAACAGCTGAGGACACAACAGCGACAGCAGCATGACAAATAATACCTGTGCTCAATTGCACACTCGAGATGTTTTACACCTGATCAGAAGCCTTAATGAGCTGGCACTGAGACAGGAGGAGAGATGAAGGGGGAAAAAAAAGAGATAGAAAGAGAGAAAGAGAAAAGAGTGAGCGATCTATGTGAAAGACTCTGTGTGCTCTTCAGAAAGCCTGGGGGTGGGAGTGAAGTCTCTCCAGGATTCAGCAGGCTGAACACATGGACGCCGTACAGCTCCTCTCGCAGATAGAGACAGCTGCAGTCCTGACAGCCACTGACAAATGAGAACCTGTTAAAGCTAAACAGCTCACTCTCAGGGCCCCTCGCCCCAAATAAAAAGAGCTCCCACACACACAAGCGCACGCTCACACGGCCAAGCTGAAGAGCTGTCAGCCACAGGAGAGGAGAGAAGAGCGGATCCCCTCTGGCTATGACATCACAGACACGGGCGCGAAGCTTGGCAGGGGGCTCGACTGCAACACCACATCCATCAGAGAGGAGAAGGCATGGAACAGCATAGGCAGGGAAAAGAGGGACTATTCATATGACATGTCATAAGCATGACATAACGCCAAGACAAATACCAGGCAGAAGTTTGGGCTGGGTGATATGTAAGGAATAAAACACGACACGGCGTACTCGTATAAGAAAATAATCATAGACAGGATGATATGATGCCATCCGTCACAAAGTGGAGTTACCCAAAGTTGTTTCTTTTCCTATAGCAACATGTCCTGAAGTGTTTTATTCCTCTAATACCACAGACATGTTCCAGAATTTAACAATTTGAATTTACTGATAAATGACATGTCATAATTTTTAACCGTTTCTAGTTACATTTAATGCTGTGGAAAGTCCACAAGACTAATTTGTTTTTCTGTTCTGTTATCACTTATGTTGTAGCAGCTATAAACACATCATTCTCCTCATGATTCTTTTTTTTTTCCCCTCGCTCTTGAAGTTATAAAGTCCACATAAAACAGCAGCTTGTCATGTTACCATTAAACCAGAAGGATTATTTCAAAGCCCTGACACTGGAGAGTCCTTCCATAAATGTTAAATGAACACCTCCTTACAACAAACCATATTAATGATTACATATTCTCTTTGTCTAATAACAACACTTTTAATCTGCTCATTATTAGTCTATTATGTGAAGCATCTACTACACTAGTCTCTGTGAATGAGTTGTTACTATACAAAGGATAACGTATTAGAATGAGCAAATGAATATAAACCTACAGCTGGCAATATTGTCATAGCCATGCTTTTATAGAAACTTAATCAATACCTTCTTTTTATTATTATTATTATTATTATTATTATTATTTCTTTATTGATTTTGAATATTTAATGAACAGACATATTTAACACAAGGAGCAAAGAGAACAAGAGCTGGGCAAATAACAATATCAATAGTTATAACACTTACAATAATAATAAGTACTGAGGTGTAATTGTCACGTATTCCACGTAATGACGGTTAGGACAGATGCAAGTGCAGATAAGAGCTTTTAATAAAGAGAGACAGGCAGACAAATCCAAATCATAAGACAATAGCGTGGTCCAAAACAGGCAAAGGGTCAGGTGATCAACAAACAGGCATAAACAAGGCAAGGCGAGAATCGAGAAAGAAACAAGATCAAAGAACGTGAATCAAAAGTAGGAACAGGGTACAAACGCTTGGTATAGTTATAACACACAATACTTTGCAAAGTCATTGTTTTCAAACAGTCTCTTTATACAGTGGATGTGAGTGCTGTGAATTGGATGCAGGTGTGCGTGATTAGAATGAATGTGAGTGTTTCTGGGAATTGCCATCCATGGCGGCCATGTTTGTAGGCCGCAGTGCAGGATGGGAAAGGTAGTCACTGGTTTGCTGTGACATGACAGTAATTTAAAAAAAAGTACAAAACAATGCAATAAGGGAAGTGGGGGGGTGGGGGTGGGGGGAATTTTCTTCTGTTTCAAACTATGGTCAAACTATTTTCTCAGAACACTTCCAGCTGGGTTGGACAGATGGCCAGAGGCTCATAAGAGGCTTCCATATTCTCAGGAAAGCCTCTCCCTTGTTTTTTTTTTTTTTTTTTTAATTGTTGCCATCGTTCCAGTCGTAATGTCTTATTCAAATTTTGTTGAAACAGATTGAATGTTGGAGGTCTTTGATGGTTCCAACTGAGCAAGATACACTACTTTGCTTTGTGTGATATTATGGCAATCGTCTTTGCAGATATAGAGTCAAGCGCCCCTGTCCAGTTCTGTTCCGAAGATGTGTTGTAATGTCCAATGTAATTTCCAAAACTTTGATTTAATCTACACCTTCTGATCAATAACGTACAGCATATACAATACTCTTCTCTGACACGTGTGTGTATATTACTTTTATTTCTATGTCCCACTGTTACTCACATAAACATTAAGTAACTAATTGGAGTTTATATGATTTATTATATTATTATTCATTTATACTATCTTTGTACTTCCATAGTTACATACGTCATTCACTATAGCTTTTGTAGTGTTCATTCACTGTCTCTGCTGTCTTGCTGCCACTTTTGAAGCAAACGTAAACACATGATACATGTTGTGTATTATGAAAATGCTTCAAGGTTCATGATATTTTTTGCAAGATTGAGACAGATTTATCTGCACTTTAGAATACTTCAACTTAAACTTATTAAAGTGCTGTTCCAGTAACTGCATTCAGGCCTCTACGTACACCTACACATCAATGCCACACTCCTCATTTAAACATTTAAACCATGCTGTTTCTCATATGCAGTCTACTCTATTATTCACTGAGAAAAAAAATCCATGGCTGTTTTTGTCCCATGTTATATGGGATATAACAAGTTATAACAAAACTTAAATCAAAGTGATGGTTGTGATGACAGATGTCAGCAGTGGGCTTTTACACGACCACCTACCAGTGCTGCGTACCACACAGATATGAATAATTGCAAACACCAGCTGCTGAATTAAGAGGAAGGATAGATAGCTCGATACCATAATAGTCAAAACATTAGCCACATTACACAAGGAAATACACTTACTGTATTACGAAGACACCAGAAAGAAGAGTCTCTGAAAAATTTCGAAAAAATCTTGATCCTCATTCTTGATTCTCTTTCCTTTTGTATTACACCTGTATACAGCAATCGTACAATTGTGTCACACTGTTGCAGCAGGTAGTGTTGCCGCCTCACAGTGCCTCAAAGCCCTTCACAGTGCCTCACAGGTTACTATCTGTGTGAAGTCTCACATGTTCACCCTGTGTCCTTATGGGTTTCCTCCAGGTGAATTGGCTACTCTAATTTGCCCCTAGGTGTGAATGAGCATGCACATATGTGTATGAGTGATGCGATGGCCTGGCATGCCATTCAGAGTATTCCTGCCTGAACCCAGTGTGCCTGGGAGAGACTTTGGATCCACTGACACTCTAATGAAGCAGTCACTGAAAACGAATGAATAAAAAACATCGCACAAAGTGAATGCTCTCCACATACTCTGTCGCGTACCCACTCCATCCCTCATATCTTCACCCACTTACTCATGGCCCTGTATGGGAAAGACAGATACAGCATCACAGGGACAACCACATTGCAAATAGACTTATGCAGCTGGCTACAATAATAATACAGTACAAACACTTATTAAATATCAGTGTTCACTGAAAACACATTCAGAAGACATTCAAGTGAAAAATCACTTCTACTTTAGTTCCTAAAAAAAAAAAGAAAAAGCCTCTCTGAGTCCATTTACTAAATTGGCTCTTTAAGGTCTCTTTATCATGAGTCAACATTGTGCTGGTGAATCTAACCTCACTTGTTCAAATTATGTTTCACCCAGAACTCCACAAAGCTTAGAATCTCACTAAACAGACTTTTGGGAGGTCAAGTAATTTTTTAAAATATATAATGAGGCAGTGGATAAGACTGTGGGCTACTCATCAGAAGTTCAAGTCCTAGTACTGCTAAGCAAAACTTGAGCGAGGCCCTTAAAACTCTCGGCTGCTGTGAACCTTCGCTGACCTTCGCTGATCCGGCTCCGTCCACAGTTTCCTTTTATATCGCATTATGGTGGTAGACCTCGGATGGGGTGTCGGAGTTTGGGATTGTCCGATAATATTGGCCCAATTGACATTTTACGCTCAAGACAGTTAAGCCAAAAGCATGGCACACAACTTTTAAAATCTCAGAACCACTCTCCCTTTCACATCACATGAATTTAATCCTTTACAATCAGTTTGTTCAGTAGTTGTAGGTGTTTGCGTGCTACATGATCGCTCACAGATGAGGCTCGCACACTACACAATTTTTCACCTGGAGAGATCCTCACATTCCTGATCCCTAAATCCCAGCTTCGCTTGAAAATAATTGCTGTCCATCATGTGACTTTTTGACTTTCTTGGAAACGGGAAAAAAAAAGAGAGAACTAGAGAAAATGTGGAGGGAATATTGGTTGGGGAGACACGGGCAGCGAGGACTGTCTGTTCAGCAATGGTCCTCAGTGGTTAGGACTACTGATCAGAAGGTTGTGAGTTTAAATCCCAGCACTGCCAACCTGCCACTGTTGGTTGGCACTCTTTGAGCAACCCTCAACTGCTCAGTTGTATAAATGAGATAAATGTAAGTCGCTCTGGATAAGGGCGTCTGCCAAATATCATAAATGTAAATGTGAAAATCTATAGAGATATAGACAAAAATGAGCTAACTTGCTTATATAACCATTTGGATATGACATGGCAAATAATTTCTTATTAATTGCATTACTGTTGTGCTTACATTCTGTCCTTGCTCTTTCACACATAATACATAGATGATAAACTGGTATCAGGGATCTGGTGCGCATGAGAGCAGACGAATTTGAGCTCCTCTCAGGCTCTCATTGGCTGTTTCTCATCGCTGTACTTGCAAATAGTTGCAGAGGCATTCACACTATGCAATTCATCACAGAGAAAATCAAACATGCTGGATAAATATTGGTGTCTCGGTGCTTGTTCACAGACTGAGAAAATCGTATCATTGAACCTTCCACACTACCTGAGCAGCCACCATGGGAGCATGCAAAGAGTTGTCACCGATCTGGGAGGGGATTGTCGCAGAGCCTCAAAATTAGTCAGTGACTGAGAAATTGGGGCTAAAATCCTGTAGTTTGCGCTAGGCTTTAGGGATTGGTAGATCTTACGCTCTCCATCCATTCACCCACCAGCATTACCAGCTACAGTGTACACCATATCAGTCAGAGTCGAAGAGCTCCTCAAAATCCATCCCTAAAATATCTACTAACTCTCAATGCATCGACACTACAAACAAGTTTAAATTCTTTAAGAACAACTCTTATAGGTATCTCCATAACAAAACAACACATTTAAAGGGATAAAAGACAAGTGTCTTTCATGGCAGATATCAAAGAGAATTAGTGTGCAATGAATATCACTAATCACCCTCTCAAACCACCCCCCATCAGCACTTCAAATAGATTACAGCCGTTCTGAAGAGCCCGAGTAATCACTCATTATTAAACAGGGAGAGACAATGGGTGTGAGTATGTGTGTGTTTATTTGTGTGTGTGGCTGGGTGTGGTGGAAAGTTTTTTTAACTGAGAAAGGGCAACAGTACACATATGCTGAGACTGCCATTATGCTGGCAAAGTTCTCCGAGAAATGCACACTTGATGTGATTGTTCCTGTGTGGGTGTTTATGGGTGTTCAGCAGTGAGAGGAGAAACCGGGGCACAAAAACGACACCACATGCTATATGTGCTGCGAGGGATACAGCAACAGAGGAAATATAGCATTAAAAACTGGGAGAATTTCACTGCAGTGGCCACACACACACACAAACACACACAAACGCGCACACTCTAACATTCAATGGCTCAGTGATCACTTTAATGGACTCCACTCAGCCCCAATGTCCTCTAGCAAAGACACTGATAATATGGCAGCTTGGAGGAAGGACAAAAAAAAAGAAAGAAAGAAAAAAAGAAAATCATTCTTATATCTCAATGTTTTTTTTCTAATGATGGATCTAATATTCTTTCCATGCTATCTATGAGTTTTAAAATTCCTCCTGTGACCTCAGAGCTGGCTGGAGAGCAGCGTGTCTATGCAGGTTTAAAGCAGAACAGAGCTGGGATGGGCGCCCGACCCACTCTAATACTCTTTTGCTGGATTGGTGAATCCATCTTAATCAGTGGTGCTTTCTCGCCTTTCGCCAACACACGCTATGAAGCTATTTCAATGCCAGCGCTAAATATTGCACAGAATAATGAAATATTATCAGTTCCCAAACAAGACCAGACATTTCCACATTGACATTCAGCTTTTGCTGTTATTTTTCCAGTGGTGCAGGCTGTTTTTCTCAACAAAAAGAGGAAAAAATGTCCAGACAGACTGATTGCATGATCAAGTCATCACAGAATTTGGGGTTTCAAAATCAGCACGAACAAATTGGCTGGTATTGTTCAGTAAATTAGAGAATCGCTGATTGTTGCTACCTTAATAATTATGCCCCCCCAAAAAAGAGTTCTGTTGTGGAAACATCTCATGTCTGCCACTCAGTTATTTCAGCCTAATGTTATGACTACATGTCTGTTACTGTTACTACCATTTTTTAAAAAATTATATTATTACACCTTTCGGTGCAACCTGGATACATCATCAGTGATTCTCCTGGGGTCATAGGGTGTTTCGGGTCTGAATCAG
>JANDJT010000190.1:21896758-21911940 GCA_024331685.1 Stegophilus panzeri | reverse complement strand
CACCTTAATCACAATATTGTCTTACTCAGAATAAGGTCAATAATTAGATTACTGCTGTCCATGTAAACGTAGTCAATAACACAGTTTGAAAGGGCCTGTAGCTTTCCATGGGGTGTGTAATCCAGCAACAGGATGAGGGTCAAAGTGGGGTAAGACTGATTTAGTGGAATGGTTGGCTGAGTTAAAGCTGTAATAATGTTTTAAAGTGCAGGGGAGTAGAGTGGATTTAGACTGGATGCCCTGGAAAGCAGAAGTACACCATGTCCAGACTGATTAGCTTCTCACTGATGAGTTGTTTGATTTAGGACGCAAAGGGCTACAGACCCTCTATAAAACAAGCAAAAGGCACAGCAGAACAACCTTAAACCCACAACCGTACACTGTGTGCAACAACAACAGTGTTGAATATCTCTATTATTGAGAAGGAAGAAAAATAAAAAGAAGAAGAAGAAAATAAAAATGGTACAAGTAACCTGATAAAATCTTAAACATAAAACTTAGCACAAGGAGTTCTTTGCTAGCAGTACACAGCAGTAACCACTGCTCAGACAAACGCTGGCTAGCTGAGACAATTGTCTACAGACAACACAAGGTGAGTGAAAATAACAGCCCTTAGCCAGTAAATTGTTCTTGACAATCAGCCACTATCGTGGCAAAAGGATTTATGAAAATTTTCTTACAGCTGTACAGCAGTGTTTTTCTGAAGTGAAACAAAACCCGCTCTTCTCCACTTCAACCTGACTCGATCAAAGCTAAATAATGTGCTCGCTAATGCACTTCACTTAAAACCAACGAGCTAATGTTATAAAGAACAAGCCTATTAGCCAAAAAGCATGAGCATGCACATGTGAGCTTCCACTTTTTAAACCAGGGAAGTTTGTGGACACCTGATATGCGGGTCTTTCCCAAACCTCCCCAAACTTCCCCAAGCACAGAATTGACTGGGATGTCTTTGGGATTTCCTTTCACCGGAACTAAGAGACCCAAATTTTCATGTTCCTCCATGATAACGGCCCTGTACATATAGCAAACACCATAAAGACATGGTTTACCAATGTTGGAGTGGAAGAACTCAAGTGGCCTGCACAGAGCCCTGACCTCAAACTCACTGAAAACCTTTGGAATGAATTTTAACGCCTATGTTGCAGTCCTCCCTGTCCGACGTCAGTGCTTGACCTCACTAATGTTTGTGTCGCTGAAAGAGCAAATCTCCCATGATTTAGTGGAAAGCCTTCCCAGAAGAGTGGAGGTTCTTCTAACAACAAAGCGGGTAGGATCTGGAGTAAATCTGGAGTAGGATGATGTTCAATAAGCACATATGGGTTTGATCAGGTGTTCACAAACCTTTAGACATATAGTGTAAACAGAGCTGAATAACATGTTCTGTGACATCCCTGATTAATTCATTTGAAGTAGTAGGGATGCATCAATAAAAGGTATTGATGCATCTCTAGTTTTAACAGATTATTAGCTTCATCTGGATGCTTTCATCTGGATGCTGCCACTGGTGCAGATGCAAGAGGCACCAGCTGAGGTTCCATCTGAGCACTTATTCACACCACTGAAAAATCCTAGCATACATCAGCACTCCATCTCTTTCTCTCTCTCTCTCTCTCTCTCTCTCTCTCTCTCTCTCTCTGTTATGCCTGTCCTTGCACCCAGGCCTTTTGTTCCATTAGAGCACCCAGATGCTCGGTTGCTCATTGACAAGCACTGCCAACCCAAACCAGATGGGACCAATCTATATTCAGATTAGCTATTTCCTCTGATCCATAATAATCCACGCTGTTGTCCTACAGTCTGACAGTTGGCTCAGACGGATCGTCTTCCCTCACCTCGCGTCTTCCCATGTCACAAAACAAACATGCCGTGTGAAACAGTTACGGCTGCTAGCCTGAACAACTCAGTCTAAAATAGAGTGGGCATGGGAGGCTTGTTTGCCTTAAGCACTTCCTGTGTTTCCCGGGTTCAGACAAATACCCAATTATGCAATTAGTCACACTAACCTTGGCAAAAGGCCAGCACTCTGTGTACTGTGAGGGCTCGTTTCAGGTCAGAGGCCATTCTCAAAATAATTTGAATGGCCAGCAGCCGAACGCGGTGACGGGGAGGAAATGAAGCATGAACTCTGGTTGGAAGGCAGGTTGTGCTTCCTGAGACAAAATCTGCCTGTATGAGAGTGAAATTTGATTATTTGGCTGCATTAATTAAAACAGAGAGGAGTGTTTTAAGACAACACAATCCCCCTGCTTTCCACTTCATTGATTGACTCACCTTTCTCTCTCGGTTTCCCTTTTTTTCAGAAGCACACATACACAGAATATAAAAACCACAAACCACAAACAAATTCACTCGGTTCTTTCTCCCCAGTGACAAAAGAAAAAAAAAGAGTAAGAGTCATTACCAATTGATGCACTTATTATATATTCAAAAGTCAGATCAAATAAATTTCAATAGCCCCCCTGGCATCATGGAAGACATTCAGGCTAATTAGAAGTGAAGAGCAAAATGAGCTGTACAGGCCAGTGAGCTCTGAGAAAGGAGAGGAGAGGAGAGGGGAGGCAAGGTGAGGCTAAGAGAGGAAAAAACACGAGTACAATTAAGGCCAAGTGGGATTTCTTCAAGGAGCCATCTTCAAAAGAGCAGGAAAAGGCTCGGTGAGGTGTGCACTTTGAGATACTGCCCGGGACTTCAGCTTCTGTTCCACCACTCATCTTGTTGACTTAGCAGAGTTCTTTGAATTCGTCACAATCTCTCTCTCTCTCTCTCTCTCTCTCTCTCTCTCTCCCCTTCCGCATAGAGAAGTGCGACTCACTCTGTCATGGACTCTCACCCCTGTCGACTGCTGACAGAGCTGCTTTGTGGAAGTGTGGAGCAGTGTACCCTAACCTCCCAGCGAGGGTCACAGGTCAACTTGCAAGTGTGCTGAGCACGTGCAATGAGTGCTAGGCCTCTGCCGAACCCCACTCAGCACACACGCACACAATTTCTAAGAGAAGCCAATCATCTTCAAAAGGTAAACTTCACAATACGGATGCAGAAGTGAAGCCTGCTGAGACAGCCACCCCCATGTCTTCTGCTGCTTATTAAATGATACGACAGGTACAGAACAACCTAATGGTGAAAGCAGCGTACAGTCAACATGAGACTGCTGGTCAGAGAGGCGCAATGCTCAAATAGTTCATTATACGATGACACAACCAATTTGTAGCAGGAGCTGCTGCAATCTACAAAATCTCCCCTGACAAAAGCATTTAGATTAGACTGCCTTTCAGCCAATAGAAGCCTGACACCAGCAGCTACACAATCAAATGGGGGGAATGTAACTAGCTTTAATTCTCCTGCAGGCAAACATAAAACCAACCAGGCAAGTCATTTATGAAGAGAGAGAGAGAGAGAGAGAGAGAGAGAGAGAGAGAGAGAGAGCGCTCACTCTCACCTTCTCTATCATTTCTCTTTCACTCTCTTCTCCTTTCTTTCATGCACTTTATAGTATGACTACTACTCTATTTATTACATTTTATCCCATTCTTTCTGCCATAATCTCCTTTTATCTGCTCTGTTCATGAATGCTAATAGCTCCATCAGAACAACAGTGCTCTGTAGATCATTGTGATAGGGGCCCCCCACTTGCTCCCACATTTTTCACCAAATGTAATACTCATGTGAATGGATCCTCCTAGATGAAATAGGTGGCTGGAAATGGAGCGAGGTGCCATTTCATCTAATAAATATAATTCAGTAATTACATCCAACCAAGGCTGAAAGTCAGGAGTGCTCTGACGCCAGTGCCGTGTTAATAATTTGGCCTGGGTGCATGACCGTGTCTCCTTTCTCTCCCAGACCCTAATGAACTCCCGTCCAGCTACATCACACACGTTCTTTGCATTCGCTGATAGCTCCACGCCTTCTCCTCTTGACTCCGGCTGGACCCACAGCACACAATTAGGCAGCAGATGTGCTGCGTTCGGCATTAAAAGGCCCGGGTTGAGATTCTTTAATCGCAGAACAGGAAGCCATTGGCAGAGCAACGTAATTTAGCTCTCTCAATGCACGCCTGAGGACTTATCAGGGATGATCTGAGCTCAGTAAACTGTAATGGGGAGTATGAGTAGAAGGAGCCGTTGGCTATATTTTGCAAAAGATTGCAAAATTGTGGAATCCTATACGATAAACAAGTCACTTTTTTCACACTGTGCCATTTGAAATATTTCAAGCTTGGTTTTGTTATTATAAACTTGTCACCATTGTAAATAAGTAGCTTAACCTCTATGTATTTCCAGAGATTTCAATAAACCAATAAAGGAAATACATTTTAAGACAAGATATTTAAATTTACAAGATAAAGAAAAATGACTTCCATATAAATTTTATTATTTAGTGTCCTATTCCTGTGTTCCCATACTTCCATGAAAACTTGTGCAGTTTAGCATTTTCAAACATAATGTCATCTTATTTGTAAAAGGTAGCATTGCCACCTCTGGTTTCCTCACACTGTCTATAAACATACCAGGAGGTGAACTCACTACGATTGATTGTGCATGAGAATGTGAATATGTGTGTGTACTGTACATGGTGTTCTCGATGGACTGTCATCTATTTTGTGTGTATCCCTGCCTTGCACCCATTGTTCCCAGAATACTCTAGACTCTTGCTCCACTGTGACCCTGACCAGGATAAAGCAGTTGTGAAAATGAATGAATGAATGAATATCATAAAAAGTCCCATGCAGGAGAAAAATGAATGAGTGTTTTGCTCTCTGAATCAGTATTGCAGAGAGTATTCCTCTTGAAGTTCTGTCCCTGGAGAGCTAAGGCCTGAGGCTTTTCACAGCACGTTCCACTCTCAAGTATCAAACAGCTCACATGCTAACCTTTTACACTAAGATGGGCAACCTCCTCTAGAAAACCTGAGTGGCAGTAACATGCGCATGTTTGTGTACGTCCATGATTTTGTGTTGGCTGATCAGGGCATGCGGTGCTTTGACAATGTTTTCTGTTTCAACATTTCAAGTAAATACCATGTGTAATTCAGAGTGTGCTGGGACACAGACCAGTCTTTATGCATGTATGTATGTGTGTGTATTAGTGCTAGTTCAGATCGAAGAGAATCTGCTATGAATGACGTCTGTTTGGAAGTGAGTCGTTAGGCTCGGCTTTATTGCTCAAATTACCAGAGTCGGCCCTTGTCCTGTTTGCCCTTAATTAACGAGCATTCAATTCCCCTATTAATTAGAACAAGCTATTAGCTATTTTACATCACTCTTCATTTGTCGACAATTAAAAGCTCGTTATTAAAAGCGTGGCACATGGTTAATTGTGAACGGGGAGCGCACACGTCACAAGCTGTGAAATGATGGACACTCAGGAAGCTCAGAGACAAACCGAGAAAAAAAAAAAAAAACCCACAACCTTTCCTGTCTGAAAGAGAAAAAGTTCTCTCTCTCTTCACTACTCTCTCTTCACCAGAACACACACACACACACACACACACACACACACACAATAATGTATATTTAATGTTTCTGTCAGAGGCCATTCTTCTCAAAGACCATGTTTGTAATGCGAATATCAGAGGAAGGTTTGTGCTGTTTTTGTAGTACCACACTCAGACAAGAATTCCCAGGGGGCAGCTACCGTCACACTGTGACGCTGAGGTGGACAAGGAACAAGGAGGAAAAAGAAAATCTGCAACAATACCAATTACCAGTTACCATTTTCAATGGCATCTTTCTCTCTTTCTCTCTCTTACACATGCACTTAACAGGAACATCGATTAATTTAATTACCTAGAAGAAAGACAGGAAATTTCCCATTGAGAGAGAGAGAGGCACATTTTGTACATTTCATAATCTCATAACACAACCAATTTGAAACAAGTGGTCTAACTCCAGACTGCATCTACTTGTATACTTTAAAAAAAAAAAAAAAAAAAAAAAAGCATAAGTAGCCAGCAACAGGAAAAATAAGATTAATCAGTTTAATGCACTGCACTAAAACACAAATGCATTTCCATTTAGAACTGAACCTTGTCTCGGCCCAAGTAATCAAAGAGCAATGTAAGTCATTACGAAATTACCACCGTTGTACTTTCTGTGCCAGTTCTTCTTGCTCCTTTTGCAAAGCAAAATTCCCTGTGTTGAATTAACACCTACAGTTTAGCAGCAGTAATCCTGCAAGAGTTAATTCAATACTAGGGATTTTGCTCTGCAATCCACTACGAAGGCACACAAAATCCATCATCAATAAAACACATAAGCAAGATATCCCAAGGTCTCAGTGCCAGATAAAGCCTCTCTCATGAGAAAGAGGGAATTTTCTTATGTATTGTTATAGTGTTACAGTATTACAGCCAGTTATTACTGCTTTTAGTGATTGCTCATTATTTGGCCTTTACGTATATTACAATCATATTGAATTAATACAGAGCCTTTTGACAGTAAACTATGTGCTTTAAAACACTTGTCACTCAGGATATACACACAGTTGACTAAATTGCATATCCTGTGGATTATACTTGTGTCCTTATAACAGTATGGTGAACGTAGAAAACATAAGTAGACTTGAAAATGACTGTGAACCATTGGTTTCCCGTCCAATCTGACAGAGCTTGAGCAATTGTCACATGAAGAATGCGTAAAATTTTAAGGATAACTGCATTTTCAGTTGAATTTGGGGAAACCACTTGAAGCATTCGTTGTGTTGAAGTATTTCAATTGCGTTTGCTTGATTTGTTCATTGCAAACAGCTGAAAGTCTGTAAATTTTGACAATAAACCTGAATAATTTTGATCAACTGTAAATCAAATGCTAAAAATCCAATGAAGTCGATTTTGGTTCCTGATTGAAACATGACAAAATGTTGACAAGTGGGTGAATACTTATAAATAGAAATATACAGTGCCTTGCATATATACATGTATGGATGGGGGAAGGACTACTGAGATAGTGAGAGAGAGGGGGCAGGGAACACATTGTGCTATAAGGAACATTTCTCCCACCAGCAGCTTAAGTAGTCAGCCACAGCACTAGGAGCCCCCATGACTGACAGGACAATTACCAGAAGCTCCTTCTCTGATGTGCCGGAGACATGTGCAAATAAATTTGCACTATTCTTTTGCATCAGGCATTTACATGGAGGATTTGGTACAAAAGCAAAATTGCCAGCCAGTAGAGCAGTGTTCCTCCTGGAGCACTACCTTCTCTCTGTGTGTGTGTGTGTGTGTGTGTGTGTGTGTTATTTCCTTCTAGTTTTCCTCATATAAAAATATCCTTGGCCAAGGTCAGCTACGACTAAGTCCTGAGCTATTTTTGCTACTGAGTTTTGAATCTAATTTACCTGTGACTTTTCCTCTGTTTTCCTTGTTGAGGAGAGGGACAAGAGCAATCTGAGGCTGATAAGGTGGGATGGGGCACAGTTAATTGGATCCTGCTAGTTTAAATCTATAAATATCTTAAAATCAGAACAGCTGGTAGGGAAAGTGCTTATTAATTTTGACAGTACCTTCTTCTGTGAGGCAGTTTTCTACATTTCAGGGAGGCAAAAATGTTTCCAAACAGTCACTTAGTGAATGTTTCCTATTGTATCCTTGCACTTGATCATCTCTACAATGCATTTTCTGAATGTCATACATTTCGTTTCATATAAAGGAAGTGCAAATATTCAAGAGAATTTTTTTCCCTTTTTTAAATCTTTTCTGCTAGTTTAGTCTGAAACATGCTATTTTATCAGTATGGGCTGCTTTTCTCCGAACACTTCATAGTTATGTGGCAAAGATCAAGCCATCCTCACAGGGCCCAGGCTGCCAGCAGCTCTGAGGCACCACACACACACACACACACACACACACACACACACACACACACACACACACACAGGCTTTCTCATTTACGCCACAAGAGAAAGATGCTCTGCAATCCTTTGCTCTAGCAAGCTAACAAATAAATCCCCACAGGGGGAACACATGCGGTCCTCTCTCTAAGTCCAAAAGAACATCACCTTGGAACAGGAAACAAAATAATCAGAACTCAAGTAAGTTAACAAAACAGCACTGTGAGAGACTGCCTGGAGTTTTGAATGAGAAGATTACAACAGTGTGAGAATTTCTTTCTCGAGAATTGTGCAGTTCGATACTAGGAGCAAGCTATTGAAACAGAAAGTGCTTGCTAAGCCCAACTCTCCTCTCTTAAACCTTTACCTTTATTCTGATTATAGCTGTCTGAACTGTCTGTTCTATGAGGAGTAACAGGGCTTTTCAGAGATGTTGATAAAACACATCCAAAGTGAGCTGTTCAAATGTAGTCTTCCTGCCTCAGACTAACCCGACAACACCATTTCTTCTTTATACGTTATATGCTCAGGGCTTCTCCATCAGTAAGTGTGAGTACTATCATTATATGTTATGATAAGTAAAGTAATCCATTCATCCATTTCCTGTATCGCTTATGCTACACAGGGTCACGGGGAGGCTGGGGCCTATCTCAGGGGACTTGGCGCACAAGGCGGGAACACCCAACCGTCGTAGGGCACAATCGCACACACACTTACAAAAACATTCACACACTATGGACAGTTTGGAAATTCCAATAAGCCTACATCACATGTCTTTGGACTGGAAACCGGAGTATCTGGAGGAAGCCTCCAAAGCTCGGGGAGAACATGCAAGCTCCATGCACACAGGGCAGAGGTGGGAATTGAACCCCCAACCCTGGAGGTGTGAGGCAACTGTGCTAACCATTACACCACCGTGACTTCCACCACCCTGCCCCACCACGCCCCACCACGAGTAGAGTATAAAATACTCTACTCTACTCTACTTGTCGTCTAGAATATCATCCTCTTTAAAGTCGACAGGCTTTTTGGAAAAAAAATAAAAAGGATCTCGTTAAATTCTTTGCTGTTTGCCATATTTAGCTCATTGGCTAAATTACTATCATGCGTGTTTAGATTCAGCAGGGTTGTGGCATATCTCGAACACAATTGGCTGTTATGTTAACCAGTCAAGCACTTCAACAAGCTGTAACTGACTTCCTGCTTCAAAAGGAAACATGTCAACATACGGAATCAAATCACAGTTCTCAAGCCATTTCATGGGGATTTTCAGTTACTACTAACTTAAAGCAATTAGTGGAAAAAATTTTGGTCAAAAGGTTTTAGACAGGCTATAACTGAAATAAGCATCTCTATAAGCGTCTCTCATTCCCCTCCTCCTCCTCCCTGTATGAATAGAATGCTAAAAACCTGTCTGAGCACTTGAGAGCCGCACTCCATCCACCCACTCGAGAGCAGTAAGTCTCTGCTTCCATCCACTTAAATCCTGAAGGGCCCGATACGCCAGAGCAAGACCTTAGCACACCAACACCAGGAAGCTTCATCGCCTAGAATGATTCACCATGATCTACCTAGCAAACATGAGAGTTTCTTCAACTATACTTTGCTGGGATGATGGAAGATAGATGTCGGAGGGTAGATGATGGAGGATAGATGTCGGAGGATAGATGACGGAGGATAGATGATTGAGGATAGATGACGGAGGACAGATGACGGAGGACAGATGACGGAGGATAGATGACGGAGGAAAGGTGATTGAGGATAGATGACGGAGGAAAGATGTCAGAGGATAGATGACGGAGGATAGATGATGGAGTATAGATGATGGAGGATAGATGACGGAGGAAAGATGTCGGAGGATAGATGATGGAGTATAGATGTTGGAGGATAGATGACGGAGGATAGATGATGGAGTATAGATGTCGGAGGATAAATGACGGAGGATAGATGACAGAGGAAAAACAAAGTGACAGTTGAGTGTCAGAGGAACAGATCTGGAAAATACAAAATGGGAGTTAAAATCCTGAGCTCTCTGAGCTCCAGTCAGCTGTCATAACCTGTGTCCTAAAACCTGACATAAACACCCCTCTCCATCTATGCTAATTACCACCCTGCAGGACTGATCTACACACACACACACACACACACACACACACACACAGACACACACACACACACACACACATTCTCAGTCAGCACTGAGGAGGAACTCTTTCTGCACATAGTGATAAAGGTTTCAAAGGTTTTCATGGTTGATTTTTCGACAGATAAATACAGCAAAAGCAATCTTTTTCCCCTCTTCCTTTATCCTCAAAGTGTCTATACACCACTCTCTGTCTTCAGTTTATCTGGCGTCCTGCATACAGAGCTAAATCAGAGAGCTAAACCTCCTTGTATATTGCTTTATTTATTCCAGATCTGGGCTTGTCACAGAGAGATTACTACTTTTGAACCTGCCATGTTTTGTTGTCCCGATGGAAGCCGGACGGAGAAGAGGACGTAAAAAGGACAGGAGAAAGCACCGGCTGCAGCCCATACAAATTAAAAACCTGAGCGCGACGACAAGACGGAATCTTATCGGAGATTCGAGGAGAATCTGTGGAAAAAAGAAATCGCTCTAATATGCTATAAGCGCAGTATGCAGATATGAGGATGCACTGTATGCTAGCACAGGCATGGGAAATGAAAGGAAAAAAATAAAACCCTTATTTTCCACAACTGCACTCAGCCGTTAATTATGGTGTTAGAACTTAAATTAAGGCAGAAAATTTCCTCAATATTTCCACTTACAGTTCATGGACTCTTGGAGATATTGTGACAGAAAGAGGCTCCTCTCTCGCACTGATTATCAGCTTTATTACAGAAGAGCATGACCACATTAACTCTTTCACGCCTCGGAATACTCGCTCTGACCCGAGTTCACTTGTGTTTTACACACTTGTGTTTTCCAATGACATAAGAGTTCTTCTCACGTTCAGCAATTATCTGTGTGTGTGTGTGGGTGTGTGTGTGTGTGGGTGTGTGTGTGTGTGTGTGCACGCATGATTAAATGTGCAAGGCCTTCCTTTGTGCCTGAATGTAATAAAGAACGACTCAGTCCTTGTGTGATTATGTGCAAGCTTCGGGCACACGGTCTAGGAAATCCCCATGTTCTTTGTTCAACCCACTGAAGCACCGAAGCCTCGACGTGTTACAGAGGTGGACAGTTCAAGGTGTGATTAGCAGGAGCTAATCAGCTGTTTGATGACTATCACGGTGGCATTTGTACATAGAAGTGCTCTCCGCTGGACTCATTTGAACACCACATGCCACAAACTGACACTGAGCCATGGGATACTGGGATCGAATGTGTTTAAATGGTAAGATGAAAGAAATTCAGAAAAGATGAAGAGAATGTCTCTAGAGTTCTCAAAGTGGGGTTCAGAGTTAAAGGGTTCTGTGAAGCACAGTCAAGGGTACATGTTTTTTTGTTTTTTAAAAAAACTTTGCTAAAGTTCTGGAAATCACAGCACTCTACTATCAAAGTTTTATATTTAACCTATTTGACTGGTCCTTTAAATCGAATGGGATTAATCCAAACGTCAATAACTTAAAAACAGGTAAGCTATAAATAATGTTAACGTGGGATTAATATGTTCTTTCTGTGGACGCTTCTGAAATAAAAAGCATGCTTCAATAAATAGCCAGAGTATTACTGTACACATTTCAATAATATATATAATAATGTAATGTATATATAATAATAATGTTCAAAAAAACTGTCTGAGAACCTCTACTCCAAAAATGTTCTCTTGTCTACAGTCGGGTCTATAAGTATTTGGGCAGTGATGCATTTTAACAGGATCAAGTATACAACGGCGAGATGGCTGATATGATCATCTCTAAAATGATTGATATTATAATACGTTTCATCATAAAACGATAGTTTAGTCTATATGCTTACCTTGAACAACAAACGCTCTCGGTTGGCATGGACGTGCAGTTACTGCACAGACACCATGCATTTTGCCCCACTCTCGCCTCCTCACCTCTCTGATCGTCTTCATTTCGATGTACATTTTGAGTAATGTCTTCTATATCAGCCTCATCGCTTATGTTACGCTTGGGTTCAAATTGAAAAGGCTGAAGACATGTTTATATCGCTGTAGGGTCGCTGGAGAATCAAGACCGTTGCAACCATTTGACGTCACTACCCAGAATGCACTGCGACGTAAACAGCAATGGCGGCCTACAGTACGAGTGCAGGGATTATTATTTTGAGAAAACACTGACATCTAGAGTGTTTTTGTGTAGCGGAGTTATATAGCGGATGTCAGCGTTAATCTAATACGCCATACAAGTCTTCATGGTCGGGGTTCCCTTTAATACTTGGATGCAAATCCTTTACAGTCAATGACAGTCAAACCCATGAACATCATCAAATGCCGAGTTTCCTCCTGTGAAATGCTTTGCCAGGACTTTAGTGAAAATGGAGGGAATCTGACAAGTCTACACTTCAATCACATCTTGATTGCTTCATTTCAAATCCACTGTGGTGGTGTACAGAGGCAAAATTACGAAACATTGTGTCCCTGTCCAAATACAGTTTGTCGTACTCAAAAAAAAAGTAGCACGACACTAATATCTTCCTAGACAAAACATTACTGTTATCTCTTTTCTAATATCAGTTTTCAGCTTTATGTCCTTTATCTGAATGTACAAGTGTCAGTCTGAGCTGAGGTATTTCCTGCGAGCTTTGGCACTCGTCTGCTCGCCTGTGAAATGTATATTGGGGTTTTTCCCCCCCTCTAATTGTCATGTGCCTGTTGTTCGGCTGTGGCTGGGGCAGGGTGGAGGCAGACAGGCTGCTGTGGCAGACGCCTGCTGTGTGTCGGAACGCCCTTCATCCACTCCTGACAGATGTCAAGGCTTTTGTTGAGCGAGCGCGCTCTGTCACGTAACCCTTGTTCTGCATGTCATAAGTTACACATGCCTGTATGTCCACCAGACTGGTACACACACACACACACACACACACACACACACACACAGACAGACACAACTCTCCATCCATCAGTAGGTCGTCCTCATGCGCACACTCTTGAGAATCCATCAGTTCCCACCTATTACCCCTGACAGGCTTCACTTGCCTAAATGCCATGGTCCATGCAAATACATCCTGGCATGTCAGCATCGCATCTGAATGGTAAAATATCAGTCTGATGCTGATAGGATAGGAACGTGCGTGTGTGTGTGAGTGTGTGTGTTTGTGTGCGTCAAACTTTCGTTCAAAGTTATCAGAAAGTGCACAAGCTACGGGTAATAACCAGGAAAGCAATTATCTCAGCATGCCAAGCCAGTGAAAGAAAACGTGTCATTTAGACAAAGTGCTCAAACAAGCCATACATGAAGTATACACAGAAAAATCATCTTATTTTAGAGCTTATCCTCCATTATCATGCGTGGACATTTATTATATACTACACAACCTTAAAATGCAGTCATCTAGCGACTGTACGTTTCTTTCAGCGTCCGCAAGCTGAGGCAAGTGTGAAATGCTCTAGAATGCCACAGCTGTGGTGTTGCAAAGGTGCATGTTTTAATTTGCAAGTGTTTGAGTTTGTGAAAAAAACAACAACCATGAACCACACAAAGCCACAGAAGCAGCCTTAGCTGCAGTCACACAGGATGAGGGTGAAAGGGGAAAATGGTGCCTGTGTGTGCTGTAGGTAATGAGTGGTAAATGGTTGCCATGTAAGAGGTTTGTCCATATTTAGAACGAAGCTCAGTATCACTTCGATCTCTCCAATCATCAAGCACCTCTCTGTCTCTTGCTCTACCCAGTCACCATCGCCATGGAGACGAAACATCCGCCACAGCAACAAAAATTCTCCTCTGGATCATCAGAAATTCAGAAATTGTATTGTTTAGTTAAAGGGATAAAAGGTGTACAAGTGGTGTTGATGCAGCTGTGAAATTAAGGTGAAGGAATGTCAGGCTTCCAAAGGTTTAACAGTTGACAAACAGTACTGAGGTACCAAACTTAAAAAAAAAAAAAAAAAAAATTAAATTTACATATATACTGTATTATTTATTTATTTATTTATTTATTTTTAAGGTGTGTAAAAGACCCCCAAAAATATTGAGGCTATCTGGGTTATTATGGAATGAAATTTGTGCCAAAAGTATTGAACGTAACTTTTCAAGATATGAACAAAAATATACAACGAGAAAAAAAGAAAAACACTCTGAAAAACTGAAAACAGTGAACTCAGTGGCAAAAATGTAACACGGTCTTCAGATAAACAGCATGAATGCACTGCTAGAGTTTTTGTTTATGCTTTCAAACTTTTAAGTTACGCTTCGCAAGTTTATGTTCGGCATTTTGGCACAAACATCTCCTGTGGGCGGGGCTTAACACTGATTCACTCTCATTGGCTAGTGAGATTTGTCTCGACATCGCCCTGACCTGGAAGTAGAGGCTTCAGTGGCGTGACTTTTGGAGAGAGTTCTGGGTTGGGTTCTCTGTTTAGTTATAGTGTTTGTACTTTGTAGTGGAAATGACTTGTTTACTTAGTATATTAGTTCGTAATTCATATTTGAGGTTTGGGTAGTCTCATACAACTATTTATCCGAGATGAGCTCTCACTGAGTGGCACAGAGCATCGTCATCGTCATCATCCTCCTCCTCCTCAGCTGGACACGCAAGCTGTCGATCCAAATCTCACTAGCCAATGAGAGTAAATCACCGTTAACCCCATCCCCACACGAGAGATTTGTCCGTTCAATACTTTTGGCACAATTTAATTCCAAAGGATTTTACCTGCAGTTACAAGAGCAAATAAGAGCCAATGTGTGTAGTAGAAGATGCTTGGAACAATCTACCAGCTGATTTCTTTAAAAGCTGCATAACATTCTATCTAAGAGAGCGTGTGCAGCTGTAAACACAAAAGTAAATAAGGATTTAATTACATTTTATTGTACTGTTTATTGGTCTTTCTAGCAATATTATGACATTTGGAAACATTTCACTTCATTATTTTTCATTAAGGCTTCTTCATATTCTCTAGATTCTCTAGTCTTGTGCTGTAATGTATGTAAATGTCCTTTAATGTTTGTGTGTGTTTGAGTGTATACCATTTAGGTCGACTAGTAGACTTCACCACCGGAGCCATCCCATCTCTGTACAAGCTCTTGGTCTTACTGAAGTTCACAATGTTAAAGATTACCCTCTGAAAGAAAGGAGAGAAAAAACAGTTCCTTAGTGGTTAAACTTCTACAAGTGGTCCTGCAGACATTTAAATGATTTTGACCTTGATACGAAAGAAGGAACTACATTTACAGAAATACGCCAAAAGATATCTAGCCTCTGTT
>JANDJT010000190.1:21875841-21889556 GCA_024331685.1 Stegophilus panzeri | reverse complement strand
GTATATATATATACATATATATATATATATATATATATATATATATATATGCCACCAATCGACTGCACTTGTTCCTTGTGTGGTTCTGCTGAACAGCCAGAGATGTGTTTTGGATATGGTTATAAATTGTGCGCCTCTATGACAAGCCTGCTGTCTCTCCTGGCGCTCCATTCCCCCCGGCACGCAGAAACCCGGCGCCTGCGCATCTAAACGCTGTAATTATAACACCAGAAAAGGTGCCACTGTGGGTAATTGTGCTCTCAAAATAGTAATTGCTTTATTATCATGACTATTTTGGCGAGCGTAATGATCGTTAGAAGGCATTATGTTAATGCAATTAAGCTGTTGCATTATTGCTCTACCCCTTTCTAATTGGGGCTATCTCACAGGGCACATTCCTTAAATACACTTACTTATAGATTTAAACTGTGCTTCGAGAGCAAGGAATCAAGAATAAGAACAAGGGGAGGATCAGGGATATACTAAACACAAACACATAAATAACAACAGAAAACTGTTATTGCACCCTTGAAATGTCACCAAATGTAAAACCAGTAAAAAAAAAAAAAAAAAAAAGACTACTACAGAAATGTGAGTAGGGACGAAAACATGGACTCCCAGAATCCCTAATGCACCCTCCTCTAATGTGTTTGCCCCAAGCTTAAAAAGCATGTTAATGCTATTCAAATTGCAAGATAAAACAACTGTCACTATTGTGGGAGTTGTTGATGATCTGAGAAAGCAGGACTCGATTCAGCGCAGAAAAACGAAACAAAAAAAAACAAAAAAACCTTAAACAGCTTTCTTACTCTTGATCGTCTGAACTGCCTGTTGCTCACATCTTAACCCTGGCTTAATCAGATACATTCGAGGTTTTCATTCCTAATGCAGAGCTGTTTAACTTCTAATGGACTCTGCTAGAAAACCAAATTTCCTTTTTTTGAGATTTTTTTTTGTAGCCTGCATATTTATCCATTTACTCACTGTTGTTACTATTCTGTCGATTTAAACCCAGCCAGGAAATATTAAGCACGATTACCAACTAGCCAGTAAATTTAGACTTGAATGAGAGATCACATCACGGAGACTTCGAGCATGCACTCTCAATCTTTTTCGGTCTTGTTTAACACATGCCGAGGTGCTGAAATGCTTTGCCTACATGCTTTCTAGGGTTATTTTTAAACTGCCCTCTCTTATGAGCCCTTTCCCTGTCCGACTGGTCTACGGGAAGGAGGGATGGAGGGAGAGAGAGAGAGAGAGAGATAGAGAGAGGCAGACAGACAGACAGGGCAAGAGGAAAAAGCCTGCCAGTTTGACGGCTCGTCTCCGAACACAGAGAAAATCCTCTCTTGACCTCTGGGTGACACATTGTGATCGGTTCCTACCTTGGTTCTGACACTGTTCCAGCTCTATCCTGCCCTCTGAACCTCATCTTTGCTCTCCAAAGCAAACTTCTGAAATTCAAAACCGCAAATCCCAGCATTCTCTGGGCCAGGAATCGAACAGAGGATATCAAGGTCTCTAAAGACTATTATTTAGCCAGGCAGCCAGGTTAGGCACATACTTTATTTATTATTTTTTAACTCGACACAAAATGTACTTTATGATGAAAATGCAAGAATCAATATGTTACTCTGCTTCCCACCAATCTGTGATAATTACAATACAGCTCCCTGGTCTTAGCTGTCAAGATGCCAAATCTAGCCACAGGCCTGAGAATGAGTCACTGAGAGATAAATAATGCAGCAGTGAGTGTGTTTGTGTGTAGGACGTGAGCAAGTCAAAGCCGAACTGGACTATAAATATGTCTCTCTACGACGGTTCAAACTGCTACAACTGCCAGGTGATCTCACGTCCTTTTACAATCCACTTAAATATGCAGATTTCAGGGAGAAATGGTAAATACATAAATAAATAAGAGTAAGGGAGATGGAATGCTTATGTCTGTGTTTTTGTGTGTGTATGTAAGTCCAGTGAGTGTGTGTGAGTGTAGGGATTTCCTGTGCTCTCAGGTACTATAGCTTTTCACCTCCTTTATTTTGAAGAAGAAGAAGATGGTAGATCTGGCCTTCTGTCCTGCCTCTGCTGGCCCATCAACACCAGTTGAAATGAGAAAATTGAAGTGGGCAGACGTTATTGCCTTGCACAAGCACATGTGGGTGGAGTGATGCAGGGAGGGAAGAAGAGTGTGGGGGAGGTTAATAATGATACAACACTGTTACTGAATCCCATTTCCCTGTCTCTCTGCATAGACGCATGCCTTTACGACCCTAAACGACAAACAGACGAACACAAGGGAAAAATAGTTATGGAGGGGGGAAAAAAAAAAAGAGACAGTCTGGGTCAAGAGTAGCCACAGCAGACAACACAGGCCTGACAGTGCTGCGTAGGCAGGAAGTGATGTCACAGGTCATTGTTTGTAATTAGGAGCGTTCTTCGGTGTTCAATAACCTCTAAACCTTGCAGGAGAGATGCTGACTGTGCCACACTGCCTCCAGAATATCAATCTGCTGGATGAACCAGATTAATTAATTGCCACTTATCAGGCTGTCCTCTTTTCTCTTTCCCTCCATATACAGTATCTTCTTCCATTTCTGCCAGATATAGCATTTCTGTGTGTGTGTATGTGTGTGTGTACACATAGGTTTTGCCCCCATCTTCTGCTGCATTTGGCAATGTGGGCTTTTGATTGAGATGCTATAAAACCTGTGATGAGAGGTGAAGGAGAGAGACAGAGAGAAAGAGAGAGTGAGAGAGAGTGATAGAGAGAGAGAGAGAGAAAGAGAGACAGAGATTCATCCCCAATGGCCACTGCTTGCGTCTCCTGCCCTAAACATGTAACCCACTTGATTATGAAGCTGTTATGTAAGGAATAACACGCGACACGGGGTGCTGTGATATGGCCCGATGTAAAGTGGATCATTTTCATATAACCACACAATTTTATAGTTTATACCACAGCGATTTGACAACAGTCATGTTTAATTTATTCATGAATGACACATCACACATTTCTAACGGATTATAGTTTATAGTAGATCTAATGCTGTGGAACATCCATGAGAAAAGTTCGTTCCTGTTAACACTTATGTTCTCACCATGAT
Source organism: Stegophilus panzeri (assembly GCA_024331685.1). Classification (NCBI taxonomy): domain Eukaryota; kingdom Metazoa; phylum Chordata; class Actinopteri; order Siluriformes; family Trichomycteridae; genus Stegophilus; species Stegophilus panzeri. The sequence continues at coordinate 21,886,452 of JANDJT010000190.1, read as the reverse complement.
AAACAGTCGTTCCCTCACCAGCATCTCCTTTTCTGTCTTGTTCTCTCTCAAAAAAATGCAGCTTGTCATTTTGCCAAGAAACCGGACAGCATAAACTCCTCTATCCTGAAGACTTTCCTGTGTTAGGAAACTTTACAAAGCACAGTGCTGACAGCGGAGACTCGATCCATAAATGTTAAATAAATGTCTCGTAGCTAAAAACAAGTCCCCGTGTATATGCTATTATTCTAGAAACAATAACGTATTAGAACGTGCGCATTAATATTAATCTTTCGTTCATGTTACAGCTGGAACTACTGTCCGAGCCCTGTGGTTATACAAAAAAAATAACGCAATCAGATTCAAGAATCTGAACTGAGTGGTGGTATTTTGAAACACAATAAATGAAACAAAATAAAATTCTATACTTGTCAACTGATGATTATAAATTACTTGTTGCGTGTTCTTTGGGCTTTTATTAAAAATTAGCTTAAAAGTTATTCAAAAATAAAATGTGTGTTAATGGGTGTGACTCAAAGTAAGGTTCCTTAAATTGTGAGTTTAATTGGCTCCTCATCATGTAGGTTACAAAAGGTTTAATTGATGAGACAGACACAGATTCACGTCCCTATACTAAAATGCAGTGTGTATTGATCCATCCATTTTCCGTACCGCTTATCCTACACAGGGTCACCTACCCCGGGGGACTCGGGGCACGAGGCAGGGGACCCTGGACGGGGTACCAACCCATCGTAGAGCACAATCACAGACACATTCACACACTACAGACAATATGGAAATGCCAATCAGCCTACAATGCATGTTTTTGGACTGGGGGGAGGAAACTGGAGTACCTGGAGGAAACCCCCAAAGCATGACGAAAACATTCAAACTCAGCACACACAGGGCAGAGGCAGGAGTCAAATCCCCAACCCTGGAGGTGTGAGGCAAACGTGCTAACCACTGTGAAGTTAACAGCTGAAGTTGGTAACCGGCTTTGTGATGTATTCCTCTGCAACTTCTGCATTGCTATGCATTGGAGCGTTTGGGTGGAGGCTATTAATTGGATGCCTGGTGGACGTTAAGGCACACGGTAACCTTTAGAAAGTCACACGTAACAGAAAGTGATGCCTTTTCCTGCAGTTGACCGATTAAAGTCTGATAAGCATGGAAAACACCACACCCACCATCGATTCCCAGAAAAACAAATCAATATGCGCTAAACTGCAAAAAATAGTGAAATTCCTGCTGCACATGTGCACAAAAATATCCTGACAACACACATTGCTACAGTAAAATGAGCCAACAGGGGAGCATGAAACTCCAGCAAGTGTCTAGATGTATATGTTAGTTTACATAAGCTAATGTTTCAGTGGCTTCAGTCTCTGCATCCAGGCCTGAGTTTCAAATAAAACAATAATGGCTACACACCAATAAGCCATAACATTAAAACCACCTGCCAAACATACCGTAGGTCCCCCTGTGTGCTGACAAACAGTTCTGACCCATAAAGGCATGGACTCCACAACACCTCTGAAGGTGTGCTGTGGTATCTGGCACCGAGACATTAGCAGCAGGTCATTTCAGTCCTTTAAGTTGCAAGGTGTGGCCTCCATGGATCGGACTTGTTTGTCCAGCACATCCGACAGATACTCGATCGGCTTGAGAGCTGGGGAATTTGGTGCCCAAGTCAACTCAAGTCATCTGTGTGTGTTCTGGCACCTTTCTATCATAGCCACCATGATCTAAAGTAGCTGTTCTGTGGGATCGGACCAGACGGTCTAGCCTTTGCTCCCCACACGCATCAATGAGACTTGAACGCCCATGACCCTGTTGCCTGTTCACCGGTTGTCTTTCCTTGGACCACTTTTGGTAGGTAGTAACCACTGCACACCAGGAACACCCCACAAGACCATCACAATTTGGCCCTTGTCAAAGTCGTTCAGATCCTTACGCTTGCCCATTTTTCCTGCGTCCAACACGTTAACTTTGAGAACTGACTGTTCACCTGCTGCCTAATCTATCCCACCCCTTGACAGGTGCTATTGTAATGAGATAACCAATGTTACTCACGTTACCGTCAGTGGTTTTAATGTTATGCCTGATCAGTATATAAAGACGCAAAATAACGAACGGGGATGGCAAAACTTCCAGGCTGTCATTCCTACAAGAATCTCAGTAAAAAGAAGACAGCGGATAATAGCTGGCCCTGCTGTTGCAGCTTAGTTAGTTAGTTAGTTAGTAATTTCTAGAAAAAAATCGAAGCAGAAATGTGTTCTCTGCATTGTTTTATTAATAAATTAGTAGAAGCGGATGAATAAACCTCATCATGTTCAGTATTACTGATTGATATGGGTTGTTACTAGTATTTCAGCTGATCAGACTGAGCACTCAAAAAAAAAAAAAAAAAAATACTGATCAATGTAGCAGAACCTCTGTTGAAGCCAATCACATGCATTCATGCACCTGAAGGTAGCTCACTCAGAAATAGAAGAGATTTCACACATTTTATAGATTTCTTTTTTTTTTTTTGCTCTGGTTTGACTAGGGAGCAGCTGAAAATGATGGCTTGTTTAAAAATAAATTATGATTAAAGCAGATGTAAGAAGTGAGAAGTCTGTGTTTATTCTTTGCTTTGAAACAAATGACTCTGAACAAATGTGCTCAGAGTCCATGGGGTTAGTCAAGCACCAGTGCAAAAGAAAGCATTAAAAGTTTGTTACCATTCAGTCATGTCAGTCGCTTATCCACACATCTATAAGCAAATCATTTTACAGAGTTTCAGAAATTTTAGTTACAAACCCCATATCCAAAAATCCAATGGCATGACATTCACACAGTATTTGAAGTGTCCTTACAGTAAACACGCATGCAGGCTGGTGTCTTGCCAGGCAAAAAGCAACTGGTGTTACTGGTTATATGAAACTACACATCGCAATGTACAGGCCATTTTTAAAATTTTTTTATATTTTTATTATTTCTAATAATCAAGAACCGCTTAAATTACTTGTGTATTTCCACAATTTGACTCAATCATGTAAGTGAAAGAGAACATTTACAGGGTGGTTCTGAGTAGAACTCTCTAAGGGATTCACATTTGCCCAAGACCAAATTCAATGTTAGACTTCTCTATCGATTTCTCTATAAAAGCAAAAGTATGCCTGGGGTTGGATTACCTTTATCATATTAAGAGAGCGCTAAGAGCAGCATCTGGGATCGCTAATGGTGATACGCTAACACATGCTGCAGGGAAGGTCAAAGATGAGAGCTCTGATAACAAGACAGAGCAGGAGAAACACACAGTAATGTCTTTAGCTTCAGAGTAGCATTTCAGCTTACTAGAGCTGGGTGGAAGACTAGCCTTAATCAATTCTAGGAAGGGCTGAACTAAGAAAAGAACCCTAGGAAGTAAAGAGAATTTGAATATTTATTTAGACATTCTAGACAAAAGCTATAAGACTAAGACCACACCACAAAAAGTATATGTTAATAATACCAAGTCCTTTAAAATGACATTGTGCATTGTGTGTGTGTAAGAGAGAGAGAGAGAGAGAGAGAGAGAGAGATAGAGAGGGACTGGTGGTCATTCTGGGCAAGAAGGAAATCCTATAAAGATGACAGAGTGAATATCATTCAAGAAGATCAAATTAATTAATCCACCACCTGCCATAATGCAGTGCAAGCGCAAGAGAAACTAGTGCAGTGAAGAACAAAAATGAAAGAGAGAAAGAAAGAATGAAAGAAAGACAGAATACGTACAGTACAGTATCTAACACAATCAAAATGCATTGGACTTTAAGGACATGTCCATTGTCCTGCCCAAAAATGCCCTCTATGGATAAATAGAAAACATGGTTGAAAAACCAGTATTCATCATGACAGCAGCTCATCTACAGAAACACAGCCATTAGCAGAGCGAGCATCTGTAAAGAATGTGTAAAGGATGTAAAGAATCTTCCTGTGTGCTGTTAAACAGAGAAGCATGAACTGTGAGTGGATTCATTCCATATCAGCTTAAATGGGATTAGTACCCAGGTGATTGCTCACTTCTCTCCCAGGACCAGAGTGTGAGTGCAGGCCTCTATTACAGCTGCTGAGAGACACACTGAGAACATGTAGTGCATTCAGCCATTTTGGGCACTGGAAGTAGTTAGAGAAAGTTATGGTTTTGAGCTTTAGTATTACTGAAAATGATTCAAATTATCTGTGCCAGTCCAAATCTTGTGTACAGCAGGGATTTGAGAACTCAGCAGAAGTCAGTGTCAGTCGAATCAATCTTATTCTTCAGCCAAGCACTGCTCGGCAAATCTACCGTGCACCATTTTAGACATCTGACACACTGTGTCACCCCAACTGTGAATAAGACCATATTCATTTCGCAATATTACTTAAGTAATCAAACTGTGGATGACAAAAAAAAAAAAAAAAGATTCTCCTAATGGAAATTCTGGAATCCACCATGCCTTCATTCAACTACATAAATTAGAAGATACTTAACACTTTTTCACAAACAACCTTCACAACTGGCAGGTCTTATTTACAGAGTGCATTTCATAGGCATCCAATTGTGTCATTCCAAAATAACCCTCAATTCCACACATGATTCGTAAATTCAATACTTAATTAAGTGAGACAGATAAAATCATAAATACATTAGGAAAATAATTCACATCAATTTACGTGAGCATTTCAAGCACTGTTGTTTTCCCTTTTTCTAAAACCTATTTATTTGTAAATTCAGTTTTGCAGTTTTCAAGGCTGGGAGTAACACACCTTGAAATTTCAACTGCATATACGTTTATTCTAATAGAATATGTCTGGAGGTTATTTCAACATAATACGTTTTCCTCATAATATAATCAGAATATAACCAACATTTATTTACAAAAGACTAACACTGGGAGACTGCTGTCATTAAAAATGTGCTATTAACTGTAATTTGATGAATCAAAACCCCAGTTAGAGAATTTATATTATCAACACACCAGTGGGTATGATGGTTTAAACTATTTTCAGAATAATTAATAATATTCTAAAAAAGTTCAACGGAAAATGTGTCAATGGTAATCAATTTCGTATTTTAAATGTAGGTTATTTCCTAAAAGCTGCAGCTGTGTTCCTGGCATTACTGTTGTACAGGTGCACTTTGAAAAACAAAAGGTTATGATTTACATGAAGGTTCCTTCAACTGACAATACCTGGATTTATCATGAACTTCAGCATTAATACATTAATACAAAAGGAAACATTAACAAAGTAACATAAGTAAGAGTTATTTTAATTGATTTTTTTTTATAGTAAACCAAATAAGCTAAATCAACATCTGCAACAACCAAGGTTCATATAAACAAGAAGTTAAAAAAAAAAAAAAAAAAGCAAAAAAAAAAAGCGTACAAACACAAATGTCAGGGTATCTACAGGTACCAGCATTTCAAATTTAATACTGTTTAATACCATGTTCAAGACAATTCCAACAAATGTTAAGACCTGCACATTGCTTCAATCATGCTACATGATACATCAGCTATAATGGACTGTGTTTGTGCATATACATCCATTTCTGGGTTTAAATACATTATAACAGGGTAAACTTCTATACAGGTATATGAGAGACCAGAGCAAATATCTTTTTGCATTACCATATGCTCCAACAGTGAAAGAAACCAAATGTATTAGAAACCTCCACGCAGCAGTGTTTATTAGTTTTTTGTCATTTAATTCCAGGGTAATGTAACAAGTAGTGTTATAAATGTACGTACATTTTTGTATAGAAGAAAATATATTTGTATATATTAAAAAACTGTTGCGATGTTGTAATATTACTACTGCACTGAATGATACTTAATAATAATAATAATAACAACAATACATTTTTATTTGAGGTACACATAGTAATATAACAACATTTATTCATTTAGCAGACGCTTTTATCCAAAGCGACTTAAAAATGAGGAAATACAAGCAAAGCGATATATCAAGCAAAGAACAATACAAGTGGTGCTACCATACAAGATCTATTAATTGAGTTCTAGAAGAAGCAAAGTGAGCAGAGTAGAGATGTAAGTGCAATTTATTTTTATTTTTTTTATGAGTTGGTTAGGTAATACAGTAATATATACAGTAATATATTTCAGACGTAATTCACTTTTATGTGTTAGACCTTTATTTTGGTGGAAAACCGCAGGAAGTCTTCCTTTTAGTTGGCAACAGTTTTTTAATTCACTTCTCATTATTGATCAGGTGAAATGCTGTAAACCTCTGCCCAAAAAATGTCTGAGATTATACTAAAACCAAAGTGAATCTGGCGTGTGTCGTGTTTAAATGCAGGTTATAAGTGACTGAAACAGCACAGACAGAGAGGAAGTTGGTGTGGAGCGGCAGTTACTGTGAACCGAGCCGCTCTAAAACACTGAGGAGCCGCACACACACTCTGAGTCTAACACAATCACACGGTTTTACCATCTCAAACAGCAACGAGCAAAAATAACATCCAAATCTGATTTACGGTGTCGGTTCGGTTGCATTTATAAGACCTTTGAAACGTGAATTTAAGACATTTTAATGCTAATTAAGGCCTTATTTTTACATTAAGGAATTTAAGACATTTTAAGACTTTTTAAGGATCCGTAGAAACCTTGAATGCGAACCAACACCTTAATTACTGTGAAGGTAAATTAATGAGGCTGAACAGTGAGTTTCAGGATTAACAACTGGAGATCACGGCTCAGCAAGTTAACACTTAGGAAAATGTTGCAGTTTATTTGATTTGATTTTTTTGAGGAGTTATTATTAGTCATAGATGGAATAAACATTTCAGTCAATGCAGGTTTATTGCATTAATACTTAAGGAAATGTCAATAAATACAGTGGAATTAAAAAGTCTACACAACCCTGTTAAAATTGAAAATGATACCATGATAAAATCGTGCAAGATCTTTTTCCACCTTTAATGTAACAACCGATTAAATGAACGTGGAAAAACAAACAGAAAAGTTTTAGGGGAAAACAGAAAGAAGAAAAAAAACAATAACCTGATTGCACAAGTGTGCACAACTCTTATCTAATACTTTCTTAAAGCACCTTTTGCTTGAAAAAAACAGCACTCAGTCTTTTTGGGTAATAGTCTACCACTCAGTACATTTGGTAATTTTATTCCACTCTTCTTTGTAAAAAAAAAAAAAATCTCCAGACCTATCAAATTGCGAGGGGATCTCTTGTACACAGCCCTCTTCAAGTCATTCCAAAGGCTTTTCATAGGATTTAGATCTGGGCTCTGTCTGGGCCATTCCAAAATGCTGAACAACTTCTTCTGAAGCCATTCCTTTGTTGACTTTAATTTGTGCTTTGGGTTTTGCTTTGTGCTTTGTAGCATTATCGAGCTAAAAATGGAAATGTTTTAAGATCTTCAACTGTCTAACAGAGGCCTACAGGATTTGCAGGAACTTTGAACTTGAGCTAATGATGGCCCTGATTTTGTTGAGTTTTGGAAAGTGCACTCAAAAGCACAGTGACAATAAACGCGATCCCCGAGCTCTGCTGACATTCTGCTTGCCTCGTGAGTCTTCCTCTGCACACATCCACACGATTCTACACCACAATTCCCTCTTGACTACAGGTCCACTCCCAGCTGAAGAGAAGCAGCTCCATAGCACGATGCTTCCGCCACCATGCTTCATTGTTTTTGTGCCAAAAATATATTACACAAAAAGGTCTACCTTGGCCTAATCAGACTACAACACATTTTGCCAAATGATTTAGAGTAAATTAGGCAGGGTTGGATTTTTTTTCCATGAGAAAGCGTTTCCGTATAACCACCGTACTTCATACTCTTCATATGTGAAGAATATGAGAGATTGCTTTTATATGGGGGGAGTGACCAGTTCTTGCCAGATATTCCTGCAGCTCTTTTAATGTTGCTCTAGGTCTCTTGGCAGCCTCCCTGATAAGTTTTCTTCTTGTCCTTTTTTTGGAGGGACATCCTGTTCTCAGTAATATCACTGTGATGTCACTGTGATGTAATGTCACTGTGATGATTTTCTCCAGTTACTGATGATGGCTTTCACAGTGTTCTATGGTACATCTAATGTTTTGGAAATTCTTTTGTACCACTCTCCTGAGTGATACCTTTCAACAATGAGAGCCCGCAAATGCTCTGTAAGCACTTTACGAGCCAAAACAATTCTATAGAAACAGCTGAGCTTTATTTGGGGTTAATCCGAATCACAACACTGATGACAGGTGTATGATAATTCTATGGCCCATTATAAAAGGGCGTGCACACTTACGCAACCAGGTTATTGTAAGTTTTGTTCTTTTTCTCCTAAAATGTTTCTATTTGTTTTTCATTTAAATTTTGTTGCTTGCAATATCACAGTAAAGGTGGAAAAAAAAAATTAACAGGGGTGAGTACACTTTTTTTTTTATATCCACTGAACACATGTTAACTTACTTTGTTAACATTACATGTGTTTGTTTAACACTGAATTCATGGTTTGTTAAGGTTAACTAATCTGTGAAATAATTTTATACCTCAGCACTGTTGAATTCACAAACCTGATTGGACAGAAGGTCAGAAAATGCTGGCTACAAGACAAATCACAAATTTATATGAATGCACTCATTCTAATACGTTAGCCTTTTTATAGCAACAACCTACACAGGACTAAGCAAAACATTTAATCATTGATATGGGGTTACATTTTTGGAAGGTGTCTCCAGTTTTCTGCCACTGGAAAGACTTCAGGACAGAGGACTGTGCTCTTTCCAGTTTCTCAGTATCATAATAAGCTATATTTTTTGTTCCATTAACTTAAAGAAAGAAAACATTAAAGGCTGTTGAAGGACAGATTGTTTATAGCTGCTATAACATAGTAAGTGATAACAGGAAATAACTTGTTTGTGGATGTTCCAAAAAATCCTATAAGGTATAAGATGAAAAAAAAAAAAAAAACCCAACAACATATGCTCCTGTAGTAGCAGGGTCAACCACCCCATAATTTATTATTTTCCTACAGCAGAACGCAGCATGTTTTATTTCTTACATAGTTAAGGGAACCTTACTGTAATGCATTACTAAAAAAATTTTAATCAATTACTCTCTTATGACAAACTTCTTTTTACAGGTAGATGGTAAGTTATCATGTTTTTCATGTTTATTCCTGACTTAGACTAAAATAATCAAATAGTGAAATATATATACTGTGTTTGTGTGTGTGGGGGCAAAGAACAAAGAACATGGGAGAGTTCTAGTCATCGTGATCTGGCACCCAGTGGAGCTGAGCAGAACTGGAAGCTGTGTGTGTCTCTGTTTGTGTTGATGGACTTCACCTTTGAGCACAGCCAACAAAGGCGGCTGGAGAAAGGAGCCACAGCGCTGGACTTTAGCTTGATTAAATGGTCAGTGAGTCGGAAAAGCGCCCTGATGTGATCTGTGACCTCTGGCCAAAGTCTTTTTTTTTTTTTTTTTTACGGGAAAGATTAAATGAAAGCACCTTCAAAAAGAACAGCAGGGACAAAGTCAAGTTAGCTGCTTCAGAGGCGGTGGGTGGAAGAAAAGAAAACAACATGAAAGGAGCGATGTCGAATCCATGGCTCAGAAGAGTCACCCTGAGCACAGACAGAAGACGCCTCATAGGAAACATCCTCTCCTTCTGGCAGGCTACAATAACATCACAGATAAATGTTGCTCATGTCTAGGACTGCTACTCAAAATGCTAACTAGATGCACTCACGATGTAGGCCTGTATCGAGTCTGCTAATATTTGCAACAAGCAAGGACATCAAGTTTACTGTCATCAATCAATCTTTTTAAGGCACCTTCCCTATCAGCACTGATCACTACCAATGAGCCAAGAGTGAGTTTGTATGGAACACAGCAGTAATTTATTTACTAATGCAGCAGTCTCATTTAGTAAATCATTCATATGAAGCAGCACACCTTCCATACTTATTGCTGTGTTACAATATGATTACAAATGAAAGCTTTTGAACACAGACAATATATTCTCCTGTAATATAATTAGTTTTAGACAGATGGGCGAAATCAGGAAAATGTGGCTTTAGAGCTCATGGTGTGCATTGGCGAGCATTTAATGCTGTTAAATTCATGTAAAATCCCTTTTGAACTTTAATTACGTAAAAGATTAAATATTTGAAAGTAAATATTAATGTTATTAACATTTGATATTTATTTATATAAAAATCTTTTTAAAGAATGTTATACTGCCACAGATGCCACAGAGTGAATATTACCAGTAGTGCTACACTGTGCAAAGAAAATCAACAGATGGTATTACCATAATTTCTTTTATCATAAACTATGTTTCAGATGTCACTGATATTTAGCTAAATTTGACACTTCTTACAGTATTTGAAAGCCATAGAAGAATCTTATATGCCCACTTCATAAGGCAGTAATAGGACCTGCATACCACAATAGATGCAGTACATGATCACCATGTTAGATTTAGCCACTGAAAAGAGTGACATACTTTTTGTCCATTTATATTTAATTTACATGTGTGGAACATCAGCAAAAACAAGTACCACTTATGTTATAGTAGCTATAAACAGTCATTCCTTCTCCAGCTAATAAGTTAATAACATGTTACTGAGAAACCACAAAGTATATAT
>JANDJT010000190.1:21837799-21853471 GCA_024331685.1 Stegophilus panzeri | reverse complement strand
GCGCAGACCAACTAATCGATAATGAGATTCGTTGACAACGATTTTCATAATCGATTATTATCGATTTTATCGATTAGCTGTTGCAGCTCTATGATCTATTAAAGCCAGATGCAAGAATACATTTATAGCATGTTACACTGTTATAGAGCAGGTCTCAGTGTGTAATAATAATAATAATAATAATAATGATAATAATACATTATTATTATTATTGTTGTTGTTGTTGTTGTTGTTGTTATTATTGAAAATATTAATATGCACTACTTACTGCACTATGCAAATATTGTTATATGCAGATATTGTTATACTGATGATGTTATGAGCATTGCTTATAATGCATTATATTAACAATCCATAATGCATAACAAATATTGCTATAAAGTTTAATACATTTTCATACCTAAATATAATAATGTTTTATAACATGTTATGAATGTGTTTATAATGCATTATAGAAATGGCCTTCACACAAAGTGTCACTGGTTTCTAATGATCATTCTTTTTACTGTTGTTATATTCATTTGCAAGCATTTCTTACAAAGTTAAGAATAATAAGTAAACTGCCTTAATTGAACAAATTGACTGAATATCTCTATATATACACACACACTATAAATATAATATCTGAAACCCATGTTTTCCACATTTTCAGGGACTGCAGGTTGGTTTACACGCTTTCATTTGAGTACCTTAATATATGTCACATTTGGTCTCACATTTCTAAAAACAAAACAGGACTCCAATACTCGGGTTTCCAGTGAAGAAACTCCCAAATCATCAGCAAGGACCAGTGTGATTTTGAGCACTACATCTCTTAGATGTTAAAAAAGTGTGCTAATTTGCCCTTCTGAAATGAATGAGTGCAATCTATCCTGCTTTTGGATGTACACATCTGAACAGACTACAGGAAGACAGGTGGTCATCCCTGCATTAGCGTGCTATTAGCAGTCTGTGACTGTGTCAGCTGGGCCAGCGGCTGAGACGATGAGGAGTCGGGTGGGGCCATGAGCTGCTGCACGGGTTATTAAGATGTACCTGAGTGTGACAGGGCATCAATAATGCCAGCGCAGGCAGAGCTTGCCCGCTGAGAGGCAGATGGCATACATGACTGGAGATCCCTGATTATGCAGCATAATTAAGGGCAATCATAATTTCACAAAGTTTCACTCGCCCAAGACAGAGCTTTCTGTGTGACAAAGGTGCAAGAGAGAAAGGAAAAAGAAGAGATATTTTAATTACCCCTGAATATGTGCATCTATTATGTCAGAACTTAAACTGTATTTCCAGTAGAAATGCTGTGCTAGGTAAAGTCGTCATTAAAGTGAAAGAGAGAACCTGACAGAGAGAAAAGAACAACAAATTTAGCAACAGAGGTGTTTTATTACTTTACAATATGCTCAACTATTATGTATATATTTAAAACTGTATTTCCTATGCTTTTGTTACAATCAAGCAAATATATCTTGAACAGAAATTATAATAATATCCATCGTTGTTGTTAGTGTCATTCACATGCCCCAAGCCCACTTCACGATTTTGAAATATAAAGAAACACACAACGAATCCTGCCTCTGCCTTGTGTTTGTGGAGTTAGTATGTTTTCCCCGTGCTTCAGGGGTTTACTCCAGGTACTCCAGCTTCCTCCCCGAGTCCAAATACATGTGCTGCAGGCTGATTGGCATTTCCAAATTGTCCAAAGTCTGTGAATGGGTATGTGTGTGTGTGTGTGTGTGTGTGTGTGTGTGTGTGTGTGTGTGTGATTGTGCCCTGCGATGGGTTGGCAAGCCATCCAGGGTGTCCCCTGCCTTGTGCCCCAAGTCCCCTGGGATAGGCTCCAGGCTCCCTGAAACCCTGTGTAGGATAAGCGGTACAGAAAATGGATGGATAGATGGAAACACACAAAGACAAGAAATAGTGATAACAAACAAAGTCCTTCATAAGTTGTTGCTATGACTGAAATTCAGTGGCATAGCTAGTTACAGGCCCACACAGCCCATATGGCTGCAGCTCCAGTGGACCACCATGCCGAATGCAGCGCTATGGTTCCACAGAGCCACAGAGCTGCACACGCACCAGACAAATCGAAAACAGGAACATCATGGCGCAGATCTGGGACAGCGAGAGAGACTGCTCAGAAAACAATGGCATCAAACACTACAAATGGAGAGTTAAAGCAACAAAGCAGAGCAAACGACCCTGCCATCAACAAAGGATGGTGATCAGCTGCTGTATTCCGTACACGACCGTGGACGCACTTCTCGCAAGGAAGATCAAGGCCAGAGGAAATCTGCCACTCAAGCCTGGGTCTGAAGTGCTGCCACAAATGGCAAGTAGCGGACGAATTCAACCAGCAGCCGAAACATCAAAACAAAATATGTAGCAGAACTCCATAAACACAGACTAAATTGAAACAAATAATTGAATTAGACGGTATAGGGAAAAGTACATTTTAAAAAAAGAAAGAAAAAAGAAAACTAGGATAATTTAACATAAAAATACAATAGAATATAATAACAGAATAATGTACCCTCAAACAGCAGCAGAAAATTGAATTGAACTGAGAGAGAGACAGCAGGCTTAATAAACATTACTTCTCAGCACTGTGACCAGGCTCCATAACTAAGGGCACTAATGTTGAGAACGGTTATAATTCAGAGGAAGTGTCTGCCTATGGAAACAAGCCAGGCAACTATACACTCTCCTAGAGTACATCAGGTCAGGCCTGTCTGAGGCGAACAGAACCTTCCTTTCTTAATTCCACAGACTCCCAGCTTCAACATGCTCTCATTACAGAGCAACATGTCTTCCACCCCAAACACACACAAACACTAAAACACAAAAGGCTCACTCACTGTCATGGGTTAGCAGTGTAGCAGCACCATGGTTACTGAACACGAACACACACACACACACACACACACACACACACACACACACACTAAAGCTGCTTACAGCAAATACAAGCACATGCAAGCAAAATGAATCTGCTGTTGTACTTATTTAAGGGTGATGTGTGTGCATTGCTGGATTGGTAAATGAAGTTAAATTGGTGTTTCTTGAGCACATTTATCAAAGTTTAAATGATCCCAAGATAATGAGAACTGCAATGCACCTTGTGTGTGTGTGTGTGTATGTGCGTGTGTTAAGAGGGGTATATTGTGTGATTCCTTTTCCAGTGAAAATACAGTCATGCTGGATGATGGCTTCTTATTTCTGTCCTTGTGAGGACAGCAGTGATGGGAAAGCAGAGGTGTGTGTGTGTGTGTGTGTGACTTGGGTAATAGACTGTTGGGATTAAATATTGGCAGGTACTTCATTTGAAGGGTAGTGGACTGGCCTGTAATGAATCACACTCAAGGCCTCTCTCTCTCTCTCTCTCTCTCTCTCTCTCCTTGTCATTTCTCTCTGTTTCACACACCACATCCTGATAATCTTGAACTGAAAATGGGCTAGAGCAGTCACTGCTGCTTAAATGTACAAACAGGCATAATTAACTCTTATTTCAATCAACTTCGTGGCTATTTCTATCCTCTCTGCATGATCCTCAGCTATCTCTTCCCCAAACTAGTAATTTCACACAATCATCACTGGCTTCTTGGTGAGGGGAAAAAAAAGGAAAAGTTTTGTACTCTTTCTAAAATATCAAGCAGCTAAATGATGGAGTCACTTTGCCTCACAAGGCTGCTGTTTCACAGGGATGGAGGTGACATTTTGCAGCTACATTAGCATAATCACATTGATGACAGTGGAATCGTATTGACTGCAGTACAATAGAGCTGATTAGTTATGGGAGGAAACAGGAGCATTATAATCAAGCTGGAAAAGTCGGGGCTATTTTTCTCTATCCTGTTTGAGGCTAATCTGTGGCCACACTCTTGCCTGCCTTTGTGAACACATTCTAATGTTGTCAGTGAAACAAATTAACAGCTGCACGCTCCTTCCTACATGCATCAATGCCAACGACACGCAGCACATAAGAATTACATGGTATGCTGATCATCCCTGTATCAAGATAGTGTGTTAATTAAAACACAAAGAAAAAAAGGCAAAAAACCTGAGTAAGAGAAAATGAGTTCAGGGTCTATTCAGTAATGGAAAAGTAAGACCGTGTGTACAAAAGTTCTGAGTTGGCTTTGTTATTCTTTTTAGACTGTATGCTGAGTTTGCGACTTAAGTCCAAAAGTTACATAAATGTTTACGTTATACATTTGCGCATATTTAGACTTTATCTATGCATGTGCTTAGTGCGCAGGGATTTTCTACACTCCGTATGTAGATTATGCAAATCACCTATGTATACAGTACTGTATGCCTCCAAGGTTGCCAGATTTTTTCTTGAGAGATACAGGTTTTTCAATAGCATCTGAACCATCTCCTTTAAACATAAGCACTTGACTTTAAATGCAAAAAATAAATAAATAAATAAATAATTTTAAAAAATCAGAGATAGGAAAGACTGAAGAACATTTTTTTTTCCTTTGCTGTCAAATGTAATGTGATGTAGCATAAAAGTGAGAGCCTTTTTTTTTAAAAAATTAAGATGAAAAAAAGACTAATACACTGTGGGCAGTGGTAGCTTGGTGACTACTGATCTGAAAGTAATGAGTTCAATTCCAGCAATGCCAAGCTGCCACTGCTGGGCCTTTGCGCAAGGCCCTTAACCCTCAACTGCGGCAATGAGAAGATGGCAAGCAATGAAATTAACGAATAACTCTAACAGGAGTCTAATATACTGCCAATATAGTATTGCATGAACAGTCCTAGTTCTAGTTATCACATCATCATGGTGCAAATTTGGTTTAGTTTAAGATCATGGCTTCCCTTTTTTAATCTGAAGCTTATAAACTAGCACATGATCTATTACATTCTATTATTTTGCCTTTTATCGTTTTAGATCGTGCACACATGTAATGAAGCCACAAGTCACTAAGCTCATGTCTTGAAATTGTAATATGTAAGTGGAATATAATCTATAACACTTTTAATTTGCTATTTTAAGTTGTTGATTTAATAAAAAGAATGCCAGTGGGTTTGTTTATTTGAATCACTCTTCTGTGAAGAAAATGTGTTAATGGTTTGAAGTATAAGCTGACCGAGCATTCAGCTGCTACACTTCCAGCTTACTTGAAGTAAATGTTATTCATCATTTTATCCATAAAATAGTCTATCCTAGAGATAATCAAATGCTGTTTTCTCCCAAGTCCTCTGTGAAAAAATATGTTTTTGTAAGACTTTAAATGAATTATACTTTTAATTATTTAATATGCAGTGCCCTCCACTAATATTGGCACCCTTGGTAATCATGAGCAAAGGCGGCTGTGAAAAAATTGTCTTAATGTTTAAACTTTTAATCTTTTGTTTAAAAAAAAAAAAAATCACAAAAATACTCTGCTCTCATGAATATCAAACACTTACAAACTCATCACAGGTTTATAAAAAAAATCTTTGTTAAATATAGGTGTGCAACAATTATTGGCACCCCTATGAATTCATGAGAGAAAACTTTATCTGAAGTATATTCCCATTGATATTTAACTTAGTTGTTTTTTTTTTTTGTTTTTTTTTTTTTAAAATACACCTTGGTGACTAGGAACAGGAAATTGTTCAACCACGAGGTCCTGCTTCACAGGGGTATAAGTATGAGGTAACACATAGACCAAATTCCCTTAGTCATTCATAACACTGGGTAAGACCAAGGAATATAGCTGTGATGTGCGGCAAAATGTTGTTGAGCTTCACAAAATGGGAAGTGGCTATAAGAATATAGCAATAATTAAGAAGTTCCAGTCAACTGGAAGTGTTATGAATCAACCTGGAAGAGGACGTGTGTCTATATTGTCTCAACATACTGTGAAGAGGATGGTTCGAGTGGCCAAAAAATCTCCATGGATCACAGCTGGAGAATTGCAGAAGTTTGCTGTGTCTTGGGGTCAGAAAGTCTCCAAAACTACAATCTGAAGTCACCTACATCACCACAAGTTATTTGGAAGGGTTTCAAGAAAAAAGCCTCTACTCTCATCCAAAAACAAACTCTAGCGTCTTCAGTTTGCCTACTGGAACTTAAGATGGGATCGGGTTCTATGGTCAGATGAAACCAAAATAGAGCTTTTTGGCAATAAACACCAGAGGTGATTTTGGTGCACTCAGAGAGGTAACCATATGGAAAAGTGCCTCATGCCCACTGTTAAATATGGTGGTGGCTCTTTAATGTTTTGGGGCTAATAATAATAATAATAATACATTTCATATTGGGCTCAAATGGCATTTGGTGATTTTTTTTTGTAAGTATATTTACAGTATTGAACATTTCTTGTTTGATACAGTTTAATATACAGCCCAAAACATAAATTTCAGCATGACATACAGTACTGTAGTTACATCAAACTGTCAGACAGCGGTGTTGCACTGAATAGTGCTTGCTTGAGCCGGTACCGCACGACAAATATGTGCTTAAGTTCGAGTTCAGAATTGCGCATAACTGAGAAAGCCACTGTTTTACTCAAACTCCATCCCATGTGTGTAAAACTGAAGTGTAAATATAATGCACAGTTTCAGTACTAAACCCTCAATATACAGGTGTAACTCAACTATGAATACAACCGTCTGTCTTCTGTGAACATTTATCATGTGCTAAAAACAAATCTCACTCAGAAACAATACCCACTTTCTCAGAATGAGTGTAAATAGAGCATTGAAATAGTGTGGGTACTTTAAGAAAATGATGTGTAGTATAGTCTAGTCTAGTTGTTGATGACTTTAATATTGAGGTAATTACTATGACCTCGACTAAGGATGTGTCTCACTTGGCTCCCTAGGTCATAAATCAGTATATAGTGTACATGAGTTTGGGCACTGGTAAGCACCCTGGCTCACTACACATTGGGACAATAAAAACAAATTTCTGGGGATATGACTATGTACTCATGTTGTGAAATGTCACCAAAAAGTAAAAACTTTAAAATATTTCAGTTTTATATGTCATGTAGTTTAATCACACGGATTTCTGTCATGGTACTTCAAGCAGGATAGTAGGCTAGCTAGCGGATTTTTTAAATGACTTAAAAGTCGTTAGACTTAAACAAACCGTATATAGAACGTCAAATAAAGTTAAAAATTACGAACGCAAGTGATCATTTGAGAGCCAAAACAACGATAACAAGCTGCTTACATTTGTAGACGAAGTTGGCTGAGAGTTCGTCCCCCGTTTTTTTCGAGTTGAGAAGCTTCAGAAAACATGACGTCATTTCCAATAAGGGAACATAGTGAGCTTCGATCAATGCTCCCTGGTTTTTTGTGCTGTGGGATTTTTTTCAGGAGCGAACATTCCAGTGCACTGGAAGGATTTTGTGATTGAGACAGCCCTTAGTCAACCTTGGTCAATCTTCTCTCAGTGTAAGGCACACCAGCTTTCGTCTTTTGCATTCAGTTTGTTGTAAATAAAACATTTCAAATGTTCAATTAAGATAAGTAGCTTTAATTGAAAACCTCGGTCAGGGTGCAGGCCTCATCGTTTATCAGAAAGGGTTACTTCAGCACCCACCCAATTACTTACTGTCCCTCTCGAAATGCCACAAACTGCAGGCCATTTCAGACGCAATCATCTCAACAGGGAGAACATCAGGGGAAAGGAAACATGAAACACAGGGGGTGAGGAGGAGATTAGACAGCGGATGAATCCTGCAGAGACCCCGATTACGAGATCATGAATGACGAGTGTGTGTGTGTGTGTGTGTGTGTGTGTCCTACAGCGTTTGGGACAGAAAAAGTCAGCTGCCTTTGTGGGGTGCAATATACTGTATGATACGCAGTCCAATTCTGTTGTCGGAGACAAAAATTTGGGCATTAATTTGAGACATAACATTGTTACTATTACACAAAAGGCTTGTTTCTATTTACGTGACCCCATTTTCTGCACAAGCCCGGATCACACTAATTAATGGCATAACCAGAACGTAATCAATTTGTTGAATCGCTGGTCTGCTGTTAGAACATCTTCATCATTTAATATGAGAAAGAGAACACGACATAGCACAGTATTTTATAGAATTCAGCCAAGGTTTTACTGGGATCATTACTTGAGTAATAATGAGTAATAATAGTAATACTATTAAAAGCCTGCTGAAATCATGCAGTGGAGGTCAGACGTCAGATAGAAATAGCCATATCAGTGATTTGCATCACCATTGCCCACCAGCTGCACTTTTTCTATGTCCTTCCAGTGGAGCAGCGTAAACTAATAGAGCTTCGTGATGGACAGCGCAAAGGGCCACCTGTCTGTGTGCTTCTGACAGCATGGAAAATATATACAGTGCATGGAGGAACAAATCTTCCCAACTGGCTCCTCCACCAGAATCACCTTCACTCCCATGCTCAGGGAAGCTGAACTAATTACAAAGTATTGACACGTGGGATGGAATCGTTTACAGCTGAGCAGCCGGCAAACAAAATTCCAATATGGCTCGACCTTCGGTAAACACAGAGGACAGTTTTCCTTAATAAGTGTTTTATTTTATGGCCTTTAGCATAAAGCTAGATGCATTTAGTGTAGAGGAGTTGATTTGAGCAGGTGTGGATGAGAGAGCTCAGATACAGGATATTTTTTGGTGGCTTACAGACCAAGATGACACACCAAACCCCACCCCACACACACACACGCACACACACACACACACACACACACACACACACAAACCCCAATCAGTTTTGCAGGAAGTAATTGATCAATCTGACAAATTTCATCAGTGCCTTTTCTGACGGCTGCAACTGATGAAGCAGTAGTAACACTCTTTCTCTGACAGGCTTAAGAGAGTCCTGGTGTCTCTCTGTGTGTGTGCAAATATGTGTGTGTGTGTGTGTGTGTGTGTGTGTGTGTGTGTGTGTGAGTGTGTGTGTGTGTGTCTCACAGTGATTTGTTATGAAAAAGAGTGAAGGAACTCCCAGGCCTGTCAGCTGGACTCCTGCAGCTGACAATACCTCTTAAAAATGATTACTTCTTTACAGATTACTTCTTTACTTCTGTTCTTTGCAGTGTTGACTTCCACTGTAATTAAAGTGAATATTAAAATTATCAATATTAAAATTGATATTGATTTGAATTACCTTTGTCAATATTAATATTTTGCCACTTGAAAATGCATTGTGTAACCACATTAACGTGGATTATTCAACTATTTAAGTGACTGAATGGTGTAGCAAGATGTGTTATGCGCTCAATAAATGCGAACTAGTGAGGGAAGTAGTCGGAAACTATTTTGTGTAACGTATCAATTCAGTAGATCAGTCTGTGTTGTAATGACTTGTCTAACTGTCACAGTTGCTTCCTGTTTTGGTCTTCCTCTAGTCTTTGTCATTAAATCTTAGGCATTTTCTGGTTTGGTCGTAGCTCTGCCCTGTCACCTGTACATCTTTAGTTACCTGGCCTTTTCATTAGTAGTACGTAGCAAGGGCTCCTTTTCTAACTTTGTGTATATATTTACAGTATATAGCTCTTCTCTGCCATAGCCTTTTGGTGCTGGTTGTTGGTTTGATGTTTTTTCTGCTACCCATAGTTGTTTTTCCCTGTAGTTTGGATGTTTCTGTAGAAGGGCAGTGGTGGCTTGGCGGTTAAGGCTCTGGGTTACTGATCAGAAGGTCAAGGGTTCAAGCTGCCACTGTTGGACCCTTGAGCAAGGCAATTAACCCTCTCTGTTCCAGGGGCGCTGTATCATGGCTGACCCTGCACTCTGACCCCACTCTGACTCTTCCTGACATGCTGGGGTATGTGAAGAAAAGAATTTCACTGTGCATATGTATATGTGATCAATAAAGACTCATTATCATTATCATTCATGCTTCACTTAATTTTGTGCATTATGTGTTATAATTTTTCCAGTGTTATACATGCTACTGTTTTATAAACAACATATTCCAGTCGACTGTCCTTTTCATATTCTCAGCTATAGCTGCAACGTGTGCAGAAAATTAGAGCCTGCTAAAATTCCAAGCTATCCTGTACCTGTACTCTGAATTTACGCAATTTGGGTACTAATGCAACAGTTTGTGTTCTTCTTAACAATAGGAACTTACTATCTGGAAATCAAACTTGTAGGGTATTTAAAAACCAAGCATTAACTGGAAAGGAGAATATTTTACCTGCTCTCATTAGTTTATGTAACTGCTGCTCTGCCCCTTCCCTTCTCTGCTCTCTCTCTCACCCACACCTGACCCCAAGAAGCACTCATGTCACTACCAAATTGGAAACAAAGTGGGTTACTTTCTCAAAACAGATTAATAAATAAAGTGTGGTTTTAATGGAGGAAAAATATACAGTTTGTAATATGCCTGGGCACAGCACCAAAGTATCACCTGTATGTGGGAAAGAAAACCTCAAGCACATTTTAGATAAATAAGTTCAGTACTGCAAATAGCATTGCAAAGAAGTCCACGGTGTGCTATAGGGCTCCGAATTGATTAGATGTAACAGACTTCATTGTTCATAATATCAAGAGAGAGAGCCAATTTTGTCCTGTTAAAGGCATGATCAGAGAAAGCAGCAGGTAAATAATAGGGCTGTGTGTGAGGCCACATTTACCTGAACCCTCCTCCCTCGTGGCTTTTATCTCCTATTCTTTTATCTTCATGCATTCCTGTCATAGGCTAGTCACCTGTATGACCCCAAGATGCCAGTAATTATGCCTATGTGGGCCAAAGTAACTATAATGGGTTGGTTATCTATAATAAGAAACATATATTATGTTTCTTAAGAAGACACTAAACAGAAATATCACAGGAATTTACATTCAGCTATATGAAACATGGATTATACAGAAAGGGTATATAATGAGACAGGATGATTTTGGCTGTAATTATTTTTTGAAATGGCACAAGAATATGGTTGGAGAGAAGAATGCTTTGAAATATCTCTGTGTTATGAAGTATGTGTGAAAACGCACATCCGCTGTCTCAGCTGGATACAGGTACACACTGCAGAATGAACTTCATTGGACTTGACATTATTTTTAAATGACTCGACTTGTTCCACAAAGCAGCTGCTTGTGAAAACTCGCACGTCTATTTCTGCGACGGGATTCTCACCTTCGCTCCTTTATCTCCTGCTAATTAGCAATACCGCTAACGAGAACTCCGACGCATACATCCAGCACATACATTTTCCCCAATTTCCCCTATACAGTTCATGTGAGGGTGAAAAAAACGCTTTTGTTAAAAAAAAATTTAAAAAAAAGAAGAAGAAGAAAAAAACTTGCACAGATAGAAAACTAATTAACTTTTGTGGGCTCATAAAATCCAAATGGGGTTCTCACCCAACAGAGATTATTTTTAATTAATCTGGTATGAAATGAAATGCGTAACTAAATGAAAAAGCTGGACTTTGCAGATATTATGTTTCACAAACATCAGTCATAATGCTGACATGCTTTAGCATCACAAAATAGAACATTAAATTCACACGAAATATCCGAAACAAAACAAACTAATTACCAGGTTAGAGCACTTTAGCACTGGAAGACGAGTGTGTGTGCAGCTGAATTTGTTTGTGTGTCTATATAGTTTCAGAGTTTGCACTTGCAGTGGCATTAGAGTATGACAGTGGAGATGTTTGTGTGTGACTGTAAAAGATCTTATGTTGGTCACCTGATTGGCAGGGTGACTCTGCATCTGTCTAACTGTCAGTCATCCAGCACCTCTCATATCGTTTAATATACTGCAACCCTTAACACACAAGCCTCTTCAGCTCCTTCACTCAAAATGAGAGGGTGCTATATTCTCTATATAACGGTCACCTTTAGCAAAACCAGGCCAAAGATACAGAGTGTAGATGAAGTGAAATTAACTAGAATAGGTCTGAGAGTGTGGATGAACTGTTTCTTATTTTTAGTTTTTTTTTTTTTTTTTTGCTTTTTATTTAGTTTCAGTGTTGGAAATCACATCCCACATTATCAAAGGTATTATATTATTATAAGTCAACAATTATAAGTTATTATATTATTATAAGTCAACTCAAACCTAATGTGTTCTATCAATGGAAAGTTCAGGAATAGAAAGCTCTCTGGTTCTAATTAACAGATAAAATATTACTTGACAAAAGTAATAAAAGGTCTGTACTGCGGAGGTCCATGGAATTTAGTTTACAAATAAATGGGTCCCTAGCTGCAAAAGGTTTCAGCTCCCCTGCACTAAACCACATTTAAACTGTAATAAAACTTTATACTACAGTGCTGTTGCTCAATGCTGATTGATCATAAAGTGTTGATTAAGTCTCAAGCTGGACAGTGGTTCTGGATGAAAAGTTTATATTACGTAAGGGATAATCCAAGGCTAGGTGTGCATTACATGATTTTAATGCACGATGTGGTTGCCTCCATGGAGTAATGCACACCTAGCCATGGATTGTCCCTTAATATAAACATGCCATGGTCACGTTCCAGCACTGACAAGTTAAAGCTGTCATTGATGTTTGCAGTGCAATATTTGACTGAAAGGATAAAAATAACAATTCTTTTTCGTTAGTTATTTTATATGCAGGTCGTTAGATGTAGAATTCTGCCCGCATTAAATCGTACACAGAGATAAAGTAGTGCGAAAAGATTACATTTATTTGAATGAACTAAAATAAATAGTTATTAGAGAGAGATAGAGAGAGATGTGTGCGTGTGTGAATTACCTGTATCTTTACCGTGTCCCTATTAATAATGAAGCTGTGAGTTTAACTACTGTATGCAACTGAAACTGTACTTTACTATGGTTACAGTTGTTTATAGGCAGCACATTAATTTAGAACAGTGATCAAACTGACTGGAACTACCTGTGCATTATACGGTTTGAATGCATACCTTCCAGCCAGTCAGAATCGAGTATTCAGGCAGACCATGTTATAATGCACATTATACTGTAACTTCTATAGTAACATCTTACACAGGAACTTGAATGGTGGATGCTTCACAAAAATAGATTTTTTAAATGTATATAATTGGTGATATGATGACGTTTTCTGTGAAGAGATGTTTATTTCACATTTTGGAAGTCTCCTGTGTCAGCACTCTATAAAAGTCAGAGGTAAAGCTGCTTATTTAAGTTTTCACACACAGGAAAGTCTTCAGATAGAAGATTTTGTGGGTGTCTCAGCAACATGACAAGCTGCTATTTTTTGTCTTATTTAAGTTCAAGAAAGAGAAAAAGAGAGAGGCTGGTGAGGGAACAAATGCTACAATGTATGTGATAACAAGAAAATACTTTCCAGAACGTTAAACACAATAAGTATAAACAAATAAAAAGTAAGACATTCTTTATTTAATAAAAAATTTTAATCGTTGGCAAATTGCTGAGGCATAAGAGGAATAAAAAACTTTCATAATGATTCATAATGGAATATTTGGAAGAAATTACACTGAGAAAGAACAGTGAAAATAGTAGCCACCCTGTCATTGATTATTTTCCTATAATAGAATAATAATAAGGAAGGCTTTATTTGTCAAATATACATTACAGCACTGTGAAATTATTTTTTTTGTTAGGAAGCTGGGGTCAGAGTGCAGGGTCAGCCATGATACGGTGCCCCTGGAGCAGATAGGGTTAAGGGTTTTGCTCAAGGGCCCAACAGTGCCAGCTTGGCAGTGCTGAGACTTTCTAACACGCTCGGTCATGTTTTATTCCATAAACACTGAGTGAGTAACATGCTACATTGAAGAGAAACAGTTAAATAAATACACAGATTTCAACAGAAAGAAAAACTTTAGGTTACTAACGTAACACAGGTTCTCTGACAACAGGAGTGAAGTATCTCACTATGAGAACCGCCTTGGGCGTGACCGATCCTGGAAGCACCAATAACACCACACCTGTCAGTTGACAGACCAATCACAGCCGTGAAAAGGAAGTCCCGCCTCCCTAATATAAAACACTGCTGAAGGTCCCTTCCTTATTCTCAGCATATCTCTTTTCCATGCCACTGCAAGGAGGAAAGTTTGGTGAGATACCTCACTCCTTTTATCAGAGAACCAGGGTTACATAAGTAACCTGAAGTTCTCTTTCAAACTTTTTGTTTGGTATCTCACTATGGGATATAGACAACCCCCGTATTGCAAATATGCTGTCCGAAGGAGACCAGCCAACTGACTCAGTGATGCATATAAGTGTACGTACACAGATAAGTCCCAATCTATTCCACCAAGAATAAATAAAGAGACGTATGAAGGGGGAAAAACATTGTGTGAGGGTGGTTTTATTAAACTCACTCTTAGGATCAAATGAACCAGTGACGGCTCCATAACATCCAGCCTATAAAATCGGACAAAAGTGTGAGTCGATGCCCAATCTGCCACCACACAATTGTCCTGGACTGAAATACCCTTGAACAGTGCCGAAGAAGTGGCCACGCCTCTGGTAGAATGGGCCCTCAGACTCTCTGGAGCTTCAAGTCCCATGCTATTATAACATAATATGAGGGCTTCCACCACACAATGAGACAGGCACTGGCGTGAAATAGGATTAATTTTCCACAGTGCTTTTGTTTTGTCCATAAAATGATGTAAAGAACGAACTGGGAACAAGCAATGCAGCCGCTCCTCCTCCGATGAGGAAAAAGGTGGCGGATGAAAAGCTAGTAAATCCACCAGTTTACAGGCGAGAGCTGACTCGCTCACCTTAGGCATGAACGCTGGATTGGTCTTGAGAGTTACTCTCAAGAAATCCAAAACGAAATGCACGAGTCATTTACCGACAAAGCACGAAGCTTACTAACTCACTTCGCGGTTGTAAGAGCGAGTAACAAAGCAGCCTTCAGCAAAAGGAGCTTTAAATCAATACTCTCTAAAGGCTCAAAAGGGGGCTGGGAGAGTGCGTTCAGGACCACAGACAGATCCCATGGTGGAATCAGTGGTTTAGAAACCCTGTTTAAACAATGCGCACCTGCATACAAGAGGGTGCTGACCCATTGTATTAGTATCAACCCATACATTGATATCGCAGCAAGATAAACCTTAATGGTAGAGAAGGCTCTGCCTTTATCTAAAAGTTCCTGCAGAAAACATAACACATCCGTGACAGAACAAAGAAAAGGAACAATGCGTCTTTCCGCACACCATCGTTCAAATATACTCCATTTCCGATCGTACACAGAGCGTGTTGGAGCTGCTCTTGTGCTCTGGATCATTTCAATCACCCTCAGTGGCAAGCTCAAAATGCTTAAGTTCAGCCTCTCATGGGCCAGGCCCAGAGAGCTACTTTACTCCCCTTGTGCTCGCGAGAGAAGATCCCTGAGCAACCGGAGAGGCCAGGGCTGGTCGTACAAGTTAGCCATAACTTCCCCGGCCAATTTGAAGCGATCAGTAATAATGAGTGACCGCTTTCTCTTACTCTTCTTAGAGTTGGTACGATCAGACTCAGTGGAGAAAACGCATAAAGCAGTGCGTTTAGCCACAGGTGCGGCAGAGCATCCACACCCATAGGCGTAGGAGGGGAAGAAAAAGGCCACTGTCTTTAAGGGAGGATAACAACAGATACTTCACGAGTGATCTTGCTTATCCTGTCATTTTGGGCAGAAGAGTGAACTAGGAAGCCTGCAGTTTCTTCCCTCCCCAAGGGTTTGCCTGCCAGTGTCTAGCTGCTGTTGCCACAAACGAAGGTTTCCCTATCGGCTGAGAGGGTTTAGACAGAGCCTCTGACTGCTGAGGCGGG
>JANDJT010000190.1:21817903-21837699 GCA_024331685.1 Stegophilus panzeri | reverse complement strand
AGCCTCTGACTGCTGAGGCGGGGGGGGGCGGGGGGGAGGGGGAGGGGTGTCTGGGGCTCCTAAAGCCCGACTGCCCACTCCTAGGAGGCGGTGCGAAACAGGGCCGAGCTGACTGAGGAGCCCTACCAGTGGATTTACGTGAGAGGCAAGTCCAGAAAGCCTCACCCTCCTGTTTCCTCAGATCACATTGTTGCCGCATGGCTGTGACTGAAGGCTCAAACAGGTCTTTGGGCTCCACCGGAGCATCTAAGAAATCCATCTTCTCTCTGTCCAACAGCCCAGACAGCCCCAGCCACAGATCCCGCTTGCCCACTATTGCCAGGACCATACTGCAACCCCAGCTCTGGATGTTCTCAGGTTGAGATCTGCAATGACGCAGATCTCTTCCCAGAGAGCCGAGTTTGGTGTCCCAGCATCCATTTGGCGTCCCAGCATCCATTGGCGCCCCCCCCCCCCCACATCTCCTTCATGATCTCTGCTTGATGAGCAATGAGGAGAGAGATGGCACTAAGGGCCCTCACCGACAAGGTTGAAGATCGTTAGATCTTCGAGTAAACTGAAGCTGACGCTCAGTACGCCATGGCAGCAAATCTGAGGCAGAAGAAGACACTGCCCTGCGGTTAGGGTGAAGATGATGAGCCACTGACAGCTCATCCAGAGGAGGATTTGACATCCCTAAGTCCTGGAGAACCCTTTAACAGGAACCCTGTGTGAAAAGGGTTTATCCCAGAAATGTCTCATCACCGAAACACATGCAGGGACTGCAGGAACGGGCTGCTTGATGGCACGCAATGGAAGCCTCTTGCCATCATAAAGATCTCTGTCCACTTCCTGGCCCGCCTGTTGCAACGGCCAATCAATAGACAGCTTTTCCGCTGCCCTCTGGCAGATTTCAATAAGGTCGAGCTCCACCTGAACTGGAGAGGGGGACCCGTCGTTCAACGCACTGCCTGGCCGAGAAATATTTGGCGGGAGGATCGCATCGTCTTCATCCTCCTCTTCCTCCTCCTCTAATAGACGAACAATAGCCTAGTCATAGTCATCCTCCTCCTCCTCGCCTACACCAGCTAAGATGTTTAGTCCGAAGAGGGGAGGCAGCTCAGGGGAGACTTCGTCCATTGATTTGCCCCAACTGCGTGACACAGGGGGCTGTTTTTTCTCATTCTCCGTGGGTGAAGGAGAAAGGAAGGGGTCTCCCTTATTAGCGGCCGCGACTCACATTCTTCTCTCCAACACCCTTAACAGGAAGAGAGAACAGTGGGGACAACACTCAGAGTTCACGAGTGCCGCCTGAGCATGTTTCACCCCCAGGCATGCGATGCACAGGGGATGGGAATCCTTGCCCAAAATCATACAGCCACATGCACAGGGACACGAGGCTTCTTTCACCTTTGCTTCACCACCTGCAGAACTAGCAGTCGCCATAATGTAAGAGACAACTTAAACTCACCACAACGTGCTGCTTAAGGAAGAAACAGATAGCTTGAACAGCAATGGGAGAGAATTTGTCGTAACACGTTAACTCTCTTAAAGTATCCCAAGTAAATAAAAAGGCTATTCACCAGAACAGTGAATAAACCTGCTGGCAAAAACAGTTGCATTCAGCAACCGAACTTGACGGCTCGTCTATGAACTGTTAATCAATTATTTTAGCGAGTCTTGCTGAGGATAGCTTCCAGCATGATCTTCATGGGGAAGAGAACGAGAATAAGTAAGGGACCTTCAGCAGTGTTTTATATTAGGAAGGCAGGACTCCCTTATTACGGCCGTGCTTGGTTTGTCAACTGACAGACGTGGTCTTATTGGTGCTTCCAGGATCGGTCATGCTCGAGGTGGTTCCCATAGTGAAATACCGAACGAATGTTTGAAAGAGAACTGTGAAAGTCTATGACGCATGTAGGTTATCACCACAGAAATCATGACAACATCTTCACATCTGGAGCCAGCATTGTTCTCCTGTGTCCACTGTTCTTTCTTTTGCATCTTGAACATTCCATTATGAAAGCACAAGGTTAAAAGTAAGACGTAACTAAATAAGCACTCTTACTTTCATATCGTCGCTAAAGAACAAAAAGTCAGCAGCGTGCGACATGTAGATATAATTTAGAAACTCTTGATAATCGAGCACTTTTCTAGTCAAATATCAAACACTGGCCATGACACCGCTTTGTACAACTCGTCATGATCTTACTGCAACAATCCATCCACAAGCACCGTTTGAACAGGAATAAACTGTCACACAAAAGCAATAAGCACTCTTGAAAATGTATATATTGTAGAGAGAACACTAGCACTAGATATAAGAAATGTAATTCTTTGGCAAATCAGCTCCAGGTTTAAAGACGACTGGTAAAGAGTCTCTTATTCCTAGCCACATCAGTGTTGACAGCTCTGCCTATCACACGTCTTGTGTGAGCAGTCACACACAACACCCCCCCCACCCCCCCAACAAGTGCTCAGCAAGTGGTGCATTGTGAAGAGAGAGGAGGCTGTTGGACCGAAATATAAACCACTTTAGTCACTGCCGCATGCTGTTTCCTTTATTAACACACTGTCGGGTGGAATATTCCTGCCGAGGATTATCAAGTGCTCGCCTAAATCATATTTCTCTCTTTTTTGTTATCTGTCACTTTTTCATAGACAGTTGTGCGTCACATGCACAAAACAACAAGGCAGATATTCAATTTAGATAAAGCCAAGAAACTAAATTCACTCTTGGCTAGACAATGTTGCATTTACCCAAGCAGTCTTTAAAAGAACATGCAACACGGGAGACTGACTGACAGCTCACTAGTGGAAATTTCCAATTATGGACCTCAACGAACTGACACACTGACAAAGGCAAGCAAAAGGTTACATGGAGCCATGTGAAACTAGCTGGAGTTGTGTGCTGCTTCTGTGGTTTTATTTGAAAGTTTGGACAGAGTGAAACTGTCAGAAAGAGCAGAAAACAAAGGGGGAGGAGAGTGAGAAAAGGAAACACATTCTTTTCTTTATCAACAATAAGAATTAGGCAGGTTGATAGATATGGACATGTTCTCACAGTGCTTTGGGGGTTTCCTCCCCAAGTCCAAAGACATGTCCTGTAGGCTGATTGGCATTTCCAAATTGTCCCTATTGTGTGAATGTGTATGTGATTATGCCCTGCAATGGGTTGGCACCCTGTCCATGGTGTTGTGCCTTGTGCCCCGAGTTACCTGGGATAGGCTCCAGGCTCCCCGCAACCCTGTGTAGGATAAGCGGAACAGAAAATAGATGGATGGATAGATATGGACTCTTGGTTTTAATGATATAATATCAAATCTATGATACAGTGATAAAAGAATTTAGCATTTGGTAAAATTCTGCAGACCTGGGCGATAGACTTGAGTTGACTGACGATAGTATGAGGTATCAGAAACAGATTGCGATGCCTGTTAAGTCGGACAATTAAAATGTCTGTCAGAAAACGTGGCGTCTGAAGTTTTAAGATTGATTTAAAAAACTGTTTTGTATCTCATAATATGTCTTTACGTCTAGCCTGTTTTGTACTCCTATTCAAACCTTAACAGCTGTCTGCTTTTGGAGCAAAGTTTGTCTCGAACCTCCAGAGTTGGGGGTTCGATTCCCACCTCCGCCCTGTGTGAGCAGAGTTTGCATGCTCTCCCTATGCTTCAGGGCTTTCCTTCAGGTTCTCCGGTTTCCTCCCCAGTCCAAAGACATGCAATGTAGGCTGACTGGCATTTCCAAATTGTCTGTACTGTGTGAATGGGTGTGCGAATGTGTGTGCGATTGTGCCCTGTGATGGATTGGCACCCCGTCGAAGGCGTACCCCGCCTTGTGCCCCAAGTCTCCTGGGATAGGCCCCAGGCTTCCCGCAACAATGTGTAGGATAAGTGGTAAAAAATGGCTGGATGGATGGATGGATATATCTGGCCACTCCCCCCTTCACCGCTCCAGCCTGCACTCCTCCAAAGCCACGAGTGATACTATTGTTAATGATCATTATGGGGCGTGATAGGATGATAGTGTGTGTGTATATATACATATATATTGCACATGATCTAACAAGTCTACTATTCAATAATGTATTTGTTAAAGGAACAAGATGGGCAACTTGCTGGACCTACCGCTACTAAATCCAATCCAATATAAATATATAGTTGCCCCAATGCCCCAAATGAAATATCATCTCTCTCTCTCTCTCTCTCTCTCTCTCTCTCTCTCTCTCTCTCTCACACACATTGTAGTCTAACTCTCTGTCTTTGTGGTATATTTCCAGTGTTAATAGCTAAATTACACAATCCCCTTAGTACAGCACTGTAACCTTCAGGCAAACCTTCAGTTTTTGTCAGCTGAACCCCTTCAACCTAAATTATTTGATACAAGTACCTCTTGGAATTTTAAGTAGGCTAACATTAATTAACCTTTTGTAATGATGCCATGTACAAAACTTGTTACTTAAAGCAGTGACTGTTCAGTTTGTGAAATATATTAACATTTTCAGGATTTTTTTTGTTTGTTTTTATCATTATAACTGTACTATGTCAAATTTAATTATATATATTTTTAACATTTAATTAAACATGACATTGATATTTCCATCAGACTTTTGAACCCTCTACAATGACACTACAAACCCCAAACCATGGCTTAAGGAAACCTTAAGGATATATTTGAGCTCCGTTGATGTTTTTTTTTTTTTTTTTTTTTTTTTTTTTAAAATAAAAAGCTCAAAACCATTCCTATCATTTGATCCCTATAAAGCGAGAACAACCCCACACACACACACAAGTTACAGAGAGGGTGCATGCTAATTAAGTTGGGAGATATACATAAACAACACAACATATTTAATAAAACAACTACATAATATGAATCAAGCTGAAATGTTTTTCTAAGGTCAAGATGCATTCAGTGTGTAAAAGTAACTTAATTATCTGTATCTCTTGGCAACCCTCCAAAAGACATAGGCAATAACTGCCTGCCGCTTTAACTGTCTTTGAGATTGCACAGAGTCACCAAGGTAAGGGTAGATTTAACAAAGCTAATAAAGTTGGCCATTTTTGCCCAGTTTGTTCCACCTTCTCCACCACATCCTCGCCATCCATTACAGCAAGTTTCACTGACAACATTTGGAATGGCATCAAACACACAAGTCAAGTGTGTATGGAAAAAAAAAAAATACATGTAAAAGTGCATGGGTATCTTTCACATGCAGAAGGTTTGCAGTCTTTCTTCCAGAAAGCCTTTCATGAAGATGCACACTGTGAATTCTGAAAAGATGGGCAGCTTTTTGAGAGTAGCCCTTGAAGTCTGTTCACTGGAACTTGCAAAATTAAGAAGCAGTGACTGTACATACTATATGCAACGCAAACATGGCTTTTGTTTCCTGTCTCTCTTCATCACTGCAGCAAGAATCCTTTGAGAGTGAAATCTCCATTTCACATTATTTAATACAAAAATCAGCTCAGTGCTTTCTGCCACAAGCCGGAGGAGCTGCTTTCAGAACCGAGGACAACTCACTGCAACGTGCCCACTAAAGCATGGCCACCGTGTCAGTCTTAACTTCCTCTCTTACCATCACTTCTATTCCTTTTTCCCCCATCAATGGAAATGTGTCATTTGCTGTGTTGAAATGGTCAGCTAAATTGCAGCACATAATATAAGCAACTGAAAAAGAAGGCCTTAGGGAAAAAAGGGCCTACTTCTGTTTGAACAATGGCAAAAAAAAACCCAAAACAAAAAAGAGTGACTTTTGTTTCTAACCAAACTGACTCAAAAACAAAAAATAATGCAGTAAATAAATGAAACAGTTCTTTTCCAATCTTGAGTCTGTCAGTTCTGAGGCTGTCATGTGCAGTGCTATTCCTGTGCAGCTTGTAGTACTAAAGCGCTGGAAGAAAGATGTGCGAAACGCAGAGCAGAGCTTCTTTCATAGCGCTGTTGCAGGTCCCAAAAGGCAAGTTAGAAAAACAGCTATCCTTGGTTACAGAAGATTAGAAATAGTAACTAAATTGTACAATTTAAGTATAAAATGATATCCAAAAAGTGCTACCCACAGAGAACTCGTGCTTATCCTCTTATGATAGAAAGGGTGAATGCATTATCAGGAAGCTAACGAGAATACAATAATTGTTGTTCATCATACAATTGTTCATTTGACTGATCGAGTGGCATTCCGAGAGTGCATTATTTACTATAACCTCACTGGGACATTTCACGGTGTGTATCATTCTGCTTGTCTGTTTTCGCCAGATAAAATTCCACTTCCTCATTAGAAACAGTTACTAGAGTAGAGTTAACGACATCAGCAGCAGCTGTATGTCAATCAATGTAAATGATTTAACATAGAAAAGTAGGAAAAATATATATATTTTACATTTTTAAAGATTTAAAGAAATTTTTTAAATCTAATTGTTATATCACAGCAAACCATTGACTATATTTCCCATCCTGCACTGCAGCCTACAAACATGGCCGCCATGGACTGCAATTCCCAGAACACTCATTCATTCTATCAGGCACACTTGCATCCAATCTCATACACAATCACACCACAGTTTAAAAGGACTTTCGAGGCATTCACTCTTTGCGAAGTATTGAGTGTTATCACTGAACCAAGCGTCTGTACCCTATTCCTCATTTTGATTCATGTTCATTGATCTTGCTTCTTGTTCCTCGTTCTCGATTCTCGCCTTGTTCATGCCTGTTTACAGATCGCCTGACCCATTGCCTGTTTCTTGACCACACTATTGTCTCATGATTTGGATTTGTCTGCCTGCCTCTCTTTATTAAAAGCTCTTATCTGCACTTGCATCCGTCCTAACCTTCATTACGTTAAATACGTGACACTAATCAGTCGCTTGCAATCAGTTTGTAATTATAAAATAATAATAATAATAATAATAATAATAATAATAATAATAAGACAATGTCCACAATATCTCCAAAAAACATACTGTGACCCACTTTATTATAATAACGGTATTATATTGTCATATTGCCCTGCCGTACTGTAGTGTTTATCTGTTAGTTTTTGTTCAGGATTTTAGATACTGTTTAATAGGCCTAATGCAGAACGACACTTTGATACACCATAAAGCTTGTGCATTTTGAACAGTAGAAAACTGCATGATAGTTTAATCTCATGGAGAACAGTCCGGTGTATCCACTGATATGTGGAATAGGTCAAAATGTGCTGTTTAAAAACACGGTGCTCGCATGCAAATGAGTTAATAAATAAGATTTAGTATGAGTTTTAAATGCTGGAAAATAAAGGTTGTAGGTGTTAAAAAATGGGGGTGAAATCTTTACAACCGCTGTATGTTTTGTTTTATTTTGTTATTTAATTCTACAATGCCTCTGCTTCAAATCAAATTTTAATATAGTGTTCTGTTACAAAAAAAACTTTTAGTGTGGTGGATATGAGCAAAGTGCAATAAATGCAGCATCAATATAAGGGGAATGGCGAAATAACTTTTATATAAGGCACATTAAACCACAGAGAAATGTTGGTTAGTTTAGATAGTAAGTGCATTATTGTCTAGCCTGAGTTCCAACAAATGAAGTTATGTTACATTTTGATTCTTTTTCATGCTTTCAAATAAGTGTTATTTCATTAGATTTAGTGTGTAGAGTTTCGTCAGATGCTAAAAAATCTAGGCGGAACCTTGTATAATAGGCACTGCAGTGTTTTCCTTAGAAATTATGTAATGTTTCATAAAACATCTATAGCTAATGATTGAGGTGTTGGCTAAAGTGTGTGAATAAAGACTAGCCTAAAACTCACAACTTGTGAACATCTCTGGATGATACTTAGGGAGAAATCAAGAGGAGCTTCTTCTAGAAGAAAAAAAAAAGGAATTTAGTCTGTGACTAAATAAAATTGTCTACCACTCAGACATAGTAGGATAAAAAGAAGTGGAAAAAGAATGTCACGTGAGAGAGAAGGAGGTATGAAAAATAAAGAGGGTTATGTATGTAATGGAGAAAGGGAAGGAAAGAAAGTTAAGGAAAAGAGATACTGAGAGTACAGAGAGAGAATAGGAGGAATAGGAAGGTGATCGGCAAACTGAGGAGAAGGCAGAACTTTTTAATGGGCTGAGAAACTGCAGGCCGGTTTTAGAGAAACTGACCTGATGTGTACACACAGACTCCTGAGAGAGGATGTAATGCTCGTACCCAGCATCCTCTCCTCTATTCACAGCTTATATTTACAGAACACTTCAGAGGAGAGCAGGAGACAGAGCGGGAAGGAGGAGCACAAGTGAGCTATATTTGGAGTCCTTATGGTTGGCAGTAAGTAAGACAGTAGCGAGTGTCTGTGTGAAAGAGGTGAGACAGCTGTCACTGCCAACAGCAGCACTAACCAACAGGGTGAGAGAAGGGCAAGGCATGATGGGTAAAAGTGGCAGGGAAAGTGTGGACTGCTTTCTTTAAAATCCTCGATCGCAGACAGATATTCACTCACACGTTACAATCATGTCAAATAGGGTAAGACAAAATCACAATACAAATTATCTCCAAAATACACATTCCTCACACAATCATACTGTATTAATTAGCACAAAAGAAATACTGTTAATACTGCACAAAAGAAAGTGTTGAACATGTTATCACCACTAATACGTCAAGTTCTGTGTTATTCCTTGGGGCTGTCAGAAAAAAATGTGCACTATTTTAAATTTTAATAATATTGTAACAGGTGGGTGTAGCTTAGCAGGCGGGAGTGATTCAGGGAATGAGTCAAAAGGTAATAGCTGTTGAAATCTCTCTCTCCCAACACTAAGCGGCATGAGGAAGCTACAGCACATGCCGAAAGCGGGAAGGTAGCAATATGTCTGTTAGTTAATTCTATGGCACAGACCTTTTTAGTCAAATAAAAAT
This sequence comes from Stegophilus panzeri, assembly GCA_024331685.1. Classification (NCBI taxonomy): domain Eukaryota; kingdom Metazoa; phylum Chordata; class Actinopteri; order Siluriformes; family Trichomycteridae; genus Stegophilus; species Stegophilus panzeri. The sequence goes on along the minus strand of JANDJT010000190.1, from coordinate 21,828,831 downwards.
CACTGACAGCTGTGATTGGCTAAATAATGGCCCAAATATCTGAATATTCCTAAAGGATAGCAAAATCTTCATTCCCTGTAAGGATTTAATGAAAGACAAGACAAGACAAGACACTGACTCACTCACTGACTCACTCACTCACTGACTCACTCACTGACTCACTCACTCAATCACTCACTCACTGACTCACTCACTCACTGACTCACTCACTCACTCACTCACTCAATCACTCACTGACTCACTCACTCACTGACTCACTCACTCACTCACTCACTCACTCACTCACTCACTGACTCACTCACTCACTCACTGACTCACTCACTCACTGACTCACTCACTGACTCACTCACTCACTCACTCACTGACTCACTGACTCACTCACTCACTCACTGACTCACTCACTGACTCACTGACTCACTCACTCACTCACTCACTGACTCACTGACTCACTGACTCACTCACTGACTCACTGACTCACTCACGGTTGTGGAGGATCGAGAGCCTGTCCTGATTAACACTAGGCATGTGATGGGAATACACCCTGGATGGGACACCAGTCCATCAAAGGGCACCAGACACTAGAAATGCGGACACATGGAGAACATGCACCGAAACTCCACAGACAGTAACCCAAGTTCAGGATCAAAAGCAGGACCCTGGAGACGTGAGGTAGCAACACGACTCACCCAGTAGAATACAAATAATAATAACAATCACCCCATTACATTGAAATAATGATCTTTAAACATATACTTAATCAACTTGTTCAAACAATGAACTTGTTTTCAGTAACAAATGACCCAAGCCAAATCACAAATGAGGCAAATCAAAATGCTTGCTCAAATTATAAAATTATAATGAAGCAACAAAAATGACAATACAATTGTAGATGTTTATCAAATTGCATTCTAATGAACAACTGAGTTTCTCATTCACGCATTTTCCCCACCTGAACAAATACACTACATGGACAAAAGTTTGTAGACACCTGACCATCCCTCCTATATGTGGGGCTTCCCTAAACTGTTGGCACACAGTTGGGAGCAGATAAGTGTATATAATGTCTATGTATGCTGTAAAATTAAGATTTTCACTGGAACTAAGAAGCTCAAACATGTTCCAGCATGGCAGGGCCTATGTGCACAAAGAAAGCTCCATAAAGACATGGTTTGCCAAGTTTAGAGTGGAAGAACTTCAGTGGCCTGCACAGAACCCTGACTTCAACACCACTTAACCCATCTGGCATGAATTGGAACGTCGACTGCACACCAGTCCTGCCTGACCTTACAAATGCTTTTGTGGCTGTATGAGCAAATCCCCACAGCCACGTTCCAAAATCTAATGGAAAACCTCTCCAGAAAAGCAGAGGTTATTATAACAGCAAAGGGGGATTAAATGTAGAATGTGTGTGTAATGGTCAGCTTTTGGCCATACAGTGTATGTGGCCATGCAGTGTATATGGCACCTGACCATCACACCCATATATGCCCATTCCAAAACCATGGGCATGAACCCAGAGCTGCTTCACACTTTGCTGTTATAATAACCTCCACTCTTCTGGCAAGGCTTTCCACTAGATTTTGGAGCGTGGCTATGGCCATTAGTGCTCATTCAGCCACAAGAGCATTAGTGAGGTCAGGCACTAATGTCAAGTTAGAAGGTCTGGTGTGCAATCTGCTTTCCAATTCAACCTAAAGGTATTCAAACTATTATCTAACGGGTTTGAGGTCAGGACTGTCCACTCGAGTTTTTCCACATCAACCTTGGCAAACCCTGTCTTCATGGACCTCGCTCTGTGCACAGGGGCATTGTCATGCTGAAGAGGTTTGGGTCCTTTAGTTTCAGTGAAGGGAAACTGTAGTGCTACAGCATACAATGACATTCTAAACAATTGTGTGTTGCCAACTTTGTAGCAACAGTTTGCTGAAGACCCACATATTAGTGTGATGGTCATGTGTCCACATACGTTTGGCCATATATTATACATTTGAATAATATATAATTATACAATCAGACTGTATAATTCTGACTTGAAACCCATAGAAAATGGGTTCAGTTGGGGTGAACTGAAGAGGAGAGTCCACCAGCATGGACCTCGAAATGTGAAGGATCTGGAGAGATTCTGTATGGAGGAATGATCTCAGATACTTTTCCATGTATTTTCCAACCTTATCAAGTATTATAGGAGAAGACTCCGTGCTACCTCCCTTTGCCAAGATAACAGCTCTAAGTATTGGCTAAACTGGTGCCAATAATTGTTGCACACCTATATTTAACAAAGTTATTTTTTTTATTATTATTATTATTATTTTATTTTTTTTTTATAAACCTGTGTTTTGTTTGCAATTGTTTGATATCCTTGAGAGCAGAGTATTTTTGTGATTTTTTTTTAACAAAATGACTAATATGTGCCTGTTAAAACTGCTCACATATAATATCACTTCAACCGAAAATTATATTTTATATAAAAAAAAAAACTAAAAAAAAACATTAGTGTTCCATTTGAGATGATACTACCATTCTAAAATTCACACACTACACAGCAGTGGTGGACAGTAATGAAGTATATTACTGAAGTATTTCCATTTGGGGAGACTTTTTACTTTAACTCCACATTTCAAAGTCAAATATCTTACTTTTTACTCTACTGCATTTTGCGAAATCAGTCATTCCTTTTTATTTATGAGTATATAAAAACTTAACTGGTCAAACTAAGAAGCATGTGGCAAGCAGGGTACAGGGCGCGCTTTGTTTTGAACTTGTTTTGGTCACCCCTGTTGGCGGGCTCTACTTTTCGGTTCAAAGTCAGTGCAACAGCGTAAAATTTTGAGAGTGCCAATGCCTTCATAAATGATTGAAGAACTCTAACTGACTCTAACTTGCCACAACACCCATGGCCTTATTTGTGGGAATTTTTTGAAGTAGTTGAAAAGAAGAACGAGTCGTTTATTTTTAAGAGCCTTCTCTGAAATTCGGTTTGTGATTCAGACAGGTCAGAGCCAGTGTTAGGGTATCAATTGTGACAATAATGCTGACTGTCTTCACTGAAACATCACCTGCAATCATTACCATTAAAAATCATACAATTGTTACATACCTGCTTTTGTACAAAGACTTCACTGAGAATTTACCAATTAAACATGTTTTAGGGAAGTGGTAGCTCCGCGGTTAAGAGGTTGGACTTCTGATCAGAAGGTTGTGAGTTCAAATCCCAGCACTGCCAAGCTGCCACTGTTAGGCCCTTGAACAAAGCCCTTAACCCTCAACTCCTCAGTTGTATAAATGAGATAATTGTAAGTCTCTCTGGATAAGGGCATCTGCCAAATGCGGTAATGCTCTCTGCTTGTCTCTGCCCTGTACAATTTCTTCTTAGAAAAACTCACCTTCCAATCTAAGGAAACACGTAGAGGTAAGCCATTTTCATTCTGGTGGTCATTTTTAAAATGAGTAATCTAACAGTAGCTTGCAGAAAACCATTTCATTGTGTATGTTGTTCAAATATATGCGACGTTACCATGAACATTGCATGCATGGCTAGTTAGCTAAGTAGGCTAGGCTGATTGGTAACACTGCAACCCAAAGCGGCAGTAGCAAAGCAGGCTGGAGCTCATTTTAATAGACAGCAGTGTCTGACTAATTAATGTCATTCTATTAATAGATTGGTGTGTCAAGAGTGACATTAGAGTTTACTTTTTAAGTAAAATAAGTTGATTAAGCATGAGTCTTGTGACAAAAATGATAATAGGACATTATAACCATAATAAATCATAGTACTTTGGGTACTTAAGTACATTTGAAGGCAAATATGTTTGTATTTTTACTCAAGTGAAAGTTTAAAGGGAGCACTTCTACTTTTACTGGAGTAATATTTTACCTTGGGTATCTCTACTTTAACTCAAGTACATGGTTTGTGTACTTCGTCCACCACTGCTAGACAGTAGAGTACATAATACATAGTGTAAGTACATAGTGTATAGTACGTCATTATGGACAGAACTTCTGTTTTACTGTGGCTGAATCTCATTATAGCATTATACTGAGTTTACAGTATGATACACTATGTAGGCTCTGGAATTCCATTATGTTATACCATATGTAGACAGTTGAAACAGTGAACAGAAATCCATTTGGTATGTGTATTGGATGGGGCTTAAATCAATTAAAAAAAAAACCATAATGTAAAATTGAGCTTCATATCAGTGAAAAGAAAACACTTCATGTAGTGTACTCCAATAATTGGACCTGCTTACATTTTAAAATCCAGTCTAGAGTGGGATTATAATGGGTGTGCTTGAGACAACACCTGTTTTGCATATTTGTGCTGTTGTGAGGGATTCTGTTCAGAAGGTTGAATCATTTTGAAACTAGAGAAGTCATTATAAGTTGCATTTTCAGTTGAATTTGGGGAAACCGCTTGATGCATTCGTTGTGTTGAACTATTTCAATTGCTTTTGTTTGATTTGTTCATTGCAAACAGCTGAAAGTCTGTCAATTTTGACATTAAACCTGATTTGCAATGGGGGTTGAATCATTTTGATTGCAACTGTATGTTGATAAAATCTGGTCCCACACACTTATAGAGCAGCTTTATGATAGAGTGTGTGAAGGTCTGGACTGTGATACAGACTGAATGCTCTTTTTGAAATTGACTCTGACCTCTGGTACACTGGCGATGTGTGAATCTCCCCTCATACTTATTATCTGCAGACTGCACTCCCATTGTGAGAGTGAGACAGCGAGTGAGTGAGACTATCTTTGATATATACTGTAGATATACAAAAAAAAAAAAAGACAAGCAACACATATAGGTACTGGACTTCGGTAAACATCCATATGCATGCACACACAGGGGTGCTGGTTTACCAGTAAATAATGCTATCATTTTCATGTATGAAAGTCTTGTGCGTAATACAGTTTTATAGTTAAAGCTATGTCTACACCTTAATCTAACCGTAACATTAATCTTAGTAACCAGAAGGAAACATTGTGACATTGAGTTTTTTAAATAAAAGCAAAACTCTCCCCACAGGTTTCATTGTGGGAATTAGAAAATGTCCCCTCGTTGACAAAACTCTTAGATATCCCAATCCTTATGGGGACATTTGGTCCCCACCAAGATATAAAAACATGCTCACACACACCCAGACACACACAGTGTCAGGCTGTCAGAGCTTGTTTTAGTGGTATGTGGCTTTGAATGTGACTCCACTAAGTGCCAGGCAGGATCTGTAAAAGAGGCAATAAATCAACACATGAGAACAGCGCACCTCAATATGCACACAGGCAAATGTCCCCAGGCGAGACACACACATACACTCACACACAGCGTCGGAGATTGGACAGAGCGGGCCAATATGCTGAGCCAATCAAGACGAATCCAGATAAACAGAACACCGTTTTATTTTTGCGCACATTTGTGAATGACTGACAAATCAACACTAAAATATGGTCACCCAAAAGACTCCACTTTAAGCACACACGACATGGAGGGCATAAGCCTTTATCAACAGCCTCTTAATGCAACATGTCAAACAGGATTAAAGTGTTTCAGATCACATACAGAATGCATGGTCAATCAAAGCAGCGGAGACAGTGCTAGAGAGAGTGAGAAGACTTTCATGGGAGCGCTAATGAAGTTATGTAATGGTGGGGAAAAAGAGATGAGAGGGACAGACAACAGGGAATGAGCACATAAAGAAAAAAACCAATAAGCATGACCCTGACAGGAAAATTAAACATGTTCATCCTGGGTGTGTCTGCATGTGTGAGAGAGTAGAAAAAAAAGACAAAGAAAGATCAGAAAAGCCAATAAATAAGTATATACAGTGCCCTCCACTAATATTGGCACCCTTGGTAAATATGAGCAAAGAAGGCTGTGAAAAATTGTCTTTAATGTTTGACCTTTTGTTCAAAAGATTCACAAAAATATTGTACACTCATTGATATCAAACGATTGCAAACAAAACATAGGTTTATCAACAAAAAAAAATCTGTGTTGAATATAGGTCTTGCAAAAATTATTGGCACCCCAATGAATTCATATAAGAAAAATATATTTGAAGTATCTTCCCATTGATATTTTACAATGGAATATGAGTTTGCTCCTCCACTGGCTCCCTACAAGGATGTGTACCCCTATTATTTATTCTTTACACAAATATGTGTCAGAATAGGTGGGAAAATCGGCCTATCTTAAAGTATGCAGATGACACTGTTATTGTTAGTTGGCTTCGGGACAATGAGACCAGCCAGGGCCCGGTCATCGATGACTTTGCCAAGTGGTGTGAGGAATCCTATCTTCAATTAAACTTATCTAAGACAAAAGACATGATAATTGATTTTAGAAAATAGGTCTATACACATGAAGTCACACTCATTAAGGGTCAGACAATAGAGGGTATGCATTGACATCACTTTCCCGCCGGAACTCGGCCCCTCAGCCGGACTCAGTGGCAAAACATGCAGTGACCCTTACATCTTTCACAAGAACCTGTGGTCCATGGACATTGGCATGTGGCCAGAAATCGTTTTTTATCGACATTTATATGTACCTGAAGCCTGAAGTCATACAAAAGCCTTGACACTTGATCCTAATTCAAGGCGGGATTTGTTGGAGAAATTAAAGTGACAAGAACACCAATAAACATTCTGGTTGTATGTACAAATATTTTTATTTTATTATATAATTTAATCTGGTAAACCGTAAACTAGCTAGTCCTAGTTTGAAAGTCTAGTCTCTCTAGTCCTAGTCTCTCCCTACTGTTTCTAGCTCTGCAATGCACTTTTTTTCATTTTTATAGCTAACAAAATATTATACAGAAGCATAAGCCTTTTTGAGATTATTTGACAATTCAATACGGTTTGAGGCATGCTGCAGTTTACACAATGCTGATCTAAAAGGAACAGCTTTACTTAATTGTTACAGACATTAGATTCATAGCTCCGAAGCAAAACTAAAAAGGCAAACCTCAGACACCAAACATCTTTGGCTGATAGACTATATTTGGGGTAAGAGGATAGTTGTGTACATTTCATTTTGAGCTGAATGACTGCTTTAAGGCAGGGCTCATCAATTAGATTTGACAGAGGGCCAAATTATAGAGCATAGAGCAAATACTTGCTCAAAAAAAATATTTACTCTAGTGAGATTCAAAAGTAATTCCCATTAAAACTGCATTAAAATTATTTCTCTCTTTTTTTTTTTTAAATGCTCAAAACATTTTACACAAAACATGGACGGAAACAGTAATCTTGTTTAAAGCTGAAGTACCAAAATAGAAATGCACATTCACTTTACAACACATGGTTGTTTTTTTGGTTGGTTTTTTCAGTCCAACAACTAACAACAGCATTTTTCACTGTTCACATGAGGATGTTTTCACTCTGCAGACCCACCTCTCTGTCAACACCTGTCACATACCTGCACACACACAACTCCAGCATGAGACAGTTGGGTGCGTCTTAGTCAGCTCCCTAGCTCGTGAATCAGTATATTGTGTACACAAGTTCGGGCACTGGTAAGGACCCTGGCTCACTACACACTGGGACACTGATGACTCAATTTCCAGCGACCTGACTACATACTCGCGTTGTAAAACATCACCACTGGCATTTATCAACAACAGGCAGGACTGATATCTTTCTGAGATTATATGTCAAATAAATGTGTTAGTTTAATCTGTCATGGTGCTGCAAACAGGATCGTAGGCTAGCTAGTTTCATAAAATCATTAAACACTTAAAAGTTGTTAGATTCAATTGAACACAATTGAAGACAAAGTTGGCTGAGAGTTCGTCCCTCAGTTTTTTCAAACTGAGAGGCTTCAGAAAACATGAGGTCATTTCCAGTAAGGGAACATATTGAGCACTGAGTCTCCCTGGTTTTTGCGGGGCATTGTGGGAGTTTCTAGGGAGCAAAGGTTCCAGACCGCTGGAAGGATTTTGCGATTGAGACAGCCCTTAAATTGGCCGACACCCTGATCAGTACCCTGACTACTGAACTAGGGAGCTGATCGAGACACACCCAGTATCACCTAGGTGTAGTTATGCATTTCAATAGGTGTTGATGCTAGGACTGTATTCAATTCTTTACTCTTTTGTACAGCGCCTCCAAATATTGGGAAAATGTGTTGGAGGATGCCATTTGATGAATCTGATTTTAAAGGAGCATTAGGCATATGGGTTCAATATGGATTCAAAAAATATATATTTTTTTGTACTCCATGAGCCTGTCCCCAAGCGGGAAGCAGGAAGCTCATGTACACAAAGCTCCGCTCCCAGAACCTAGCTTGTAGTGTTCACCTAGAGTTAGCATGCAAAGCACAGACAGCATTAGCATAGACAGTCATGGCATCACTTTCAAACCCACTCAGCCGTTCAACTGCTTTAAAGAAAGCTTTAACACTATAAACATGCACAATTCAGCTCATACTGAGTTATGCGAATAGTCACAAATGCCATCGCTGTCCTGTTTTCGTTGTAATGAGAAAAAAAAAAAAAAAGACGCCATCTGAACAGCTCAAAGCTTTATACAGATTGCTTTCACATACCTGTCCAGGAGTTGTTAATTCTGCATCCAGCTTCATCCCCTTCACCAGTAATAAATTACAACACCTTGGAAAAGTGCTGTTTCTTGTCGTTAAGATTTTACACAGCACAGAATGACTTTTTGCTTACAGGAGAATTATCTGCCTGTGCTGGGCATTTGCCAGTTTCAGACTGAGATTGGGGCTTGGGGGAGTGTCTATAAAATAACTGACATAAGGTCCACCAAAACCCAAACAAGCACTCCGGACTGTAACACAATTTTCCAAACAGGTTTTCTCAGCCACATAACACATTTGTGCTGAGGCTATGGCTTAAACAATTAACTGTTTATCATGTTCTACGTATTTTCCAGGTTATTTGTACAAATAAAAAAGTTGTCTATTGCACCTTTAAATACCTTGACCAGATAAAATACCAAGAAATCTGTATGCAAATAAACATATTTTGGTCACGTATCTGTGTATTTAGGCTTAAATCTTCTTGGTGTCGCATCCATTCATTTAAAAGGTCTGTGTTTTGATGTGTAGCTACAATATACAACTCTTTAAAATAAGTGAATAACCATATACTGTTTTTCCTCATAGGTGGGTGTTCCTGTCCGTGCCAACCTACATATATTTTTTCAAATAGGAGAGGAAGTCAGATTTTGTAAGATGTTTGATTAGAAAAAAATGTAAGTTATTCCAGAATCACAGATGTGGCTGAAGCTTCAGTATAATTCTGGATGAGAGTAAGTGAGAGTACAACTACAGCTTTATGTGAAGAGAGTTAGCAGAAACTCTCTGGAGCTAATGCACTAGAGAAAGCGAGAGAGAGAGAGAGAGAAAGAAAGGAACTGGATTTAAGCATGTGTGTATGCAATTCTTGGTTTTATAGTCTGAAAAATACAGTTTCGGTCAACAACTGTTGTGAGGCATACACTTAATGAGGAGACACAATGATATTTATAGGTAGGGCTGATGTGTCTGCTTTCTGTGGGGACTTGCAGAGAATGTAACTCCCTCATTAGAAGATGTTACAGTTGGTACAGAAGAGGGAGAGAATGCTGCTACTTTTAACTGATGCAATGAGCACAGGGTGGCAGCCGTAAAACCCATAATTACATTAGCTTTGAGCAGTAAGCACAATCAGGAATTCTCCCTCAGTGGATTATAAAGCAATGTGATCCTGCTTCGTGTCGTTCCAGTGCTTTAAAATCCTCATACAATGGACATAAAAATTCTACACCCCTGTTGAAATGACAGGTTTTTGTGATGTAACCAAAAAAAAAAAAAAATGAAACCAAGATCATTTCTTTCAGAACTTTTTCCACCAAAATGTCTTATGGTCTGATGAGACCAATTCCAAAAGGTATAATAATTCCATAATTACAAAATGTATGTTGGGTGAAAAAAAAAAATCACCAAAACATCACCATATCCACAGTGAAGCATGGTGGTGGCAACATAATGCTTTAGGGCTGCTTTTCTTCAGCCAGAACTGTGGGTTTTATCAAGGTGGAGGGAATCATGAATAGCTACAAATACTAGCCAATTTTAGTGCAAAGCCTTCAGGTATCTCCTAGTAAGCTGAAGATTTAAAAAAAAAAAAAAAAAAAAGTCACCTTTCAGCATGACAGTGACCTAAAGCATACATCCAAATCAATAAAGGAATGCCTTAACCAAAAGAAGATCAATGTTTTGAATGACCTAGCTCATACCTGAATCCAACTAAGAATCTATCAGGTGACCTGAAGCAAGCTGTGCACAGGAGATGCCCTTACAATTCGATGGCTCTAGAATGGTTTTGGAAGAAAGAGTATGAAAATATTGCCAAGTCAAGATGTGCCATGCTGTTAGACTCTTACCCAAAAAGACTGGGTGGTGTAATAAAATCAACAGGTGCTTCAACAAAGTTTAGGGCTGTGCACACATATGCACACAGGTTATTTTAAGTTTTTTTTATTGTCCATTTTTTTTCCCTAACAACAATTCTGATTGTTTTTCGCAGTATTTGTATACTTTGCAATTTCACATTAAAGGTGGGAACAAGATCTGGCATGATTTATCTTAGGGTCATTCTTTTACTTCACAAAAACCTGCCATTTTAACAGGGGTGTGGAGACGTTTTATATCCACTGTACACCCTGACTCTGCCCACAGACACCAGTGCTCTTCTGGCTGAGTGTCTTCGGCCAGAAGCAAAATATATATATATAAAACTCAGGCATTTTCACCAGTGAAAGACCTATCTGAATATGGAGCTTGTAAACTTCCAAATTATGAATATGAATTTCATATATTGTAATTCTATACAAATTAAATTAATAAAATTCTTTTTTTTTCTGTGATGTATTTAAGAAATTTACATTTTGCATTTACATTTTTTGTAAAAAAAAAATAT
>JANDJT010000190.1:21789307-21817803 GCA_024331685.1 Stegophilus panzeri | reverse complement strand
ACACACACACACACACACAATTTTTTTTTTAAACTTGCTATGTACAAGTTATCCCATGAAAAACATGTAATTCTATATTACGGTTTAATGGGTCGCTGTGGCTTGGGTGGTAGAGCAGGTTGTCCACTAATTGTAGGGTTGGTGGTTTGATTCTCGGCCCACATGACTCCACATGCCAAAGTGTCCTTGTCCGATGGCAAGCTAGCGCCTTGCATGGCAGCTCTGCTACCATTGGTGTGTGTATGTGAGAATGGGTGAATGAGACACAGTGTAAAGCGGTTTGTAGAACTGCTAAGGTTAAAAAGGCACTATATAAGTGCAGACCATTTACCATTTAATGTTTTGTGATTTAAAATAATTAGAACAAATTTCAAGATTTCAAAATTCAAAGTAGAGTGGTCAAACAAATAAAAAGTTTTTAGGTTATACTCAAAAAGCTATTTTTCAACAGTGATGTTAAACACTTGATGTTTAGTATATGCCCAGCGTAACTGGTTAGGTAACATACTAGCTAGTTGTTAGCAGTTCACAGCCAATGTTAGGTGCGTAATAGGAATTAGCCTATTTCAGTAGAACATAAAAACGTTAGATGCACTTACAATACCATATTACGTAGTATATCTTCTATTTCTTCTAAGTCTATTTAAATACTTTTGTCAGCTGCCAAGCGCCACTGTATGAGCAGTAATGGTTTAACTGGCATATACAAACGTTATTCAGAATCCAGTCTATAGATAACTGATTGGGTACACAAGGCTGTCTGTTGCACTACAGCACTGATAAATCACTCGTAAGCACTATGTAGAAGGAATATGTTTTAGTGACATGTTTGCAAAATATTGCTCAGGATAAAAGATCTCTATAAGTTGCAGAAATAGGAATGTCTACTCGTGTTGCATATTGCCTCCATACCAAAAAGTGCCACTGAAAACATGGCACAAATACCAGAATATTTACCAGCATGTCAGTTTGCACAGGGTTTATATTTATATTATTATTATTATTATTATTATTATTATTATACACTTTGATATTTTCATATCCATAAAAAGTTAGTGATATGACAGATTTGGCAGGGACTAAAATGACAGAGATCCTCTGGTAATTATTACATTACCAGATCTCGTTTAAATGTAATCCTGTCCGAATAGTCCTTTAATCCCACAATCATCCACTCATAAAACATGAAGCATTCACAGAGTTATGCAAACAGGTGGCTCCACTGCAAATATCACATCAATTTGCTGAGACACTTCATCTCAAACACTGCAAACACTGAACATTTAACCCAAATCAAGCAAACTTTCGATGCTTTAGGAAAATAATTCTTTACAAATTCTATTTATCTAATCCAGCGAGCCCTACCTACGTTTGATTTTAAAAGTGAGAACAATGCAGGGCCTTTTGTTTTTTGCTTTCGTGTTGAACAAGAGTGTATGGAACACTTGGTAGACTTTGTGCGATCACGCCATCATGTTGTAAAATTACAACAGCCGGCTTACATTGCAAGGCAACATGGGTAATTTCTCAGCAAATTACCCTACTGGCTTTTACAGGCAGGAAAGCGTGGCAACTGTAATGTTCTTGGAAATATCGCTGCGCGCTTCTATAGCTGGCAGCTACACTAAAATGAACCCTGCTGTAATTGATGAATATATTAAAATGACCTGTACGCGGAACACCATTAAGTCCAGCAAACCTGCTGCCACACACGAATGCACATATCTCAGGCTGCAGTGCAGTTTGAAAACATTAATTGTGAGGCAGGACTTAGCTCGTCAGATTCAAAATTGTCCGTCGAAGCCCGGAAACGCCTGATAAGCACGCGGGCCCTTTCTTTCTTTGAGTCAAAGAGGAGCAAATACACGCTCACTCACATACACACATACACACACATGCGGGGGGACAAGAGGCCAGTGATTTTCATTCTCTGTGTGTCAGTGTGCACGCCAAAGCATTTAAATGTGTATGTGCAAACATTAGACATGGAGAGGAAGTAAGACAGCAGGCATTTTCTTCTTCTCGAATCATAAAGCTATTAACTCGCTATCAGCTTTCCTGCAGCAGCCGTGCTTGCCTGTGATATATAGACACACATCCCTTGCAGCTGCAGCTCTGTGCTAATCACACACCTTATCTCTACAGACAGTTAGTTAAGAGCAGAATGTAGCCACAGATTATTCAGCTTTGTGCAATGTGGAGCTCAGGTGTGGATCTCCCCAAGGGTCATCACCACTGAGTTTCAAATAAGGCCCATAACCACCAGGCCAAACTTCAGGGATCAGAATCCCACCTCACTTCAAATAGGTGATAAGAGACTAGGCCTTGACCTCTACAAAAAGTTTGCCACAGATAACATTAAGTTTAGAGAGCTACAAAAGTTAAATAACTGATCATATTAGCTGATACAATTTTATATGGTCAAATATTAAGCAAACACCATGGGTGTGAAAGTCAGGTGTTAAAATAAATACATTAAAAATAACGTATATATTTGCATGTGATTCAGTAATCTATCGTATGATATTAAACCAAATGGAGATTTGAGTTGATGGATGAAAACTTGCGCCTGTTAGTCTCTAACTTACATGTTATATATATACACAGTTGCTGTCGGACGTTTACGTACACTCATGGCAATATTGGGTTTTCAGTACATTTCTTTGAACTGTTCTTTTTCTGGGGCAGAATGATTGTACAACATACATCTTGAATTTAGCAGATTTACATAAAACCCACCTAATTTATGCAGGTGTAGCAGTAGCAAGTCAATAAAAGGAAAGCATTCAACAGGCAAAAAAAATCTGAGAAAGGTCCGTGGAAAAAAGGAAACGGAAGGTGAAAAATACATTTCAGTGAATTTCAGGGGCTTTTGTTGAAGGTTGTTGCAAATAAAGACAGTGTGTTCTGTTTTTTTATAAAGCTGTTTAAGACCATAATAATCCAGTATAAAACTGAAATGTTTTCCAACCTTGCAAGCAGGTATTTAGGTGAAAGCTATTTATAAATAGCTTTTTATTCATTTCAGAACTAGGTCAAGTTTATTATACAAATCCGTAGTTCATAGAAGCAAAATGTTGACAGAAATTAATCAAACACTGAAAAGCAGACTACCAAAATGGTAGTAAAAATCTGCCGTGCTTTAGTGTTGATATGAAATGATGTAATGACTTCAGCAATCGAAGTGTCTTTGAATATCCCAGGTGAATGGCTCACCTGTCCAAGACTCTACATCCAGGTCAGCGCTTTATGATACTTCTTTTATGCAAACGTGTCTATTACTCAATTGAAGGCCTAATGAGCCGATCAAGAGCCATGCCTAAGATTTCTGATTCAGCATTATTGCCTTTTTGTTTTGGTCATTACTTATTTAACTGTGGCCTAAAAGTGCAGAACACATTAACAAACCAAGAACGCAACAGCAAAATATCAATCAAAAAGAAAATACAACAGCAAATCAGAAACACAAGCAAGACAGAAAACCCAAGAACAAAACCACAATCGCAAGAACAAATGTGAAAAACACAACAGCAAAATCAGGAACACATCTTCATTAACTCAACATGGAAAGGGTAAGCCCTTATTGAACTTCACATGTTCGTTGCTGATTGGCTACAGTGCACGTCAGTCTGAGTGACCACAGAAACTGAAGATCTGGCAGACGTTTACAGTAAATAGGGGAAATATGAGACTAAATCAATCTACTGATGCTTTTAGTCATGCTTATTTTTATCAAGAGCATGCATATGATGTTATTTTTTGATATGCGGTCAACATTGGGCAGCATTAATATCACTATGAGAACACTATGAGAAAACCCACCAGGAAGCTGGGATATTCTGAAGAAATAATGACTTCCTATTATAGTAACATAAGTCACTTCACATGAAATTGTTATTGCTAGGCTAGCTAGATAACAGACTGAAGAAGTGCAGTGCTTTTTCCTTGTTATAGTCATATGATGTGTCCAATCAGCAATGAGAATATGATGTTCAATATAGGTCCTACATTTTCCGTTCAGATTTCAAGTTGATGTGCTGTTGCATTTTTCTGATTTGCTGTTGGATTTTTGGTTTGTTTTGCACTTGTGAGTCACCGCACTACTTACTCCAGTTGCTAGACTTATTAAGGATACTTACACTGATACACACAACTGCAAATCAATTTTTTAGGTTGGTGAAAAAGTTACACTCAAAATGGTCCTGCGCCAGGCGGGAAACTGATGAGTAAGGAAACTGGCAGTGGAATTTGTGGACACTGATTTTATGGTCGGATTTGACTGTGTGCAACTTTGATAAATAAGAGCCGTTCTCCGTAAGAGCATGCAAATTGTGGTTGGGCTTCTAGGTTGATCCACCACACAATGATTCATAGTCTGCTATCTTCAAGCTAAATAAAACATTATTCATTATGTTTACAAATATGCCCAAAGGGTAAATGCAATTCAAAATAGAAGTAACACGCATTTCCTTTCTTTATCTGAGCAAGATGAATGCACAAACACTGTCTCATAAACACTGCCGAATGCATTAATGCCACTATTGTCTGTGTGGTTCGTCTTTGAATGGGGAATGGGTTTCAAGAGAGGTTTCATGAAAGTGTGCTGGAGGCAAAACAGAGGGAGAGACACAGGGGGAGGAAAAACAGAAAAGAGTGAGTAGATGGAAAAGAGAAGGAAAAAGAAGAAGCTGTAATTTAATAGACGCTGTTGGAGGAAAGAAGACAAATAGGTAAGGGAGGTAAAAAGAGATACATGAAGACTAGCGAGACAGTATATGGAGAAGGAATAATGTAGAAGAGGTGCAAGGGGCGGGTTGCTGAAAAAGGCTGATTTATTTTGCGCATATCTGTAAAGAAGCTTCCATCTGGCAGAGCACAAAACCATCAACACTGTAATTAAAATGCAATTACCACCTCTCTGCTCCACCAGCTACACTGTAATCCCAGAGAAGTCATTCCATCTGTGTCTTCTCTCTCTCTCTCTCTCTCTTTCATTACACACACACCTTATCATCTTCTCCAAAACATCTCCTTCCTTCCTCTACATGAATCCAGGTTATGTACTCAGAGATAAACTTCACTCACAGTCAAATTAAAAGCCAACAGATTTTGTCACCTTCATGCAAGGCAAAATTTCCTTTACCATACTATTATAGTTCAGAAAAAAAAATCAACAGGTGTTACTGTTAAATAAATATTTTTTCTCCACTCAGTGGCCTATGCCAAATCCAAATCCATCATTTTAGAGGTTTATAGTTCGATATAATGTTATGGAATGTCCAAGAGACAAGTTAGTTCCTATAATAAACAATCGCTCTCTCAAAAAAACACAGCTTGTCATTGTACTGAGAAACCAGAAAACGTAAACTCCTCTGTCCTGAAAGATTTCCTGTGCTGATAAATTCACAAAGCACCGTGACTGTTACGAAGCGCTTACAACCGGAACTCCTTCCATAAATGTGAAATGAATGTCTCCTAACAAAAATGTCAGCAATTATAGGTTTTACTTTGTTAAACAACAACACGTTGTTTTTTTTAAATATCTGTTTATTATCAATCTTAGATTATGTGGCAGGTCCGCCTGTGTATAAGCTGTTACTATAGAAACAATAACGCATTAGAATGAGTGCATTAATATTAACCTAGCGTTCATGTTAAAGCCGGAACTACTTCCTGAGCTGTGCTATTATATGAAAATAATAACCCTATGGTATAGGCTAAATGTTATTCATATAACAGCGAGTTCATGAAAGACATTTCAGAATAAATATTGCTTAAAAGTATACAAAATTGTTGTTTTTGTTTAAAAAAAAAAAAAAAAAAAGCTTTATCTACTTTGCCCTGTGCATCTCATTATTCTGTTTTGTCTGTGGTGTACTGTCATCTGACTATAATTCCCCACAGACACCTGTCTGGAAAATCCAGTGCCTTCTACAAGGCTAGTTTGAAGTACACTATATTTATGTGTATGCTGTATGTGCATTTTTGACAGAATCACATGAAACCTTTTGCTGATTTTTAATGGCATGGTTTTTAATGAAATAATCTTTTACTTTTCCTATAGTAAGTCTTTGAATGTGAAACAGAAGATTAAGCAGTACTTGTTAAAAGATTATTTTAAAAAATAGCACTTCATGTTGTAATTGTAATTGAATTCACATAGTATAAACAAATGTGTTAATTCTGTTTTATACTATTGATTGTGTTGCACTTGCGTATAGACACTCTACTGTTACTGTCACATACAAAGACTAACCTCAAAAGATTTGAAGCGCTCTATAAAAGAGAGACCCTAACAAAACTTGCATTACTTTTTATACCAGACCTTGATCTCTTGGCCAATAAAACATCTCTAAAAGTAGAGAACTGGAGAGGCAAGAAAGAAGCAGAGAGTACAAAATATGTCTGAATTACTGAGGGTCAAATCTTGAAATGTCAAACACACAAAAAGTCAAAGTGAATGTGCTGGTACGTAATACTACTGAGTCAATTTCAAATGCTTTTCATACCCAAATATCACTTATGTTTGTAGTTATTCAGTCCTTGACATTGTAAAGTTCATGAGAATCATAAAAAATTAGTTTCAGTAGAAACAGTATGTAACAAGTCTGAGGATCTCCATACAGAGAAGCAACAGGTTTGTTAGACTTAAGTAAATGTTCAATTAAACTAAGTTGAAATAATTAGTATTTAGTATTAAGCACGTGTGCAAGTTGTTTTGGAGGGACAAGTAAGTTGTAGGATATACTGTAGGATGCTGCCTCATAAACACTGCTGAATGCATTAATGCCACTGTTGTCTGCGGGGTTCGTCTTTGACAGTGCGGTGAATTAGAAAGGTTATTATTGTAAAAATAAAAGTAAAGAAAATAAAATTGTGAAATGTAAGTCTTGAATCCGTCAACAGGTCCTGGGAGTTTAAGTTACTGCTATGGTGGAGAATGTTGAACTGTAATCTCAAATATAAAAGCTGACTAAATCTGTAATTCAAATATATTTGTTCTACAGCTGGACCATACAGGGACGAGAGTGAATGTCGCTGAAAAATCACACACCCACACAAATACAGACAGTGAAACAAGAGATTTGAGGAACAGAGAACATGCGGTATGAGATAACAATAGAAGGAACCAGATTCAGCGGCAATAGAGACAAGTTAGAAGGTCATCCAAGAAACAAGAGAACTTGTAAAGAATAGTGAGAAGTGACAAAAAGAGACACATATTTCCACTGTTAGAATGTTTCTGTTAAGCACCCCTACAATACAATGTTCACTATTTACTGCCCCAAGAAAAACTAGCATTCATACACAACCAGGAAAGCAGCACGATTCATTAATTATAAGGCAGATCAAAACTGACACAACCTAGTTTTAAATATTTATATAATTTTAAAAAAATGGTTTACACATAAAATATTTAACATTTCACGGGTCGCAAGTTTTATGTGATTTATGCACCAACAAACATGAAAAAAAAACCATATTGGCTCAACATGAACCAGAATAGGAACTTCAAAGTGTTGTTATAACAAGAGTTTCATTCAATTTGCTCTTGGCATTAGACACCAGCTGAGGTGTGTGTGTGTGTGTGTGTGTGTGTGTGTGTGTGTGTGTGTGTGTTGTGCTTTTGAGATGCAGCGTCAGGCGAAATAGATATATTGTGAGGGCAGATTGCAATTTCCATTTGGCCGGCTGCACAGGCATGGAGAAGGGATGAGAATCGGAGACAGACTAAAGCCACTGGGGTTAAGCACAATTGTTGTTGCAGAAAAAAGGACATTATTAGAAATGGTTTTGAGACCGTGGGCGGTCTGCTGGAATGGCCTGTCGGTTCTCGATGATTTCCTCTGGCTTGTTTCACAGCGCTCTATCACTGAAGGGTGGGCCCTACGCCCACTCTAAATAAGATGGAGACTTTAAACAGGATTGGTGACTGATGGATAGTGACAACACGAAAGTGAACTATAAGTTAAAGTTAACTGAAAGGCTGCGATTGAGAATAATGCGCTTTAGACTAAGCATGCATGTGAGCATTTCGTCATGCTTTTGTGCACATGTCAAAATTGCTCAAAGTTGAGACAGAGAATGATGATATCCTGCTAATTTAAGGGGAAGGTGATGCTGTACTCGGCGGTGTAAGTAAATGCAGTGTCTGCGATATTCATTAGAAGTGAGAACAATCAGGTTACTCTGACCTGGGAAGCTACACTACTATTAGCTTTGCTAGTATGCTCTGTGAAACAACAAAAAGCAAGTAGGAAGGGAAGCATAACATCATTGATTTGAAGTTGGATTGTGAAATAGGACCATGGTACAGATATGTCATGTAAAATGAAGTCCTGAAAAAGAGTAGTAAGTGCTGAACAGGCACAGTGAATAAATAAAGGCTGTAACAGAAGAATAGCTGGAGCAAAGAGGAAATCCAGCCACGGTACTTCTGTGTTAAAAGTTTTGAAAAGCTTAAATTCCACATCATGGCAAGAAACCTTACTTTAACACAGAATAATGAAGGACAGTTACGGGTTGCCAGACTACCCCAATAAACAGCTCCATCTTGATTCTTTTAATTTGATTTGAAGTGGCTGACAATTACATAACAAAAAGCTGAAGAAAGAACCTCTTGACTTTGGTTAATTTTGGGGAGACAACGTTGTACTCCAGGCTTTGGCTGATTACTCGGTTGATTAGGAATGGAGAGAGAGAACACAGTGTTATCTCGCCAAATCTCATTCACTCAGAACGTAATGATGGAGTCCAATGTTCCCAACACTCGAACACCCTATCAACCTTGTTAACAACCTGCAGGCTGACTTCGCTGTAGCTGCCAGTAAAGCAGCTGACACCTGAAAATAAAACCGACAGGAATCATAATATGTCGTGCAAACAGCTTATCATTATAATAAGCTCTGCAACACCATGACAATATTAATGTTGACTCCAAAACAAAATCAGGTGCAAACTTGTGCAACTCTACTGCAGCATGGCACTCAGGCTAATACACAGTCAAGCCTAACTATTCTTACCCACTTTATCACAATTCACATGACAAAATTAATAATCCGCCAGCACTTTACAGGAGAATAGCTCAGATCTGATGAAGTAGCTGACAGTGTAAGTGGAGACAGTAAAGAGATGGAAATGGATCAAGCCCAGTGCCTGAAGTGAACATTCCATCTCAAGCAGTACCCCAGCAACCTCTGCCCATACCATTTATCAGCAGGAGCTCTTCTTTCTCAGATTAAAAGGCCTTTCTAGTGTGTCTGCAGGCCAGAACCTTCATCTCCCCATCGCTCTCATCACCACATACCTTCAACCTCACCCAACTTCATTCAACATTGCTGCCATCTAAATCATTCTTATTAGCCCATAATTCTCCCAGGCAGCAGTGGAACATAACAGAGCCTGGATGCTTTGTTACTTTTAGATGCTCTTTTGTTGCTAGCAACTTCTACTTCATTATAGTTTTTGCTTCATTATAGCAGTTATGTAATGAATCCATTGTCAAAAGAGTCCAAAATGAAAAAAAAAGAGAGATTTTTTTTATACAGCTTTTTATGGATTTCATTGGAGCAGCTTAAGCTAAACCCATCATGGCTGGTATGGGGGTTGTAGCTCACAAAACAAGAGAATCAAATCAATAAAAAAAAACTAATGGTCTATTCAACCCTTACAGAAAAGTTTCAACATTAAGTTAAATATCCAAACTGAATCCAAATTTAATATCCTAATTTAAAACAAGACTGCTCTTTTACTCACCTTTTTGATGAATCTTTAGAAGCAGGGGTCATGATTTTTCAAATAAAGAGCTTCAATACTTTTCACAGTTTATATAAACTTATTAATGAGTATAAACCCCACCTTTAGCTTGAGTGAATGTAAATTAAGTACAAAATGACAACAAACAAAAAAAGGAGAAACATCTCAGGCTGAAGTTCTATGTGACTTGTACTTGTGTTGGAAGACCAGAACCTTCTTAGTGAAGTTCACAGAAGAGCAGGAGACACAAACGGTATAGAATGTGGCAGAATGGAAAAGCATAGAATGGTTGGTATTACAGTATATTATCCAAAAGATCAGTTTCAGGTTATTTTTTTTAATCAATCGCTTAGGTTTATTAGGCACCAAGGATGAGAAAACATTATACAGTGAAAAAGATCAGAACGTGTAAGAATGTGTAAATGTTTAGAGAATAAATGAGCTATTATCGGTTCAGCTTTTTACAACCTGTATTGAGTAAAGGCATGAGGCCAAATGATTCTGTATCAGAATGATGGATAACTATGGCCCTAGCAAAGCAAACTAAAACCTCTCCTCTAAATGAACACCATCCTGCTCCATGCAAAACCAATGAGAAAGGACTTGTGAGATTGCTTTCACTCTCTTATTTCAGAGCAAAATAGTCACTAAAGGTCCTGGTCTGGCCATGCCTCTGCCTCAACCATTGATCTGTTTACTAATAACAAATGGAAGCAGCACACTGCCTCTTGGCTCTCTGGCCAGCCAGCCTATTGAATAATCAATAGCGTTTTTGTTCATTTTGGGCTATAAAGAGATTCTAATTCTGATCTGAGGGATACTGAAGACAAGAGAAAGCTGAACCCTTTAGCAAAAATACCAGCTTCTGGGAATACACTGCTAGATCAGTGGCCAGGAAAGAGTCTGATACTGTTTACAGGCAGAGGTATAGGACATGAGTCAACGCCCTTCAAAATGTAACTGAGCTTCATTGATATATCTGCAGATAATCCTAAAATCCTATATAGAAATACCTTTTGTAGTATTTGTAGAATGATTTGGATATTGAATTCATTTAGATCCTTAAGTTTAGTTACAGATGGGTAGCTGGAAAAAAAAAAAAAAAAAAAAAAGGAAAGCAGGTGGCTTTGTTATACCGTGGGGGGACTTTGCAGGCAGGATTTGAGTCAACTTGTCCCCTTAGAGAGAAGCATCACTGCAAATCAATACAAAGTTATTCTGACTCATCACCTTTATCCTATGATGAAAGATTTCTTTCCTGATGGGAGTGCTCTCTTCTAGGATGACAATGTCCCCATCCACAGGATACGAGGGCTCACTGAATGATTTGATGAGTATGAAAATTATGTAAATCATACGCGATCACCTTCACAGTCACCAGATGTCAACCCAATCAAACACCAATGAGAGACGGTGCATGGAAGTGCTAGACAGCACTTTCCACCAGCATCGTCAAAACAATCCGAGGGAATATCTTTTGGAAGAACGATGGTCATCCCTCCAGTACAGAGACCATGTTATGGCTTAGTGAAGTTGTTCTGGTGACTTATAAGGCAACACCATACTAAAAAAAAAAAAAAACTGTATGTTGCTTTTTTTCCATTAATTTGTAACCTTTCTATAACTGAACCGTCTTAAATAAATAATCAACCAGTTAATCTAACTAACACATGAACAAATGAATAAGGTATTTACAGGAAAAACCATAGATGGGTTAATGAGCAAAGAATTATCACAGTAAAAAGGAGAAAGACTGGTAGTGGGAAAACAAATTTACAAGGTCGAGAAAGGAGGAGAGAAAAAGCAAGCTGTTGAAGTGATAGAGACATTGATTTAATAGAATCTGACTTTTTCCCCCAACACCCACCTCCAGCATCCATCTGCACAACGCCCTGGCCATCAACACACCCTTCCATAATAGCCCCAACCCCCCTCCTTCTTTTTCTCTCCACTCACCCCAGCCTGCTTCAGAACATCTGGACAAGTTTCATACAAGGCCAACCGGATGCCAACTTGCCTATTAGCTTATGGAGTCAATTATAAAAAGGAAAATGTAGCGGCATAATTAATGGCACCATCTGGATAATGGCACTTTTCAGGGAAAAGTTTCCTTACCTGGTCACCAGGGATGTTCCATTCCAGCCGCATCCGAAAGCAATGGAGGAGAACCAGCAGAGGAACTGTTTCTCATAGCTAATGAAGTTTTCCTTTTGCAGTGCTCACTGAGTGATAATACAGGGTGTGTGCTTATGTGGGGTTTTTTTTCAGCAGCTAAAAAGTCCTTCTCAATCTTTATTCCCATGCAAAAGCAACTGGGGGCAGTCAGCAAATTAATTGCTGCTTTCTATCTAATGGCTTATAACAAATGTTCTCCAGAGCTGTGTCTTTTCAAATATTATTCTCTCTCCCTCTTTTTTTTCTCCTGTGCTGCAGTTCAAAAGTGCCAGGGGAAAAACTCCTGTCATAACTATTAATTACTGCAGCACTTTTCCAAAGCAATCCAAGTTTATGCTGTGGATTTCTTACTCTGTTATGGTAAACCCTACACAGCTAACATTGAAGGAGTGTGAAGGAGTGTTTGTGTATGTGTCTCTTGCTATCAAGTCTTGCCAGAAACCACGTAGTGTGAAGGAGACAACAGGAATGCAAAAGGAGGAGACAGACAGGGAGTCCTTAAAGAAGGGATGGGTAAAGTGTGAGTATGTGTGCGTGTGTTTGAGAGAGAGACAGGAAGGGAATCTTGAGAGGAAGGATTGGAGCTCAGAGAAGGAAGGGGTGGGCAGATTGAAAAATACATTTACTCCCTTCGGCACACCCACTCACGAATTCATAATGGCATGAAGGACTACAGTGCAAAGGTAGGATTCCAAATAAACGGATTCGTGAAAAGATAAGTGATGTGTTCATCTTGTAATTAAAAACTGATCAGTGTTACACTATCTGGCCAAAAGTATGTGGACACCTGACCATGACACCCACATGTGTTTGTTGAACCTTCTACTCCAAAGGCATGTCATTAATATGAAGTTGTTTATTCCTGTTTATTCCTATTACTGTTATGACATCCTCAACTCTTCTGGGAAGGCTTTCCACTAGATTTTGGAATGTTGCTGTGGGGATTTGTGCTCATTTGAGCACTGATGCTGGGCGAGGAGGCCTGGCGCGCAGTCTGCCTTCCAAATCATCCCCAAGGTGTTCAGTGGGGTTGAGGTCATGGCTCTGTGCAGAGTTCTTCCATACCAACCTTTTCAAACCATGTCTTCATGGCCCTCACTTTGAGCTCAGGGGCACTGTCATGCTGGAACAGGTCTGGGCCTCTTGGTTCCAGTGAAGGGAAATCATAATGCTACAGCATACAAAGACATTCTAGACAATCAAGTGCCTTAATCCAATTTGTGGCAAAAGTTTCTGGAAACCCACATATGGGGATCATGCTCAGACGTCCACATACTTTTGGTCACACAGTGCATGTTAAGTGTTCAAGGTCACACTGGCAGTGTTCAGAAAAAGAAATGGAAAAAGGACAATATCCTTAAAAGTTAACTTTTAAGCAATCATTGTGAGCAGCCTTGAAATGAAACACTTTTTAATAAGGGCAGTGTTTAAGATTCCTTCCACATGCCAAGCATAAAATAAAACCCAGACCTACAATGACTTAAGTATAAAATGAAATATAAAATATAAATCTCAAAGCAGTGATTGTCTGTTGGATGCTTGTAAAGTGTATTTCATGCTAGGTTTTGTGGAAAAAAAACAGCTGAAATGTTTGTAAAACCATGTATGCCCTTGTACCTAAAACAGAAGCAGCAGCCAATAGCCAATCGCTGAAAGCAATGTGTGTCTGATTTGTTATGGTTCGACAGGGAATGGGTTAAAGAAATAAGCGGCAGTGCTAACAGCCACCTAACAAATGGCGAGCATGTTATATGGACCATGAAATGAACACTCAGGCTATGTGAATGCAGGAGGCCTTTCAGCACCACGGTCAGCAACAATGAGCCTGTAACACCTCACTGCCTGAGCAATGGTATTCACAAGACAGACACAGAGGGAGTAGAGGGTGTGCATGGCTTGGAAAGAAGGAATGTAAGGATAAGAAATGGATCCATCATAACTAGCTTCAAGCTTAATAACATTGTTGATAGAACAGAAGCAGTGGTTGAGCCACAGTGTCCAAGCTTAACTGAAATGAATACATGCTAGGCATAATTGCCTTAAAATAGCAGTATTGGCTCGCCAATTAATAAATATGGATTACTAAAGTTGCAATGCTTTTGATACAATTACAAAATATAAAAACAAGCTTTTAAAATTATTTTGGATACATCTGAGATACACCTCTTTGTCTCTTCCGAGGGACCATCATTTATCGTATGTCATAAAACATAGACATACTTGAGCATGAGAGTAGAATATGAGAGGAGTGGCATGTCTTGGTTGTGCACAAACCCACAATAACTTAGGGCACAACACAACACATATGTGGCGCCACAAAAAATATTGATCCCAGTGAAGAGTGTGCTGCAACAACATCACAAAAGCAACAGGGGTATTCACTGCTACTCCTACTAATTAGTATTCTCAAACCAAAATTCCAACAGACCTTATTTTGTTTTAATACGTTCACCATTTTGTACAAGAACATGCCTTTGCAATCCAGTGATTTTGAAACTTTGAATCTTTCTGAGACAAATCAATTTGTGATGGAAAGAAATGTTTTGAATTAACACATAAAATAGCTAAAGTTGAATCAAATCTTGACCTCAGAAGAACAAAAAAAGCATATAAAACCTAAAAAGTCTGCAGTAAGGTTTACAAACCCATATTAGAGCTCCGATCCGATACCAGCACAATGCATAAAATGACATCTTAGCAAGTAAAAGTATCTTAAATAATGTCAAATTTATTTAGTATTTCCTATTATAAGATTGAATTAAGGCAAATATAAGATGAATAAACCTATCTCTTAACATTTTGATTCATTTTAATCTTGAAATAATCCTGCACAGAAATATCCAGCAAAGAGTGTTGAATTAACTCTTTCAGTGTTCATTTGTGTCCAACTGGACATGGATATACACTGTAGGTGTTAACTAAACACTGTACATTTGACTGTGTGTTCTACTGGCACATCCATCCATTTTCTATACCGCTTATCCTACAGGGTCACGGGGAACCTGCAGCCTATCCCAGGTAGCATCAATCCAGGGTGACAGTCCATCGCAGGGCACAATCGCATACACATTCACACACCCATTCATACACTACGGACACTTTGGACATGCCAATCAGCCTATCATGCATGTCTGTGGACTGGGGGAGGAAACCGGAGTACCTGGAGAAATCCCCCGCAGCACGGGGAGAACATGCAAACTCCACACACGCAGGGCAGTGGTGAGAATCAAACCCCCAACCCTGCCAGTGCAAGGCAAACATGCTAACCACTAAGCCACCGTGCGTCCTCTATTTGCAGATAGTTTGAAGCATTTTTAGTTTTAAAAAATAGAATAAGAATATTTAAAGCGAGCACCATGCACACCCATTCACACACAAGGACAATTTAATGTAGACAATTCACCTACTATCATGCTTTTAAAAGATGGAAGGAACATGGAAACCCTGAGGAAACCCACATGGGCATGTGGAGAAACTCCACGCAGACAATACTCTGTGTGTAAGTGCAGTCTGTAAGGCAGAAATGTTACCTACTGCACCACTGTGCCACCCTTCAGCAACTAGTGAGCAGATATTTAAGGTACAGTATGAAATTATACAACTTTATCCAGGTGTCTTGGCAGGAGCGCAAAATGTCAAGGAAAAAGTATAGGGCATTTGAGAGCACTCGTAAATCAACAATGACAATGACATTAAGAGATTAATTCAAGCTGTGGATGAGGAAAATCTCTGGCAGTAAATAAGCCATTTAAATCACAGCATGTGGGTGTGACCTCAGAGCAGACCTGTATTTCTAAATTAGAAACTACATGTACACTATGAGCCCCGCAGGCATGTCTGCTCATCTTAATACAGTTTACTACACAAAACTTCTGGAATGGGAACACCGAACACACACACACACACACACACACAAGAAATAACAAGGTGACCTACAATTACATATTCATGAAATTCATTTAGCAGTTCTGTCCATGGCTACGTACGTACAATTTAAACATTTCCATCATCATCAAGATCATTTAGAATTTACAAAGTTCGTAAGAGAAGAAACAAGGCTTTTTGAACACTGCACTTATTTTTTAAGTTAAAGAAAATAACATTTTAGTTCCAACTGGTACTCTCTATGTATGCAAGCTTTATCTGTTAACTCAATAATCAGACCAAGAGTGGCCCTAGCATTGTAACACTGTTATATCAAATATAAATAGATAATGAGTCATATCCTGCCTAACACACGAGTCTTGTACTGGATGCAGAAGCCTGAGTCTTTCATAATGTAGCCTATATTGCTTCAGAAAACCCTTCACATGGTCAAATTTTGGCCATTTTCTAATACAGTAGAATTCTCTACTACAGTACACTATAGAGTAGAGTTTTCCCGAACTGAAATATGCTTCTCTATTGTACGTATCTCATCCAGAAGTAAAGTTCTAGCAGCTTACCTCCAAATTAAAAAAGAAGAAAACTTCCACTGAAAGATGCCACACATACCTCTGTATTTCTAACATAATCTACTGGAAAAACAACAGTACTGCCAAATTTAAAAGAAATATAAGTTTTCATTGTGAAATAAGTTCACACTTTAATTATACAGTATCTGGATCATCATCTGAGGTAAGTGTCACTCACGAGCCTCATCATCGTCACAAATCCAACGCTCTGACCTTAAAATGAAAAGTATTTACTACTGTAGAGCATGCAGAAGACCGATACACAAGACAGACCTTTTGGTAGCTTTGACAGCTACATGAGAGGGGTTTAAAATTCAAACACTTACTGTTATTAAGTACACTATTTAGTTCCCGTACTCAATAATGATCTAGAGTACATAAACATGAGATTTGAGACACAATGCTACTTTGTTTAGTCAGCTGTGGACACTGTCACATGGTGCTATACCGCCCCCCACTATTTATATTGGTATTGCATCACGTATATTCGTAGCATTCATTTCTGAGTGTATGTACAAGCAATGCTCCAAACAACCACAGCAACAACTTGCATGCACGTATGTGTAGTTAAGTAAGCAATAGCACTTCACTTAACTGACAGACCATGATGTTATACAACAATAATACACTGATTATTTTTTATATAACTGCCCAGTCTGAAGTGTAAATTAAGATTTTATGCTGTGGAAGATCCACAAGACAACATAGTTCCTGATATCACTTACATTATAGCCACAATAAACAGTCATTCTCTCACCAGCATCTCTTTCCTCCTCTCTCTCTCTCTCTCTCTCTCTCTCTCTCTCTTTCCTCCTCTCTCTCTCTTTCCTCCTCTCTCTCTCTTTCCTCCTCTCTCTCTCCTCCTTTCTCTCTCTCTCTCTCTCTCTCTCACTCTCAAAAAAAAAATGCAGGTTGTCATTTTACTGAGAAACCAGAAAGCATAAACTCCTCTGTCCTGAAGATTTCCCCATGCTGGGAAACTCTGCAAAGCACTGTGACTGTTACAAAGTGTGGACACTCAAGACTGCTTCCAAACTAATTTTTAAAAAAAAGTCTCCTAACAAAAAACTTCAATGATGAAATCACATCAATGGTTATACAATTTTCTTTGTTACACAAAACCACATTTTTTTTATCCATTTATAATTAGTCTTAGATAATGTGGTGCAACCTCCATACAAGTGCTGCGTATAAGCTGAAAAAATAATGTATTCGAATGAGCACATTAATATGTTCTGTTACAGCCAGAACTAATGTCTGAGCCCCACCTTCTCCTTAATGTACACCTTCTAACCAATCAGATTCAAGAATTCAACCGCACTGTGGTATAAATCTCTTAGTTCCGCTCCACTAATATGATTGGACAAGAGGTGCGCCAAGAGTTCTGATATTTAGCATAACACCACTTGTCCATTTCACTGTTCGTATCGCACAAATGTTCAATTCTAGCAATAGATAAATATATTGAAAACATTACTACACTTACTACGGGCTATCAATCAGTCTATGCATTGTATAGCAACACGCAACACTCCATCCAGTTCAGGCTTTGGGAAATACTTTTGTTGACAGACCAAAAATAAGCAAAATATTTGGCCATATTGTGTCTGAAATGTCATTTATTCGATATTCATTTCTTGTTTAAAGAACAGAACATTAGCACAGCTGTGATTTGGCTGTTGTCTTGAGGCCACAGGCTGTGAAATGCACTCTTGCTCATGTGATATTGCTTAAATATAATCCAGGCTTTATATCAAAATAGTACACTGAAAGCACAAATGGGTTTAGACCTGAACCACCTCTTCCTCTACCTATCTCAGGAGGAAAGCGTCTCGTAAGACCACCACAACTGGCAATGACAATGAGTTTCTATCAGAAAGTGGAAACAGTGTCACTCTAATGAGTTTATAATTAAAACCCGCATTTCATCAAACTCCTGAATGGGTAAAAAAATATTTCTTTGTGGTCCGCTGTGTGACTGCGAGAATCCGGGGTATAAAAACCATTCTTAATTACCCATTTGTCACAGGAGAGACGTTCAGTCACTACTCAGCGTGTGTTAATAGCACTCTCTCTGCACAACGATTAATTCAGCCGACCTCTATTCCAAGTCCTCATTAAACTCCGAAACTTTTCCCTAAACATCTTTCATGTTCTTTGCCACACAAAACACTCCTGCATCTCCAGCTAAGAAAAAGCATTTATTTAACACCGGTTTCAGCAGATCTCCCTCCAGACTAACAGTTTGACAACACTGAAAGCCTGTCATGTTTCAATACGGGTATAATGAAGCAGAGCCATTTCCACTAGGTGAATTTAATTAAAGATATTTATGCCTTACTCAGTGCCGTGTACACACACACACACACACGCTCATCAGGAATATATAAGAGATATATTCCTTTAGGCGTTGCTTTATATTTAACAATCATATCCAGTAATCTGTAAAATAATAACATTGTTTTAGGGTTTAATTCAATCAGAAAACACACTTTGTGTTAATTCATCTGACAAATCACAAAAGAACCAATATTTTCTGATATTCCTCCTTTTTTTTTTGGTGAGATTTTGCTTTCGTGTCAAATTAAAAGGAGGCAATTCCAGGCTGACGCATGATTCAGGTCAAAGTTGACATGCACCCACTCTATCCAGTATCTTCAATTCCGATGTGAAAAATGATGGAGATCACAAGAGGTTATTAGTGTTTATTTGACGATCCCGTTATTCTGTCATGTTCCTACACGTTCAGGTGAATGTTTACTGAAATCTGGGTTTTAATTTGCAGCTACGCTGTGTAATACGCTCTTAATCAGGGTCCTTCAGGTGCTTTCTAACCAGGTTACATCTGGCAGATCATCAGCCTGCAGCTCCACATACTCTCTTCCATGTTTTGCTGATCAAATTCCCAACCAGTCTCCTGATGACAGCATCATTTGTTTTGCACAGAGTGCTGAAAAGCAGGTTCGTTTGCCACGGCGCAATGAAAAACTAGCTGTTCTGAAGAAGCGTTTCGACTACACCTAAATCTTCATTCGCTGACTTATTTAGTGCCAGTGTTTCACCGACTCATGCAACATAAATCTGTTTTAAATATAAATGTTGAAATATATATGCACAAGACTTATTATCTTATTATGTATATGCACAAGCCTTATTATTTCACCTTAGCCTAACCAAACATGACAAACTCTGCATAACATTTTATTCCGGGTATTTCTAATTCCTGTTGAGCTCATAGTTCTAATGAGAAGTTTTTGTTTCAGGTGAGGTGTTTAAGAAGAGATGTGGGTTTATTTCCTCCCCAAAGAGAGCAAAGCTTCTACATCCATAAGACAAACACCAGCTGTTTACTGACAGCAAACAGTCTCTCTTTCCAGAGCTCAGGGTACTTCAGAAACCATCAGGAGAGCGGAAGATATGGGGAAGGAGATTCGCCTGACTTCCCTGTACACTGTGACTGGGACAGACATCAGACATTCTTCACATCTTCTATTAGATTAGTGAATTTTTTAAAACAAGCACTAAACCAACGAACTATTTTTTTTTTTTTATTCATAGTGATTCTTCTTTCAAAAAGTCCATATTTCATTGCGGTCATAAATGATTCAAGTAATGCTCTGGGTGTCATTTGAGCTTTCCACACCACTAAACATGCCTCTGTTTCAAAAGCAAAAAATGGATATTTGCTTCCATTATTATGTCATCCATAAACAGATCGGCGAAATATGTGATGGATGAATTAACTGTTGATTAAATTAACGTAAATATTCGTTAGAATAAAGATCCAACTTAAAGATGACAGGCTATATTGAATCTGCCTTTTTTACACGATGTATAACATCTGTATACAGGTTCTGTCATGGGCTCTCAACAAGACTCTCTCAATGAAATGCCTTCATTTGAAGTAAGTGGGTTTGTACTAAATTGTTCATGTTCATGTGTGGTTATAGAATGTTAAAAGTCAGACAGGTACATGACGCAAGTTTATAAATGATGCATGGTGGATGGATATGAACTGTCTCTTGGGGTCAAAGGGTTGCTCAGATCATGATCTGACACACCACATCATAAGTAAGTGCAGATTTCTTTGACATTCTTCTTCTCAGTCACTATACCAGCAGCCTTGAGCACCACAACATACACTGTCAGGTCCTGGCTCTGATTTATAGATCGGCGCTATTCTGAGCGCCTCCGACCCCCAGGTGCTGCTGGAAGATAACATCCGGCACGGACCAACGCCCATCATGGGAAGCATCATTTCTGCTTTCCCTGCTCACTCTCACACCCTGAGGGTGAGCATGACCGGGTGCAGTTGTGTGTGTGTGTGTTCGTAGTGCAATAGTATATCATATTCCAGCACATTAAGGAGAAAACTTCTGCAAGAACGCCAGCATTATATAAAACAAGCCAGCCAAAATAAATTAAGCTGCGGCAATAAATTCACTTGAAGGGTGAAACTTCCAGCTGAAACAAGCTTCAGCATTATGACTTGCATAGCTGAATCATACTGATCACATAAACTGTCCATGAAGGGCTTCCTGACTTTCACTTCACTCACTCACTTTCAATAACTGCTTTATCCAGGTGATGGTCATGATGGAACCTGAGCCTAATCTGGTACCGCTGGGCACAAGGCAGGACAATTCACCCTGGATGAAATGCCTGCCATCACAAGGCACCATGCATGCACACACACACACACACACACACACACACACACTTATGCTCTCTTTAACAACTATGGGCAATTTAGCAGAGCCAATCCACCAGACAGAGGGCAGAGGGAGGAGACCGGAGGACCCGGAGGAAACCCACATGCACATGGGGAGAACATGCACAAAAAATCTGCACAGACAGCACCATTCACATTTCCGGCATTTGGCACACGCCCTTATCCAGAAAGACTTACAGAAGTGCTTTGAAGTCTCTTTCAATAAATACATCCTGATACTGGTTCACTAGGTCACAGACTAAGAATGCCATCAGTCTAAAAACTCTGTTGGGGAGATAGTAATAAAAGCACACAGACAACACAATATTTGCTAAGGTCAGTACTTCAGGAAGAGGTGGGTCTTTAGACATTGTGTGAAGACTGCCAGTGACCCAGCTGTTCGGACATCTAGGGGAAGTTCATTCCACCACCTAAGTGCCAGAACAGAGAAGAGTCGTGAAGCGTGATGCTCAGGATCGACCTGCGGACTCTGGAGCTGTGAGGCAGCACTTCCCAGATGTTTTAAAATTTAAATGAGGAATTTCAAAAAAGGCAAATCAATAAAAAGAACCTGGAGTGTAGCCAGCAAGTCATTTCCAACGTTCACGTTTGGCTGGCTGATTATACTGAGCTCCTCTTTTCAGGTAATTGATAAACTATGTAAACATGTAAGGGGGGAAAATGTAGTAGCTATACTCTATTCACATCATTAACTGTTTATATAAGAAAGCAACACAAAATAAAGATAAGATGGACCACCAATGTTATAAAGAAATACATGCAATATACGTTTCAATTTGTACAACACTGTCTAGAATTAATAATAATCAGATACTTAAATTCTCTAATTCATATCCAGAAGTGGCATGCCTGTTAAAACAACCTTAGTTAATTTGTGTGTTGGTTGGTTTCTTTCTCGACAGTGGCCGTTAAAAACAACCATATTGGCTTTACTTAACCACATTAGCCATGAACACAGATTGACAGCATTTTTCTGCGCTGCCCCCCACATCAAATAATACACAGCAAATGGCATTCAATACAGCCTCATACCCATGAAATTGGGAGATACAAAAACAATTTTGAAGTAATAAGTGGGAGCCGCTGAATGGAATGGAAATGCAAATGCAGCCACGGTCTTGAGTACATGTCTCAGACCGAGACAGCAAGCGCTTGGCTTTATCCATAATATCCACAATCAGTGCATTATGAGTGTCATGCAAAGGCACAACATGTTTGCATTTTGTAATTTGTGCCTTTTCATAACTTCAATAAGGAGCAAGAGCAGGCATAGCTAATGGGGAGCGAGGGCACCAAACACTCAGAAGGTGCAAGCAAACAGACAATGAGATAATCTAAATAAACACACCTTTTATGACAAATGAACAGACCCTGTCTAACACCGGGCTGCGGTAGGCATTTTCCAATACGATTCGAGTCATATCCAATCACAAAAATGACAAAATAAAAAGCAGGGGTAATTTAACAGCAAAATAATAACGTTGTCTGCATTTTATTACAAAGGATACAGCTATTCAATGCAGTTTAAAACCATAGGTTCAATGTACGACAGCATGCTATAGCTCTGCTTTGTCGAAAACGGTTTACAAAAGCCATGCAACTATACATGCAACTAGGTTTCTATTGGAATTTTAAACTCAAATCACCTGTGGAGTAGCTCGTATTTGCTTGGTTTAGTTCCATGCAGCTTTGAGAACTGGTAAGTATTGGCTCAGAGTCTGTGGACAGCAAATAACAGTTCACTCCAACAGCTGTGCATCTCTCCACCAAGCCACAGCCATCTCTGCCACCCCCCATTGTAAATAAACACAGGAAAAACATCAAGAGAACAATTTGGAGAGTAATTAGAGCAGATGAACAAACGGCAGCAAGTGAGGGAGGGGGCCGTGTAGCTGATTAAACCAAGCATCCATACAGAAACAACAGCAGTATCAAAGCATTGGCCTGTGCTGTTCAGCATCTCATCACCACTTAATAAAACACCACACACAGACTCCTAGCGTAATAAATCTGATGGAAACTGCAGAGCTACTGTATATGTGTATAGAGTTTGAAGCTTTTCTACTCAGACTTATCATATGGAGCAAACAACAGGTTACAGCAAAGATAAAAAGTGATGGAGAACAGAGACCACCCTGAGACCACCTACTATCTTCCAAATACTTGAATGGTATGTATCCCCCCAGCTTAAAGTGTATGCCGGCATGAAAAGACTATTTGATTATAGCAGCAGTTGTTTCATTTGCATCGCAGTAGTAATCATGCAATCATTATTTATTATACTCCACAAAAGCCTCTTTCTTGGACCCACAGCTGAGTAAAGAACCTGCAGACACACATAGTCATTACGATTCATGAAAAAAAGCCTCCCTCACTCCTGTCTTCTCTTCAATTCCATCCACCAGTGAGACACAAGGCCACATCATGGTCCCAGAAACTGAGATATGTTAATCCAAGTATATAGATGTGGTAAATATGACAGAAGGACAGGTGTCGAGGGAAAAGGTAAGTAGGAATATTTGCCGCAAGAAGGGAATTCAGGACCTTCTTTTTTTAAAAACTGACATTCTGGAACACTTTGGGTATTATACTGTAAGGCTGATGGTTTTAAAAATAAATAAATAAATAAAATAAAAAAAGATCTTCACAAGACCTTTGCAATTTGATGATAAAGACCTGATACGGCAAGATGAAATATGAGAAATCACAGCAGGCGTTTTTTCCCAGAGCAAGCTCACCAGCATTCGCAGGCTGTTGTGGTTAACCAGAGAACCCTTGAACAGCCACTTGTATGAAAGTTGGCACCCGACTCTGATAGGGCAAAAAATAAATAAATAAATAAAAATCTATTGCAACATTTATTGCTAAGGATCTGAGAAACACAAGGCTTTCATTTTCTCCCATGTACAATATTCCATACATGCACACAATCTTCACATACAGCTACACCAATGCTGTACAGTGACACAACAACCCCAGTAATGGAGATGCATCAAGAATTGTTTTCATCAATCTTAACCCCCTGAATCGTAATCAAATCGAATCATGAAGTGAGTGAAAATTCCCACCTCTAATAAATGGCCTTAATCCACATGATACAGGGTTCCAGCACTCAGCGTGGCATGCAGATATAATATGAAGCTTTGATAGTTCTAGTTGAGTGTGTAAATGCCAGCGCCGGTGTGTGTTCTCTGCATGGAGTCCAGATGCAGGTCATATGTATGAACATGAGTCACTTTGGCCATTTGTGTTGCTTTCTTTAGATAAAAAAGTTTGTGCAGATACTAGAACAGGCTGGCAAGATCATCCTACATTAGCCACATTTACAGCTGCCCTATAAATGGGCCTGCCATATCATATGGCTGCAATCTGCTCTGTCTCAACAGAGCACTCGGCTTGTGCGGCTACATTAGCATTGGCTGGGGAGGAAAAAAATCAAAAACAAAAACTGGAAGTCAGCTGCTTTTTTTTTTTTTCTCCGATTAAATAATGCAAAATTGTTGATTTAATCAAGGATATATAGAATATAATCTAGTCATTAGGAAAAGTAATTGCTTTTGGAGTCATCTGAATTTTGCACGAATACACTATGTCATCAGTCTTCTTGACCAACACCACACACAACAAATAGCTTTTTCCATATTACCGGTGTCATATTAATTGCATTATTATGACTATGAAGACTAAATTCATGTAGAAATCTGGCTAATTGTAATAAACTAAATTCCACATTTACCGTAGATATAAAGTCTACACACCCCTGTTAAAATTGCAGGTTTTTGTGATGTAAAATAAAAAATTAAACCAAGATGAATCATGTCAGAACCTTTTCTACCTTTACTGTGAAATATTAACCTTTTAACTTTTTTTTGCCAAACATATCTGTTGGTATTATGGCCAAAAAGTTAGACCATATATGACCATATGATCATAGACCATATATGACCATATGATCATAGACCATATATGACCATATGATCATCAGACCATAACATATTATTCCACGTGGTTTTGGGAGTTTGGATGTATTATTTATTTATTTATTAATAACCCCATAGCCCAGAGAAATGAAGAATTCGGGAGATTGTTGTCACGTGTAGGGAGCAACCAGTATTTGCCAGAAATTGCTGCAATTCTTTTAATGTTGCTGTAGGCCTCTTGGCAGCCTCCTTGACCAGTTTTATCCTGATCTTCTCATCAATTTTAGAGGGACGTCCTGTTCTTAGTAGTGTCAATGCCGTGCCATATTTCCTCCACTTGCTGATTATTGTATTCAGTGTTCCATGATATATCCAATGCCTTGGATTTTTTTTTTTTTTTGTAACACCCTCCTGATATTTTTCAACAATGAGATCCCGTACCTGCTTTGTAAGCTCTTTGTGGCCCATGGCTTTTCAAGTTGGATGTTACCAAGAACATGTCAGGAAAATCCTATAGGAACAGCTGTACATTATTTGGGGGGTACTCACTCACTTTAATTGATGGCAGGTGTATACTAATTAGTATTTAGCATGAGTTTGAATGTGATTGGTTGATTCTGAACACTGCCACATTCCCAGTTATAAAAGGGTGTGCACACTTATGCTACCAGGGTACCCCCCCCAAAATGATTCTTATTGTTTGTCACTTTAATTTATAGGTTAATATTTCACAATAAAGGTAGAAAAAGCTCTGACATGATTTATCTTGGTTTAATTTTTTTTATATCACAAAAGCCTGCCATTTTTACATGTGTGTATACTTTTTATATCCTCTGTAAATCTCGTGCTCTAATGTGTATTACAGTCTTATACAGTATGACACATTGCAAACAATATACCTAACCCATATTTTGTTTCATCCATGATTCTACATAGTAGATGCAGCCGCAGCAGATATTGTAAAGACGGAGACCTGGATGAGAGCACCTCATTAAATTACAGGTAAAGTCCCCAAGCTCCCTTTCCAGAGCCAGACCTTCAGATGTGGCACAGCTGTTCTTTAGCTTTCACTGGCTGTGGATATCCCCTTGTAACAGTAGGCTCCAGGGAGACAGCGAAGAGAGACACTAAAAGCCAAGCAAATACAGACACAAGCAGAGGGGAAAACACCAGGTGCCAGAAGGCACACAGTACAACAAGTAAGAGAGGAGAAAGTAACAGGAGCAGGTCATTTGTTTTATTCATTTTGTTCCATTTATTTATTTTCCAGTTATTGCTAACAAACACAGCTGTGTGTGTGTATATATATACCTAGCATCATAAGCCACCACAGAAACACACACACCCTCCTACTGATCTGATCTATGCTACACACCAGAGAACTGCAAGCTCTGGCAGCCCCACCCTGATTGTGGCCGTGTCCATTCTGAAGTTCACCGACGGACTTAAATGTCAGTACACACAGTGTTTGTGTGTGTGTGTGTGTGTGTGTGTGTGTGTGTGTGTGTGTGTGTGCGCGCGCACTCACACTGGCCATGCTGATAAAAGGCCATTATGCAGCTTTGGAGAGGCAGTCTCAGAGGCCGGGCTGTGCCAAAGAGCTGCTATTACGCAGCACAATCTCTAGCAGCCTTCCCAGAACATAGCGCCACGAGCAAACCAGACACTCCCATTCCTGGAACCATCTCTCTCACTTATACATATACTCGCTCACACACTCACACACACACACACACACACACACACACACACACATACATTAACACACCCTAATACTCTGCTCTCTTGCTCTCTCCATCCCACCTACACACAAGGACACATGCAGGCTCTCACAAACTCCAGCAGACACCAGCAGAAAAATCAATATGCATCTCATCCATTACAGCAATCACGGCCGGGCCGGGGAATTTTCACCCATCTCCTCCCGTTTTACAGCTACAAAACACCCATTCCTTATACAACACACTTGCGTCAGCTAAAAGCAGGCATTGACTTCGTATTCAGAAACAGAGAATGGCTAAAAGGAACTTTAAAGACTTCCATTAGAAATATCATCAAAGCCTAAATCAATTTCTACATAAAAGAAAACTGTGTGCGTGTGTGTGTGCGTGCGTGTGTGTGTCCGTGCGTGCGATATTAGTGAGGGAATATATACTTGTTGCTATGCTATCATCACTGATATTTTATATAGCACCAAGTACATATCCCATACATAAAATGCTTACAGAAATCTGTTTATTGCTTTCCTTTGAAATAGGATTGCTGTTTTAGAAGGTATACACAACCCCTAATATGCCCAAATTTACATTTATCCTCCATCATTCGAGAATAGGTATTACTGCTGCTCAAGCAGCTGAGCCTGCAGAGAACCTAACTGAAGACCAAGAGCTAAAGGCAGACATGTTATAGCCTTAAATAGAGCTCCCCACTGATATATGTGGAAGGTGTGCATCAGGACCGATATACTGCAGAATATATAAAAAAAATTATTTTTTTTTAAAGTATGGGGTGGTTTTTTTCTTTATTTTTTTTTAACATTCCTGCGAGTGAACGATTACATATGAAGCTTGCATGATGAAATGAAAGAGCACTTTCATTACTGTGAATGTGCATCATTGCCCAATGCATTTACAAAGATCATTTATTCATCCTTAGTAACTGCCTGGTCTGCCTTGATGGTTTAAATTAAGTTGCAAGTTTGTTTATATTTTTATGCGAAATAGAACCAAATTCGTTAGAAAATATTACAGGCAGGTATAAACAGAATAACTGAGTGAGCGGCTTTACAAACAGTCCACGCATCTCCTATTAAGACCAGTGATTATCTGTGATGTAGCTGGGGTTAAGAAAATGTTAGAGCCAGCATTCACAGACAATGCTGACAGAGCTGGCATTTAGGCCACGCCCACTTCAGGTTTAAAGCCAAAAAAAACAATATTGCCAGAGCCATATCTCACCTGGTTTCCCACTGAAGCTAAGCAGGGTGGAGCCTGGCCAGTACCTGAATGGAAGACCTCGTGGGGAAAACTAAGGCTGGTGCTGGAAGTGGTATTAGTGAGGCCAGCAGGGTGGTCTGTGTGGGGCCTAAGAGTGTGTCCGTGACAGGCACACGATACTATAGAAACAGCACCGTCTTTTGGATGAGACGTTAAACCGAGGTCCTGACTCTCTGTGATCAGTAAAAATCTCAGGACAATTCTCGTAAAAGGGTAGGGGTATTACCCCGGTGCCCTGGTGAAATTCCCCCATAGGCCCTTCTCTATCATGGCCCCCTAATAATCCCCATCTCTGAATTGGCTACATCACTCTTGTCTCCTCTCCACTAATAGCTGGTGTGTGGTGGGCGTTCTGGCGCACTATGGCTGTCGCTGCATCATCCAGGTGGATGCTACACACTGATGATGGTCGATGAGATTCCCTACCCCATACTACGTAAAGCGCTTTGAGTTTCTGAGAAAA
>JANDJT010000190.1:21742504-21777793 GCA_024331685.1 Stegophilus panzeri | reverse complement strand
AGCAAATTATAAAGAATTGCAATTTTACAATGTGAAATTAGTTCTCAACATCTTAGTCTAATCACCTGAGGTAAATGTTAAGCTACGTTCACACATGCAGTGACTCACAAGGACAAAGCGACAAGAGACCATTCATTTTCAATGACAGCTGGGGACTTCTGGCGACACGAGCGATAGCGAGTGCTGGCGACTAGGTGTGGGCGTGTCCCAAAGTTGAGAAAAGTTTAACTTTATGCAAATATGGAGTGACTTGGTGAACACAGGCCATGCGTATCAATGCTCCTGCCTCTGACCCAGTCACCACTGAGGGAGAGCCAATCAAGGATGTAAACGATTTCACATATCTTGGCAGCATCATTAGCACTGATAACGGAGCCCCAAAAAGACATCAAGGCCCGAATAAATAAAGCAAGAGGAGCTTTTAGCAGACTCAGAATCATTTGGAAGTCTAAACAGCTAAGCCTCAGAACAAAAATAAAAATTTACAACAGCAATGTTAAATCAGTGCTTCTGTATGGCTCCAAATGTTGGAGAATAGTGAAAGTAGGCATGAGCAAGTTAGACGCCTTCCATAACAGCTGCATTAGGAAGATCTGCAACATCTACTGGCCCAATACCATCTCTAATGTCAACCTGTACAAAAAGATAAGATCTAACAACATATCTCAGGAGATTAGGATCCGCCGATTAAGATGGTTTGGACATGTACTCAGGATGTCTCAGGAAGGGACACCTAAAGTGGCTTTGTATTGGACACCACCTGGGAAGCGCAAACGTGGCAGGCCAAGAACAACATGGCGACGGACAGTGGTGACCGAGTTGGAGGAAATGGGGCACAAAAAGAAGCACAGTTCACAGCTCAGGACAGACCTAGATGGAGAGATAGTAGTGGCCTTATGTCTCACACGGGACGAAGAGGATTAAGTTAGTAAGTAAAATGGTGCAGCGACTACCAATTGGAGTGAAGACAGTAGAGTGCACAAGATCTGTAGCCTCCCGTGTTTGCTAGCAGAAGGAGCGAGGATCTGAGGCCAATACGCACAGCTCCAGTGCCCAGGAATGAGCAGCGCCAAGCCGGACACTTCACCCAAGAAACATGGAGGCCGCGGCCAATGAGGCAATAAGCTAAGCGAAGCTAATTGGTGCTTGCACTTTCACTGCAGATAGATGGCTGCAATGGCAAAGCGCACACACTGCTTCTCTTTCATTTTCTATGATATGATGTATATATACACTGGTGAATTTTATATAGAAACGCTCTCCCTCCAGAATGTTTGATTTTAGCGGCAAGTAAACTGATTTGTTGTCAAAAGGGGAATGCTAGTTCCGCCACCCATGTTACTATGGTGATCAGTAGTATGAATATTTAAACACGAGTCTCACCGTCATCTCTTCACTTGACTAATCACTATTCACACTAACATCAGAAGGAAAATCATCTCTGATTAATTCAGTTGACAAAATTTCTCATTATTAATGTCTTTTTCATAAGTCTTTTAAACATTAAAACTTCTGCCATCTCTACAATGTGTAAGCACTCATCTATGATTTGAAAGCATCCTAAATAAGACGATTTACATATATTTGCTCAAATATATTACTGAGTTATTACAGTAAAGACATCTCTAAAATATGTTTTTGTAAGAATGATTAAATATTTTGTCAGTATTCCCCAATTCAGCCATCCCAGACCACCTATATAACTGATATCATTATGTGCAAAATAATATTTATACAGTATATGAAAGGTAACTACAAAGACAAACTTTATTTTAACAGGGTTCACTCTTTTAAAACAGAGCAAAATATAATAAAATGTCCTCAATATCCAAGCACTTTTCAAGCATAAATTTTTCTATCACTATGTTTTCAAGAGTTTTGTAACCAAAAGTGTTATTTTCCGGGTACT
Source organism: Stegophilus panzeri (assembly GCA_024331685.1). Classification (NCBI taxonomy): domain Eukaryota; kingdom Metazoa; phylum Chordata; class Actinopteri; order Siluriformes; family Trichomycteridae; genus Stegophilus; species Stegophilus panzeri. Next base: position 21,775,884 of record JANDJT010000190.1, on the reverse strand, counting down.
AAAAATTCCCTTCACTCACCTTGTGCAAACCCTGGTTTAAACAAAGGAAATGAAATACTTAAAGATTAAATGGGAAAGAACGCACATTAAAATTTAATCATTTCAATCTACGTAATTTAAAAAGTGCAATCCAGTGAACTGTGTTAAAGGTTTGTCACAACTGAAATATTGTTAACGGTCCAATTTCCCATTTCTGACGTCTTTACACAGAACTTAAATGATTATAAAAGCAGAACACACTCGATATTTTTTTAAACATCAGAGTTTGTCATTAGAAATGATTTAATCAAGATGACAATTTTCAGCCTCCATGCCATTATAAATTATTGCATAGAGGTGATTGAGAGACAATTCCCACCACCGCTACAGTAGCCAGTAAATCAGTGTATCAGGAACTACTCACCAATAAAGCATGTAGCCACATACATTTCTCAACTCCTCAATGAGCCTACACTCACTGTTAGAAACTCCATTTGAAATTAGAGGGGACATGGGAGTACAGCCACCTCCTAAATGTACTTTTGCAATGTGCTCGCTTTCATTATTGGAAAACACATCAGCTGCTCCCAAGGGTGAAAATTCCTGGACACAGACGACTGATAAAGCTGGAATTGATTCAAACCCCAGGAAAACATTGTCTGCCTCGGAACCTCATATCAAATTCACTGCCCTTGCACTTTTTGTTTTTTTACCTCTCCTACTCAAAGTCTAAAGGCAAAGAGTCACCATGACAACATCAAGCTCTCCCTCTCCACTCGCCAAGCCATATCTTTATCGTTTAATCTGGATGAGATTACAGCCATGACCTCTAACTTTGTGGAACTCAGTAACAGGTGTCAGGACTGGGAGTGCCTCGAGACAAGTATAAATTAAGCATTAAAATAATACTTCACTGTAGCGTGGGATTAGATAGGCTGCACTGTGCACAAATGCCAGCTCTGAGCTCAGAGGGCAACGGCTGCTAATTAGCGACATCAATTACAGAATGTCACCAAATCACTAGGCTGTCATTAAAATGCCACTAAATAGTGAAATAATCATGCGCATTAGCATTTTTATCAAAAAATCAAGTGGGAAAGTAAATGAAAGAGAACTAAGTGTTTGGATTCTATGTTCTTGGGGGTCTGGCTATTCAGTTCTTGCCAACAGAAACTATCAGGCAAAACAGAGCAACATGATGCCTGAGGACCCCAGAATGCTCAGCAGCCTACACACTTGGCACCACTGATAAAGAGGCCAGTGAATTTGAAAGGGTTCAAATGTTTCCTCTGCTCTTGCACCACTTTTTTTTTTTCCGTTCAGAAAAGAAATGCCCAAAGCAAGTGTGTTCATTTCATAACAGTTGGTAGGTCACAGGGAGTCATTCACTGTGAAATTTACTAAATTGTATTATTGATCTCAGCCATGAAACACACTCTCTGTTCTGGAGTCCCACAAGGCTGTGGGTAGACTGGAAAAGCCGCTCAAAGTGTGTCAACAGCTGCCAGTGTTTCCCACACATAGTGGTGATATATGGGTGGGCCACCCAGGTATATTGACAAGTATATTTCATACTATTTAAAAAAAAAAAAATGTATTAATCCATTCAAATAAATAAATAAATACAGTACCTTATGTTCAACTGGTTCCTTGTTAATGCTTGGACATTAATTGCCCAATGAGTTGAAGTGCTAGATTGCAACTTGCAAAGAAATCAACCATTTTAATGTAGTCATGCAGCACATTATCAAGCGGCAACATGTGACCAAAAGATAAATATAATTCACATCCATATTAGTTCCTTGTTAACACTGATCTTTGGTGAGACTCTAGTGAATACTCTTTAGTTGTGCTTAAACCATTACTGAAGAGACTCGGGAGTGTGTGGCTCACCCACCTCTTTATCAGTAGCTAAAAACATCCAGAAAAAGTATGCAGTTATGTTTCTATCAGTGTTTTTCACTACTGCATGACAGCCATGATTCCTTAGAGCAACACATGCTTATGCATTATATGGCCAAAAGTATGTGGACAACTGACCATCACACCCATATTTGCTTGTTGAAGGACATCCCAACAGATTTGGTCTCCTTTGGTGTTATAATAACCTCCACTCTTCTGGGAAGGCTTTCTACCAGATTTTTGGAGTGTGGCTGTGGGGATTTGCTCATTCAACCACTAGAGTATTAGTGAGGTCTGGCACTGATGTTGGGTGAGGAGGCCTGGGCCATGTTGGCCTTCCAGTTCATCAGAAAGGTGTTCAGTGGGGTTGAGGTCAGGGCTTTGTGCAGGCCACTTGAGATCTTCCACTCAAACTTTGGCAAATCATGTCTTCATAGATCTTGCTTTGCATACAGGGGCTCTGACCTGCTCGAACATGTTTGGGAGCCCCTTAGTTCCAGTGAAGGGAAATTGTAATGATATGGCATACAAAAACAGGATGTCTTTGTACAACTGTGTGCTTCCAGTTTGAGGAAGGCCCACATACAGTATGGGTGTGATGGTCAGGTGTCCACGAATTTCTGGCCAAATATTGTATTTAGAATTTCTTCTAGATTATATCATGGTTGGGAGGCTGGGATGAATTTTGCTTGCACGAATTTCTCTCCTTGTGGTCATATGCTAGATTATTGTTACTAAATACTGTCAGTATATAATTCTTATTTATCAGTCATACATATGCCCAGGAATTGTATGGAACACAATATGATTAATGAATTTCAATGAAGCTGGAACACTGAGAGTTACCACAGAAATGAATAACAGCAAATAAATGTCTTGATAAGTAAAACAAGTACAATTTGAACCCAACAGCATCAACAGGGATATGTCTGCCACCAGCAAATCTAGTCATTCTTGTTACTAATTTGTATGATGAAATACTCTTAAAATATACTTCAAACAGGAAGGCAGTTATTGAAGAAAAACTATCTCAGACATTTGACCTTGCTGTGACCTTGATCCAGTTTGGATCATTTCTAACAATGTAATCAGTTCATCTGCTAATTACAATGATAACTTCATATAAATCCTACATTTAACCACTAATTCTTGAAATACAGTGCTAACAGGAATCTCAGATGGATGCATGAACAGAAATACGGACACACCGCCTAGTGGCAAAAAATAAACTGTAGAGTGGTCCCCAGTACAGGTGAGCTGACATGGGTGGTGAGAAACACGATATTACTGTAAATAAAATAGTGCTTGTTATTTCTAATATCGGACCACTACTACCCTCCCTCCTTGCCCCATCTCTCTCAGCAATAAGAATAATTGCTCCTACAAATGCGGAGGTAAAAAGAGAAGCAGTTGGGGAGTCCTTGGTAAGCTAGTGGTGAGGAGAAGGTCAACAGTGGCACTGAGAGCAGCTGTTATCAGGCCCAGGACCATGCAACAGGGGAGTGTGCACTTGTGCTTATTTACAGCCTGGCAACCTGTGGGGCCACAAACACTGCCCCAGGCTGATTGGCCTGTAATGAGTTTGCCAACACAGGGATGGAGATGGAGGAAAGCAGAGAAGCACACATGCTGAAAAATCCACTACTATAGGTCATGGACGCAGGAAGGTGGGAAGCCTCCACGGTGGGGTGGAATGAGATGTCAAAGGGAGTGTGAACTGCTCATGCTGTTCACTTTCAGCTCAGTGGGACATGTGTACTGTATGTGCACACACACCTTGACACAATTCCAGGTGTGACGTCTGACATGCAGAATGATGAGGACAATGTTGTTTAGGATATAAAACCATATTGAAGCTAGCAGCAATACTGTACTGATATCCCGAGGCTTTACAGGGAGTTTTTTCTTTCTCTGTTCAGTCATATAACTAGCAGCAGCCCCACCTGGGCAGGACAAGATTACTGGGCTGTAATAACACCAGAGTTAAGTCATATAGCAAGCTGCCATCATATCTAGTCTGTGCTGCTGGGTTGTGCTGCAGTTATAAAATTACAATTGTGTCTTTTGGTTAGTAGTAGCCATGTCTGGTCAGCGCCATGATGTGTGATCCGGTAATACCTCAACTAAGGCAGAGGAGTTTAGCTAGTGAAGAGCATGATGCCTGCAGTATCCTAGCAAGACCTCCTCTGTCAGGAGCAACAGGGACAGAAATCTCTCATTGTGAAACAGCTTTTCAATCTGGGGAATTACACAAAGTGCTCCCACTGTCAATGCACTGCCAGTTTTATGTGAGCGGGGTGGGGAGGGATGGAAGAGGGAAGGAAAAAGCCTCCACTGAAAGCTATTCAAATGCCTTGGCAAAGCACCAGTGCACTGTCTCCCTCTCCTTCTGGAAGCACTCTGGCTCACTCTACCTAACATGGTGCAATTACTTAAGTGAAATTAACCAACAGAGCCATAAATATATATTACAAAGTTAAAAAGTACAAAAGGAAGAGGAGGTGAAAAAAAAAAAGAAAATTGCAAGAACCAATCCAAAAAGACCATTAACCCTTAGTAAATAAATCAAGGAATTTAGGATTTGTAATTTGACATATTAACTTAAATTCTCTTTGTGCTAGAGAAAAATAAAAGCAGTCAGAGGGGCTCTGGCTGAATCTACTCTGGCTCTGCAGGAAGTACCAAAAAAGCAGAGCGCAAACTGAATCTTCTTCTAAAGACAGATACAAAGTTTCACACTCATTATAAATACCCACGTAAAACCGCCTTGGATCACAACCAGTAGGTTATCTTAAATAGGTTTTCCTGAGGAAGACTACCTCTACAGATGCCTTCTCAAACCCTTGAGGAAACAAATATCCTATACAGAAGGCATAGGATATCCTATACAGAAGGTAAGGAAGTACATGAACACCTGATGACATAAAACATGTTTGTAGGAATTACGCATTAGGCTATTTTTGTGATGAGTTCTGTACAAATTAAGATGGTATTCTATGTTTATATCCAAGTTCATCTCAGTTTTATGCAACCCTGGTTTTAGGTCCTAAAGGCTTGCCAAGCTTTTATGTCAGTGAAGAGTACATGTGATTTAAAATATGGAGTAATAGCAAGCTATATTGAGAACCAAATGAGATCCCTTCTGTACAACATTCTTTATTTGCACGCTACCATTTGCTCTGCATACGTACAAAAACAACATAAACCCTTTCCATTTCATAGGCTGCACAAACTGACAGATATGTAGGGCACATTTCAATTTTGTTTACTCCTGAGCAACTGCCTGTAACCAAACCAAATGCGTTTCTATCAAAATCCCTCCTCCATTTCTGCATGGTGGTTTACAAAGATATTCCAAGCAAATAAATGTGAGATAGCAAACATCACTGCATTTCATCTCAAGGATAACACTTTAAATAAATCAGCAATATAAACAGAGAGGAGGTGAAAAAACAAGGGCGAGAGAGAGAGAGAGAGAGAGACAAAGAGAAAGAAAAACACAAAGCACAAAAGCGTTACAAATCCACGCCATTTTCCCAAGCTGGGTGATCCTGGCTGAGATGAAGAATGACGTGTCTGCTTGGTAAGAGTGTTTACGGCATCAGGAGAGCTGCACGGAGAAATGGATTACTCAATCATCAGAGCTCAACATGTTCACAGAGCAATGTACCGCAATACAACAGCGTGCAGTCATTTACTTTCTGTGTGTCTCCTCTTTGGACTCGAGAATTCACAAAGCTGGATGGTTGAAAAATAGCACCCAATACAGCCTACAAAAATAATTATACTTATATTGATGTAAAAAAAAAAAAATAATAATAATAATAATAAAAATGGCTGAAATTATTGTGGCACTGATTTATAGGTTGATAAGTGGAAAAGCTAGTTATTTTCTTTGCAGGAGGGGGTTGGTTGTAGGGATAGGCGATATGGACTTAAAACTATATCACCATATTTTCTGGTATTTTATTGCGATAACGATATCAGTGACGATATAAATATACTTCCATGCACCACTGTTTTTGGCTACAAGTGATAGCTGTGATCTTGAGAGCCTCAGAAACACAAACATTGATCTAAACGTAAAACTGATTTTCTGTAACCAAAACCAGTTCCAGATTGTAGAGGTACAGTAGCTCCTCGTTTAGCGATAAACTCCTCCTCAGCTTCACGTCCGCCTTCCGCCGTACTGGTTCTCGCTCTGCACGTGAGTTGCGAATGGGTCGCAAGCCGTCGCACACTAATACGTCATCAACTAGGCTTTATCGTTATTATCACGGGAAGACTCATTCTTATTGTGGGGAGAATTTCTACCGGTATATTGCAATAAGATAATCGCCCAGCCCTAGTTGGTTGACCTTATAAATGAATATAGCTTAAAAGACTAATACAACAACCTGAACACACACACACATACCAACACAGGCATGAAAGACAAAGACAGAGAGAGTGAGTTTAGGACCTTTTGGAAAACTGGAATTACAGTTCTGACATTCAAAGAATAGGGAGCAGATCTTGAGACACCAGAGTAATCATCTCTCAAGATAAGCCTTGTGGGTTTTTTTTTTTTTTCTTCCATTTTTTCCATTTTTTCCATTAGGTCTGATATAGCTCCTCTCACTTCCTTACATTCAGCATAGCTTCAATATGTTTGAGGTTCTTTTAACTAGGCTAAATGGCCACCTTTACCTTGACAAGATTACATTTGCTTTAAAGAAAATGTTGTGCTTTAAGTAAATATCCTGCTAATAACTGTCAAATAGAAGGTGTGAAACCCGTGTGTGCTGTTCATCCCCCTACAGTCCATTATAAAGTGCTAGTGAGAGTATGTGGAGTGTGCTAATTGAAATACGTGTCACATTTGCAAGCAGAGCCGTCAGATATAAATTAGTTTCCAAACTAAGTAGCATAAAGTGGGAATATGCTATATTATTTAATATGTGGTTGGCTAAGCAAGCACATATTACAAGTACAGAATAAAATGAATGTATGCAGTATAATGAACATTTATATTACATACAGTTCTGACTGTTCCTACTAGTAATATTAAGTAAGACACAGACAAGTGGCATACATCTTGAACAGAATGTTTACCTAGGCAAATAACATTCATTTTATACCCTTTTTACTACTGCAGTGTTTTTATAAAGTTATAGTAAATATCTTACACAACACAGGATTCACCCAGCCAGAATATTAAGTACGAGAATGACAACAGGAATTACATATTGCTTTTTTCCAGGAATCCATATAGGACTTCCATCCATGATGACATTTCCGTGAGAGTAAATATCTGTATAATTAACAACTGGCCAAATCTGTAATAATCAGAACCACCGCTACTCTGATCAAAGGCATAAGAGCTCGATGACAAGAATGTCAGGCTGTATTATCGCTTATTTAATTTGCCTGTGTACTTTTCAGATAGCCACCCGACCTGCCTTGCTCTGCACCACACACACACACACACACACACACACATACATATATGCACACAAATGCACAGAATAAACAATCGACTGTTGTGTCCTTGTTAAAATATTAAATTTCAATATTCAAGCCATGGCTAGTCACACACCAGTGGACAGTCCAACTTATCCACTTAATCATAATGTCAACTCACGTCTCACAGTAAAGTCACATTTGCGTTCTGCCATTTTGTGGCTTATAGCTATAAGAACACAACCTTGACATTTAAGGTTTGTGAAATATTTCCTAGAGACACACAAATAATGTACATTTATCATTTAACTCACACAACTGCATTCGTTCAGAAAGAAGAGTCTTCACAAGGGGAAGCTCTTCCTCAAGTAATTTTTTTTTGTCTGTGGCATTGATGAATGGGAGGAAACTGGCCACACTGGCAGGAATGGAGTTTGCACTCACAAATTGTGCGTATTTTATTATTTTTTTTAAAAAACAATGACAGGGGGAAAAAACTATTCAGACACCACAAATTGCCAACATTAGTACTTTGTTACAAAGCTGTTGTTGGCAGTTACATCTTTGAGGCAGCTACGGTAAGAAGTAATTGGGTTTTTGCAGCATTGTGGTTCAAATTTGGCCCATTGCTCTTGGCAAATGTTCAATTCCCCAAGGTTACAAGGGTCTCTCTGATGGACTCGCAGTTTCTAAATCCTCCATAAATTTTCAATGGGATTCAAGTCAGCAGACTGGCTAGGCCATGCAAGGCCTTCTTGAATTATTTTGGCTATTTAGGGTTATTGCAGAGAACTGTTTGCAGAGAAGCAGCACCATATTATGATGCTCCCACTGCCTACTTTACTGTGGGTATGGTGTTTTATACGCACAACGTATTGTTCTCCAAACATGACAAGCTGAATTATTTGCCAAATAGTTTTATTTTTTTTATGGTTCTGCAGAGTATATTGTTTCAAAATAATTCTAATTGGTCTAAATGCCTTTAGACACATGTCTGGGTTTTTTTTATATATATATATATATATATATATACAGAGATTACAGTGTAGTTCATTGCTTCTCTGAGTAACTGTTGTTCCTGCTGCTTTCAGGTTGTCCTGCAATTCTTTTTGAGTGACGTCTAGCTACTTTCTTACCTTCCATATCATTAGTCTTAGAATGTGTTGCTTTTCGTTTATTTTACTATAGTGTTCCCCAATCAGTTTCGTTTTTCAATCATATCTTTTGGAGGGCACGTTGGCTTTATGGTTAGCATGTTTGCCTTGCACTTCTGGGGTTGGGGCTTGATTTCTGCCTCTGCTCTGTGTGCCTGGAGTTTGCATGTTCTCCCCGTGATTTGGGGGTTGCCTCCAGGTACTCCAGTTTCCTCCCCAAGTCCAGAGACATGCACTGTGGGCTGACTTGGCATTTCCAAATTTTCTGTAGCGTGTGAATAGCTGTGCGACTGTGTGTGTGTGTGTGCGATTGTGCCCTGCAATGGCTTGGCACCCTGTCCAGCATGCCCCCTGCCTTGTGCCCCGAGTCCCATGGGATAGGCTCCAGGTTCCCCACAACCTTGTGTAGGATAAGCGGTAAAGAAAATGGATGGATGGAACCATATCTTTGTTTATGCTTATGAATGTATACTTTTTGTTCTTATTTAGAAGTACAAAGTCAAAAGACAGTTTCAATTTGAAGTGGATATATGAACTGGGAGTCTATTAAATAACAAAAACAATAGTGCCCAAACGTTTCCCCTCACTGTACATTCTTAGGGTCCTTCATGGCTTCATTGAATAATAAAGCATTCTTAGCTTCCAAAATGCTTAGCTTTCAAAAAGTTCCTAGCTTCTACATGAAACCTTTTCTCAAATGGAAACACTCTGTTGTAGGGTTCTACACACTGTACCTTTAAGACTTTCCCCAGAGCAACAACGAAGAACCCTTAAGGATTCAAAATTTTCTAAGAGTGTAGATACAGAACTGTCAATCATCTATAATCAGAAACATTTACCAGTTTCCCTTTATTTCAGTTGCTCCATTTTCATTGAAATATTGAACACTTGAACAAGGCTTCAAATATCTTATCTAGAAATATTCAAGTTGGCCACACCAATATTCTGACCGAAGAAGCACCAGGGTACGTGCTCCTTAAGAGTCGTGCTTTGCTTTAATGACTGTGTGTCCTTGCAATACATGCAAAGCAGTAAATTTAAAAAAATAATAATGTTTCTTACTCTCAGACATCTACAGTAAAATATCATAATCTCTTTTTTCATACAGCACTGGTCATGTCTTTATCATACATTTTAGTTGAAGATGAAAATATTTATAGTGGCACTTCATCTCTTCTGAGCCCAAATGACGCCTTCTCGCACTTGTGCTAAGCAGGAAGCTTGATTGTTGGAATATTCCCCACTTCTTTAATCAATGGGGAGCCGCCTGTCTTGATTCTGGGGAGCTCTAAAGTGTATAAAACTGTCTCTGAAAGCATGGCTTTTCTATTCCCTCTTGAAAATCTCTCTCTCTCTCTCTCTCTCTCTCTCTCTCTCAGGTACTACTGTGCACTGCTACTAAGCTTTGAGAGAATATAAGGACCAGAGAAAGACACAGAAATAACTGCTGTTTAAAAAAATAAAAATAAAGTTGCATCAGCAGCAATCTATTCGTGCTTATTATCAATCTTTCAGAGAACAGTGTTACAGAATATATCATTACAATTAGTTAAAAAAAATCACAAATGTACAATGTTATTACACTTGCATGTAACTGTTGCGCAACTTGTTTTTAATTTTTTTTTTTTTTTTAAAAACACGCGCAGATTCATGAAATGTTTCAGTTCTACAAAACACACACTGAATTTTATTTGTTGACCCACTGATGAAACATAAATGCGTGGAGCAGTTTTCAGTATTTACTCTTGTGAGTAACACCTACACTAACGTAATAAAAGCTCCAGACGCTGCTGGGGAAACAAAAACCTTCACTATTTACAGCACATTCAGTATGACTACATGAAAAGGATATTACCATTTCTTATACCAGATCACATTATTAGTGTAGTATACTTTAATATGCTATCTACTGTCACTAAGATACTAATTTCACTAATTTAATATTTATAGTCAGCTAAAAATAAAGCAAGCCTGCTCAAGAAATATTACAATAGTACGGTTAAGTGGATTATAATGTAATGCTGTACATGCCTCATGCCCGAATACAACAGGCAACTGAAGTCGACTGCATCAGCGATGCTTCTGTTGTTTCTTTGAAGCATATAGCACTGTGTCTGTCCAATTATCTCGGTCGGTCCAATTATGTCAAAGATAAACAATTAGTTACTGTCACTGGAACAGGAGCTAGTCCTTAGATTATTTCTTAATTATTAGAAAATAGCCAACAGATTATATTTACAGCCTTACAATTATAATAAGAAAACCTCCAGGGTTGGGGGTTCGATTCCCGCCACGGAGTTTGTATGTTCTCCCAATGCTGCGGGGGTTTCCTCCGGGTACACCGGTTTCTTCCCCAAGAAGCATGGTAGGCTTGTCCAAAGTGTCCATAGTGTATGAATGGGTGTGTGAATATGTATGAGAGTGTGCCTCCCTCCAGGGTGTACACCGCCTTGTGCCCAATGCTCCTTGGGATAGGCTCCAGGTTCACCGTGACCCTGTAGGATAAGTGATATACAAAATGGATGGATGCACTTACTTGCACAGGCCTATACAACAAAAAGAGTAAACATTATAAATAATACAATATTCAGAGATCAGCCATAACATAAAAACCACTGACAGGTGAAGTGAATTATATTGACTATCTCGTTACAATGACACCTGTCAAGGGGTGGGATATATCAGGCAGTAAGTGAACAGTCACTTCTCAAAGTTGATGTGTTGGAAGCAGGAAAAATGGGCAAGCGTAAGGATCTGAGTGACTTTGACAAGCGCCAAATTGTGATGGCTAGATGACTGGGTCAGGTCATCTCTAAAACGGTAGGTCTTATGGAGTGTTCCCAGTATGCAGTGCCTACCAAAAGTGGTCCAAGGAAGGACAACCAGTGAACTGGTGACAGGGTCCTGGGTGCCCAAGGTTCACTGATGCATGTGGGGAGTGAAGGCCAGCTCGTCTGGTCTGATCCCGCAGAAGATCTAGTGTAGCAAAAATTGGTGAAAATGTTAATCCTGGCTATGATAGAAAGGTGTCAGAACACACAGTGCATCACAGCTTGCTGTGTATAAGGTTACGTAGCCACAGACTCGTCAGAGTAATGGGGCGGCCTTGGCTCAGGTGGTAGAGCGAGTTGTCCACTAATCGTAGGGTTGGCGGTTCGATTCCCGGTCCACGTGACTCCACATACTGAAGTGTCCTTGGGCAAGACACTGAACCCCAAGTTGCTCCCGATGGCAAGTTAGCACCTTGCATGGCAGCTCTGCTACCATTGGTGTGTGAGTGTGTGTGAATGGGTGAATGAGACAGTGTAAAGCGCTTTGGATAAAAGCGCTATATAAGTGCGCCATTTACCCAAGCTGACCTCTGTCCACCACTGGAAGCGCCTACAATGTGCACGTGAACATAAGAACTGGAGAAATGGAAGAAGGTGGCCTGGTCTGATGAATCATGTTTCCTTTTACATCATGTGGATGGCAGGGTGCGTGTGCATCGCTTACCTCGGGAAGAGATGCACTAGGATGCACTATGGGAAGAAGGCAAGCCGGCGGAGGCAGTGTGATGCTCTTGGCAATGTTCTGCTGTGAAACCTTGGGTCCTGGCATTCATGTGGATGTTACTTTGACACGTACCACCTACCTAAACACTGTTGCAGAACAAGTTCACCCCTTCATGGTAGCGGTATTCCCTAACTGCAGTGGCCTCTTTCAGCAGGATAATGCACCCTGTCACACTGCAAAAATTGTTCAGGAATGGTTTGAGGAACATGACAAAGAGTTCACGGTGTTGACTTGGCCTCCAAGTTCCCCAGATCTCAATCCGATCGAGCATCTGTGGGATGTGCTGGATAAATAAGTCTGATCCATGGAGCCCCCACATCACAAATTACAGGACTTAAAGGATCTGCTGCTAACGTCTTGCTGCCAGATACCACAGCACACCTTCAGAGGTCTTGTGGAGTCCATGCCTCAGGGTCAGATCTGGTGGCACAAAAGGGACCAATACAACATTAAGCAGGTAGTTCTAATGTTAAGTCTGATCGTTGTGAATAATAAAAAAAACTACATTTCACTATGAAAACACTAATTAGAGCCCCTAAAGCTCATTTGCATTCAAGGCTCTGTAGAAATTCCCATAATGTTTCTAATTCCACCATATACACCAAGAGCCATCACAAGCACTTTAATGATGCCTTCAGGAAATATTCATTATGTTTCTCTACTACCAACCTGTGCATAATTTGGGTCATTTTCTTAAGTCCTATTAAAACAGAGCAAGAGAATAAGAGAGAAAGAGAGAAAGAGAACAAGAGTGAAAGAGTTCTTTTTTTCAAGTTACACAAAAACCTGGAGGCTCAACTGTCTCAGAAAAGATATACTACTGCCCTAATCTGCATACAGCTGACGAGAATGTGAGTTATATCTCATCTAAATGTAAATTAGGTGTTTTATACCTTCAGTAAACACTTTATATTTCCATGCACTGTTTTAATAAACCAATTAGAATTTATTACCTGGATACCGAAGATATGAGCTATTTCTCTGAATTCACATTTTTTAATGCAAAACCTTGAGAATTATCCTAGGAAAAAAAGGGGGTGGTGTAAAAACAGCTGTCCTGGCAGCAGGATGCTAGATGAATGATAGCTTCAAGTCAAATAAATACATCTGCTTAAATTCCTGTGCCTCACTCAGCAATAAATTAAGCTTGAAGTGAGAAAGTGTGTGTAACTCGTGTTGCACCTTTAAAATATAACACAAGAAATGATATTTAATACATGAGATATTTTAATTTTCCATACTGCAGGTAGGTAAGTGTGGAACTGAGACTGAATTCTCCTGAGACTGAATTGTATGTCAGAAACTGGCATGACTATTACACTTGCACCTATATCCAAAAAGGGTTTTGGCTGTATATTTTCTGGATGCATCTCAACTCTTCCAATCTGAAAACTACAATTATTTCATGCATAGTGTGGCCTTTTATTAGTGTGGCCTTACGTTTTCCCTCATAAAACGCTTACTGTAATTTAAAAAAAGAAAATACATCATGACAATAAAAAGTTCAGTTCAGCCAACAATGTAAAGTTAGCTCACAAGTTTTGCCTCCTAGCATTCTGTGTGTAAAAGATGAGTAGTTAACCGTCATATCAAGGGCTTTCATATTTCAATAACATTCCTCTGTGTAATGTCCTTTCAGTGACAATGGAGCGCAGAACTCAATAGCGTTTAACACTATCAGCAGCATTTCGTACTACAGAAACGTCACTTCTCCTTTGTCAGCGTATAAGCAGTTAATATTGTTTAGCTGCCGTGTTGCTTTGCTGAAACAGCAACAGGACATTAATTTGACATTAGCACAGTAATATCAATTCCTTTCTCTTTTCCAACTTGGGTAATGCATTTACTGGAAAGAGATTAATATCAATTCCATAAATCATTCAGGAGAATTTCCCTAGCTAGAGAAGTACGGGTAATATCATATATGTTAGCTGATCTCTGCCTGGCCGCTCGATGCTCATTAATCAATGTCGCTGGTCCTCAGAACCATTCCTCAGGGAAAACAGAAAAACATATAAATTCCCCTGATTATTTATTTATATTGACTCAGGCTCTGTAAATTTATGTTGATCATATTCCTTGTTCTTTTGCCGATGCCCTTCACTGCCCACAAATAAAAATTATGATACAAAGCATGGCACAGTGGTGCTTTACAGCAATGCTGACCTCCAGAATCCAGCAGCACATAGGCCACACTGCACAGTTTTCAGTACCACTGTGTCTCTCTCAGGAACACTGTTCGACAGTCACGCATCAAGACAGTCAAGTGTGACTGCAAAATATTCATATTCCTGTTATACAGGCTAACCATAGCATCGTATAGCATTGTCATGCATTGCTTTTGTGCTTTGTCCGATTGAAATTTTTCAATCCTGAGCTCCGAAATTGTACACTATAAACTTTTCTCAGAAAAAAAAAGTTACAAGCTGATAAGACCAAAAAGACTAGCCTATCCTGAAATTGCATTGATATAGAACATTTCCAAAAGCACAGAAATCCTTTAAAAAGCTCTCCCACAGGGAGGCTAGGGGCAGTGGTGAGCCTCAGCCCTGCGGTGGAGTGAATTGGTTGCCTGTCAAGAATATGAAAGCTGAGTCTCATCTGCTGGAGTCCCTGAACCTAATCTCCCAGCAGAGAATGATATTGTGTCTGTTCCAGAGCCCTACTGATTCACTGTCAATCCAGCCTGGAGCCGCTCTCAGCTGCCCACTTGACCTTGTCACAGAAAAAGCACTTTATTTTCATTATGCCGCCATTCATTCTGCCCTTACAAAAAGAGCCAAACGAAGGCCATTTACTCAAAGCATTCTTCAAAATATTACAGCACTGTTTAATTACAGCTTTCAACGTGTGGACAGACAAGGTAAAAGAGCAGGCATTTTTGCAACAGGCTTTACATTTTTCTTTTACCCCCACACCCCCCAACCCACCCCCACTTCTTTATGAAAGGAGATCATTAGACTGTAAAAGCATAGCTTACACTGCATAGCTCACACTGAGAAATCTCTCACACCACATAGCAATTCAATTGTACACAAGAGAAGGGCTAATATTTGTAATCATACAGATTTGACAGTATGTACGCCTAATATTACCTTCTAAGGCAATCATATTTTCACAGGATGGGTCATTTATTCATGGCTACAAGTTCTCCAGGTCTTACTAAACAATTTTGGCATGTTGTAGAAATTAACAGCCTGCAAGACACTTAAGCCTAAAGAAAGCTTAGTATCTAGTAGTCTGAGCATGCAATATTTCCTTGGCTAAAGACTGACAGTATCATGGATTCTTTATGTAAAGGTAGGTTTAGGTACCATAGTACAATAGTGAACTTTGGCATTTGGCAGAAAGAGAACTGATGAAAAATGAGAAAATGAATTGACAAAGTCTTCCACAAGCTAGAGGTGACTTGCTCCCTGAGTCTTTAATGAGTCATGTAGGCCATATAACATTTCCAGATATTCTGTAATATGCTGTATTTACAAGTAGGAAGACAAAAATGTAAACACAACCGCTGAGTAAAATGCAACCAGAAGGCAAAAAGCAAGCCTTTACCGTTTACATAATCTTCATCTTTTGTTTGAAAACTTTGCCTTTTCAATCAAAATGTTGTATACAGTATGAATAACTGCTACAAAAAAAAATAAATAATGAGTGCAGAAAAAACACTATCTGTGGCAAGTATAAATTGGATAAAGACGGCAAGAGGAAATATCTAAGTGAAAGAGAGATCATTCTTGGGGCAAAGATGTGTGATGGCGGGCCGACAGCCCGCGTTACACAAGGAAACAGCGCCCCTCAGGCGACTGCCGCAGAGTTGCTGAAAGGACAGCGTCACTTCAGCACCTCAATTGTTTTGGATAGCGTTAGAGCACATGGCTGCAAGCGGGGGAGGGGGGAGCAGAAACGCACACGGCTGGCAGCCACTGATGACAGCAGCCACTCTCTTCCCTCTTGGAGTAGAGGGGAGCGTATAAAAGGGCGTCAGAACAACAGCCAGGTGAGCTATGTTCCACCACTCACGCTGACTGACTTCTTTCTCTCTCTCTCTCTCATGCAGGAAGCAGAGACAGCTTGGACACGGACAAGGATGCTCCCTGGCAACCGCATTCAGGTCTATGCCGCCAATGTCTTCAACTAGGCTCCCTGAGTCCCGCCTCTCATGTGCGGCAGCCAACAGCCTACACGCTGACCCCAGAGACAGACACTGATCTGCTGCCGACCCAGAGCACTGCACACCCCACTCCACACACCAAAAAACCCCGCTTCTGAAAATAAAAGAGCACTTTTTTGCCCGACTCCCATCTCCCGCATCCGTGTTCAGCCTGCTCCAACTTTAAAAAGCCACAGTGGTGGAGAATGCGAGCATGAACATGGAAAAGGAACCCAGCGGGTACATGGACCCTATGCTACATCACCTCCTGGAGACGACTCTCCAAGAAAGGATGGTGACCCAGGAGCTGGCCCAGAGCCTAAAGGTGGCCACTGAGGAACTTATGTCCTTCCGACAGCTTGCAGCCACTTCCGTCCCCCTCCCCAACTACTGCCGAAAGTCTCTCCCTGTACCGTTAACCAGCCAACAGGGTGAGACAACAGCAGACGAAACCACCCACTACAGCACGGATCTGGCAGGCCTGCATGGCCCAGGAAGAAGGGGATGCCATTTCCTCCACAGAAGGTGAGAAACACACATAACCTAACCCTGTTTCTAATGTGATCCAACAGGTTACCAGGGAGGGGAACATAGGATGGGAACAGAAGGAGGATGATGGCCTAAAACACTGTTGGGCCCAGGTGTGGATGATCGACGGGATCAACCAAAAGTCAGAGCAAAGACTGCCAGCAGCCTACTTCCCGGTACAAGGAGAACTGCTATATTTTTGCATGAGCAACATGGCTGTCTCTGCGACCTCCTGGTAGTGCCCAAACCCAAGACACAGATCCTCATGCACCTGGCTCACACACACCCACTCGGCGGTCACATGGGGGCCAGGCATGGATGCAGAGGTCCGGATCTTCTGCCAACGTTGCCCCCAGTGCCAGAGAACTGCTCCCCGGAAGCCAGCACCCGCCCCCTGATTCCCCTCCACATCATTGGAATCCCCTTCAAAAGAATAGGCATGCACCTCATGGAGCCACTGCCGAAGTTGGCCAGGGGCCATGAGTAGATGCTCATGATTGTGGACTACACCAACAGATACCCTGAGACAGTGCCACTTCGGAAAGCCACCTCCCACAACATCGCCAAAGAACTCATGCTCCTGTTCAGCCATGTGGTGATACCTAAGGACATCTTGACCGACCAATATATGCCATTCATGTCCAAACTAATGGTTGATCTGTGCAGGCTGTTGCAGGTGAAGCACTTGAGGACCTCTGTCTACCATCCACAGATGGATGGATTGGTGGAGCGTTTCAGCCAAACACTCAAATGGATGCTGAAATGGGTGGTGTACAAGGTAGGGAGGAAGGAGAACCTCCTCCTACCATATGTCTTCTTCACCATACAAGAGAGCCCCCAGGCATCCACTGGCTTCACACCATTTGAACTGCCCTTTGGACGGTGTCCTCTGGGATTGTTAGACTTGGCCATGGAGGCAGGAAGGTGCAGCCCTCACCATTCCGCTCAGTCAGTGACTTCATCCAAGACATGTAGGAGTGGATCGACCAAGTAGCACCGACCATCAGAGAGCATATGGAGGCCGCTCAACAAGAACAACAAAGAGCGTATAACCGACCAGCACAACCATGGGAGGTCCAGCCAGGTGATCAGGTACTCCTCCTGCTCCTCAATGCCTCCTGTAAATTCCTAGTATGATGGCAAGGCCTGTACACACTCCTCGAGAAGGTGGGCCTAGTCAACTATTGCCTGTGACAGCTCGGTAAGCACACAGACAGACAAACATATCACATAAACCTGCTAAAAAAATGGGCTGAGCCAGCTCCAGTGGTGTCTGTGTTCACTACATTCTCCACAGATTCCATTGAGTATAACTTGGTCCACTGAGGAGAAGATCTCACCGCCACACAAAGCCAAGAGCTGACGGAGCTGGTGGATCAGTTTGCAGACATCTTTTCCTCCTACCATGTCCTAGAGGCCTGCCATCAGGCTATTGAGGAGGTCAGCCGAATGCTCATTTGGTAAAATGACTGGGGAGAGCCTGGTTCATCTCCACGTTGGACCTCACAAAAGGGTACTGGCAGGTAGCACTCACCTCAGAAGCAAAACCAAAAACTACATTTAGCACCACCAGTGGCCACTGGCAGTATCGGGTTCTGGCAGCACCTAATGGATATTGTCCTGCATCCCCACTGCCCATATGCGGCAGCGTATCTGGAAGATGTCATCATCCACTCCTCCACATGGGCGGACCATTTATTTATTTATTTCCTGGGAGAGCTCTGGAAAGCCAGGCTGATGGCCAACCCAAGGAAAATTTAAGCAGTCAAAGAAACAGGTACATGCCTTTCTGGGGTTGGTGGGGTACTACCTCTAAGTTCTCCTCTACAGCCTCCCCCCACTAAGATCTCAAAGGAAAGAACAACCAGACAGGGTGCGGTGGTCAGAGCAAGCAGAGGAGGCTTTCCAGGCCCTGAAAGTTGCAGTCACCAGCTCTCCGCTATTAGGCAATCCTAACTTTAACCTCCTGGGCACCATCCTCTCGCAAACAGTCGATGAAGAAGAACACCTGGTCCTGTACATCAGCCGAAAGCTGAACCCCACAAACAGAAAATATGCCACCATAAAAAGGGAAGCTCTTGCGATAAAGTGGGCCATCGAGGAGCTCTGCCACTACCTGGCAGGCCGGCACTTCACTCTGGTGACTGACCCCACTCCACTGCAATGGATGGCAAAAGCAAAGGACACCAATGCCAGAGTAACACGATGGTGGTTCCTTTCATTACAAGACTTCTCATTTCAGGTGCAGCATTGGGTGGGGGGCCAGCATGGGAATGCCGACGGCCTCTCCCGCAGATATGCCATGTGGGCCCAGCGTCCAGCAGCAATATGCTCAGAGCTGAGGAGGAAGGTACTGTGACGGCGAGCCGACAGTCTGCGCTACACAAGGAAATATACTCCTCATGCAACCGCCGCAGAGGTGCTGAAAGGACAGCGCCACTTCAGCACCTCGATTGTTTTGGATAGCGTTAGAGCATATGGCTGAAAGGCGGGGTGGCAGAAACACACACGGCTGGCAGCTACTGATGACAGCAGCCATTCTCTACCCTCCTGGAGTAGAGGGGAGAGTATAAAAGGGCATCAGAGCAGCAGCCAGGTGAGCTATGTTCCTCCACTTAAGTCGGCTGACTTCTTTCTTTCTCTCTCTCTCTCTCTCACGCAGGAAGCAGAGACAGCTTGGACACTGACAAGGACGCTCACTGGAAGCCGCATTCAGGTCGACGCCACCGAGGTCTTCAACTAGGCTTCCTGGGTTCCGCTTCTCGTTTGCAGCAGCCTACAGCCCACGCTCCAACCCCAGAGGCCAACGCTGATCTGCTGCCATCCCAGAGCACTGCACGCCCCACTCCACACACCAAAAAACCCGACTTCTGAAAATAAAAGAGCACTTTTTTGCCTCACTTCCGTCTCCCGTGTCTGTGTTGGCAGGAGTTTCAGTCACAAAAACTTCTAAATTAGTGTTTCAAACAGAACAGAGACAAAAGTAAGATCTGCATTTACATCTGTAGGAAAGCTTTCAGTACACGGGGTTGGAAATTGTGTTTCAAAGCATGTGTACAATTCCCATGATGCTTGTACATTAGTGAGATATGTAGGCCTAAGAAAAAAACAGAATTGCAAGTGTTGTACAGGTGACTGAGAATGTCAGAGCATGTCAGATTCAGACTGCCAGCAAGAACATTCCATCCACAACTACATAGAAATGATAATTATACTAGTGTTGCAGTGTATAAACATCACAAAACAAATGAGCATTTGAGAGTTGTAAAAACCACAGACACTGGTCCCAACAAAAAAATTTCATAAGAGTAGCTGAAATACACTTTCATGTGGGGAAGATATGGTGGTTAGCTATGAGGCTCACTTAGAAATGCTAGGGTTAAAGTGGGAGCATATTGGAGCACATCTGGTGTAAATTGGGTTCATTCTTTTGTTCTTTTACTTTCAATATCTGTTTTATCCTGGTCAGGGTTTGAATTGCCTATTCTTTAATATTTGTATTTATATTTAATTAGCATTTTTAATACAGTTATTAGAAAATATCATACACAGGAGTGGGTGAGAGTGGTGAAAATTTAATCAGAAGCGGGTGAGGGTGGAATGTAAACAATCCTGCAGTCCTTCACACAGCACATGACAAGAGAATAGTGTAATGGTGCATTCAAGTCATGTCGGAAAGATTGTATTTACGAGCTGAACGCACATGAACACCACCACAAAGTCGTAATTGCGAGTGGGAAACTTTGTGTGTTTCTTTGGGGATTTTCTTTGAGCTCATAGTTTCCGAGTTGGGGGTGTGTCAGTAAGGAAACATGGTGTAATCAATGGATGCAATGTCTGTACATGACAGTAAATTTGGTGAAATTGAATGTTTCTCACCTTAGAAGCTGATTTCAATTATTATGTGTTTGGTACATGCAGCAAGTTAATGTCAGACTTTTTTATTTACAATAAAACAAGCTAATTGCCTGCACAAAATACAAGAGCATTGTACAATTACGATATAATATGTAACGATAAAGTTTACAGTGGCTTCATACATTGAATAAAAAACATAAAAAAGCAAAACACACCTGATGCACATTCTTTGTTTTTCATTTTCTAGAAGTATAGAAGGTACACCACCATCTTGCTCTGTCCAAAGTGACTTGAATGCACATGATGTCATAATTTTGCTCTGGAGGACATTTAGCTGGCATGGTTTGGAACCATTTGTCCCCTTAGAGGGAAGGGTCACTGCACATCAATACATTATTCTGACTCATCACCTTTGTTCTACAATGAAACATTTCTATCCTGGTGGGTGTGCTCTGTTCTAGGAGGACAACGCCCCATCCACAGAGAACGAAAGGCTTAATGTGTATGAAAATGATGAAAATCGCAGTCAGCTCACCTATGGGAGATTTTGTACCAACATTTTAGACAGGGCTCTCCAACAGCATCATCACCAAAACACCCAATGAGGTAATACATTTCCTAATACTGAGGAAGAACAGTATTCATCCCTCCAGTACATTTCCAGACATTTGTAGACTCTTGGCCAAGAAACAATTAAGCTGTTCCCATATTGAAGACGTCCCAACATAATAGAAAAACTGCATATTACAAAAATGTTACAGTTGTTGTGAAAGCAGATATACTGCATATAAGGCACATCTCAATGTCAAGGATGCAGCCGGAGTCAGAGAGAGTGTGTTAGAACTAGTAGAGGCTCCTTAGTACTTGGTATACAAGACTTCACCAATATTATTTTACTTACTGACACAGGCAGTGAAACACATATGACGCACTGAAATCACCCAGAAAGTCATTATCTGCAACCTACAATGAAAGATATTTTGACTTATACGTGCTTTGATCATTTCACAATTTTATTTTAATGCTTTTCGAAACTTAAGCTATGCACGAAGGACTGTGGGTGATACCATCGTTGACATTTTTCAACAAAGGCAGGATTTCATGGCCACTTTTGAAGTGTCTTCAAATTGAGACAGCTCTAACTGATCTAATGACTAAGGAATTCAGTCATCGTTTCTGAGAATTCCAAACTTTCATCCACCCACAATGACTCACAAGCAAATTCAAAAATAGTTAAAATACTGCATTGGCCACAGTGTATTTCCAAATCATTGACGACAAAAATTATATCATTTTTATTTTGCTGTGCTGCCCTGGATTTGACTAAAATCATCAAGAAATAAGGATTAAACTATCTGCCTTAAACACAGCTTTATGGCCTCATATCTAATGCGCTTTTCTGAAATGCCAGGCCAGCAATCCAATTTATATTTCATTCGAACAAAAAACTTTGTTCCTGGTAGAGCAGTAGGTTACTGCTAGACTGCAGTAAAATAATATTGGTTTAGCATAAGTGTTGTGTTACACAAGACAGTGCAGAGAAGAAACTGAACCCTGGGACAGTGAGCTCTAAATATCCAGCCTACTCACCACTCTCAAAGCAGGCATCAAAGACAAGGTGTCCTTTTCTAGCTGCTCCTGTGTGTCCTGGAGGAGTGACAGTCAGTTTGCTCACATTCCCCAGCAAAGCATCATCCCCTCCTGTCTCACTGCCTGTAAAACACACAGCAAAGGCTCAGCATTTGACTCAGCCAAATGGAGTAAGCACAGATGAAGCTTCAGAATGCAGAACAGATTTAAGTAATCCAATACTGAGAATATATTACAGATTTGACATATTTCAAATATAATGTGATGTTCACTGTCAGAATACAGACTATGCATGTGACCAGAGGACAGAAACGTTTTTTTTTTTTTTTTAAAAAAGCATGCCAAGACAGCTTGTTTAGTATAAAATAGTCAGATAATATCAGGTGCCACATTATACCCATAGCTCTGATATTAATAATGTATTGGACATTTTAAAACAGGATTTGTGCATCCCTAGATTTAAGAATTACTAACATAGGAATGAGTAAACCTGGGAATTTCAAAGTTTTGAAAAACTGACATGATCTGATGTCAATTTTAACACTGATAATAACACAGTCCTTAGTTTTTATTAACACTCTTTAAAAACAGACATCCAGAATGAAACTGGAAGTGACATACTTTGCTATTCTAACTTATTATAAGAAAATGCCTGCAGCACAATACTATAAAAAAGATATTACTATACAAAGGTTATACTCCAGTATAACTTCTCAAAACATAAAGTGCACACACACACACACACACACACACACACACACACACACAGGATCCCTTGTTAAGATATCTTAACATTTGTAAAACAAGTAAAATAATTTGTCAGAACGCAAGTCATTCACTAATTCAAGCAGGTAAAAAGATGTCAAATGTGCAGTATTTGATCAGTGGCAATTGTTTTGCGATTTTGCGATCGCAGAAATGAACACAGACTCGAGGAAACTCCACAATATTCTGAGGACCTCGCAATTGTTCACAATTACCACAGATTTTCCGGCCAAGATTTGGGCCAAGACATGTCATGTGACATCATCACGACACACACTCAGCCAAAACGTTGTTCGATTCGTGCGCATCGAACATGAGTACAGCTCTGTGAAAGACCGCGCAAAACAGTTTTGTGCAACTGCAATTTCGCCAGTTCAAGTAGTTTTCCACAAAAAAACTCCACAAGTTGCATTGCAATTTTTTTTTTTTTTTAAAAAGCCGCAGCAAAATGAAGCATTATTGGCTGCAACAATCACACACAAAAAAAATTTTAATCCTGTACAGACTGATTACTGGGTAAAGATACGAATTCTACATGGATAAATCATATCGTTCACTAGCTTTCCACCAAATTAGAAAACAATATAAATGCCTTAAACCTTCAGCAACAACAAAAACTCCAGCATGCTTTATATCAGATTCAAACCTCTCTCTCTCTCTCAGGATGTAGTCGGACTTCTTTTGTGCCTAAAGTATGGTGTACGTGATGACGTTTGACGTACCTGACGTACCTTGACGTGTATGACACATTCGAACAGGCTCCCCGCCATTTCAGAAGTGACAGACACAATCATGTGACTCACAGCAGCCTCATATTATATTACAGTCGTTATATGTTTTATTATTGCCTCTTGAGTCAGTCATGTTTAATTCACGTTTAAACAATATCCTTCTGTCTGTAGCTTTAATCTGCAGCTCCACAGGAATCCGTTCCTCCTCTCACGAGCCGCGTTTCATCACTCACACACAACACACATCATTTAACACACCCACACACTGTCCTAAAGTTGCTCGGTATGTCCGAAACGATTCAAAACGCTTCCACTTGAAGTGTAGCTCTCGTATTTCGTCCAAAATAGCGATGAAGAAATCCGTTTATTAAATAGCTAGTCTCGGCGCGCGCAATGTCTGAAACCACGAGCGTCTTGTGATTTAATTATAATACTCACCCGAGTTATTTAGATAATAAACATATGGCTATGAGATGTAACTGGCTTTATTTATTAATTGGGGGGGTTGTAAACAACCACTGCAGAAACGGTTAAATACACAGCTCACAATATTAACAGACACTAAATACCAGGCTCATAAATATAGTAATTACAGTTTCACACACACACACACACACACACACACAGAAGGCAGACTGTAACAGCCCAGCTCACGTTTATGTGTCACCGTTAGCGAGCGTGGCTAACGTTAGCAAAACACTCCAATGTTTACATAGGGTGATTATCATTACACCATGCACCGACCGACAAACCCGGCAGCATCTCGCTCATGCGCTCTAATGTCATTCGCTGTGTGCGTGTAGTTGTCAAAGGTATAACGCAGACACTGCTTTGTGTTTACACACCAGTATCGGGGTCTCTAACGCTCTCCTCCATCTTCCTTTCCTCTTCTCCAGCACCTGGCAGATACGCCGACGCTGCACGAGCGTTGCCAGGACAACACACTGAGCGACCCGCGAAAAGGAGCGCGCGCGCGACGGGTTGACGTCAGGAGCTGCTCACACGCGGTGCGTGTGGATTAGCGCGTTAGCTCCCCCAGCTCCGCGGATGTCTCCCAGCAAGCGCCACGTTTTTATCCATAACATTACAATACAATTTCCTACAGAATTAGGGGGATTGCTGAGCTACCGGACTGCGTTTTTAAAACAAAAAAGTATTATACTCAGATGCTGTAGCGGAGTACTTTGGTATGCTACACAGTCACGTGACCATGTGTCAGTCACATTCACTATGGACCCAGTAATACTGCCTTAGTTCTACAGGTGCAGAGGATTTTCACCCAAAATATATTCATGTTATTATTCAGTAGGGCTCTCAAAACGTTTTAGCGTCAATAGTATGAGCTGGTGGAATATAAATACAGCTGTCTCATAGCAACACTACAGGAAGAAATGAGAATTTTATCAACTTTATAAACCACTCTAGCTAGAATGGAAACACATTCAACTAAATTGTCTTTTTTTGTTTGTTTGTTTGTTTTTGTTTGTTTAAAAAAAAAAAAGTTTTTCTCAAAATCAGATATTGCTATATTCAGGATATTACAGAGGAAGACTTTATACTGAAAATGGCACTGAACATAAGTATTTTATAGATTAAACAATTAAGAAATAATATTCCAAGAAAACCTTTCTTTAAAAGGATTTCTCTTGCGACTATGACAGTGAAGTAAATATTCTCATTCTAACAACATCAGAAGACTAGATTTTTGGTTATTATTAAGTATGCAAATATATGCGGATTTAATTGGACAAAGCCTCATTTGCATTTTCAACGGGCAAAAACTGATTGTGATATCTATTGTTTAAAAAATTTCTTCCATTTATGTAGGTTATTAACGCTATCACAGCCAGTTAAAGTTCAAATCTAGCGCATTTGAGAGAAGTTCTTATTTTCTTTTATTGTAATTTTTTTTTTTTAAATAGTAGTTGATAGTTGTTGAGAAAAAATAATAATAAGGAAGTGTTTTTAACCAATAAAAGCACATTAAGCTGGTTGCTGTCGTTAGCTGTCAGTTGTTCACATAACTTAGCAAGAATCGTTCAGATACCTGCAACCTAATTTAAAAATCTGGACTTTACAAATTCAAATACAGTTTACAAGTCCAGTGATCAATAAAAATAGCTTTAACTTTACCTTAACTCAAAATCTGCCTCTTCCATATGTAGAACACCTAACCTCCTACTGCAAAAAATGAAAGAAAGGAAGAAAGGAAAGGAAAGAAATAACTGTGTTGTGTGGGATTTAAAAAAATAAAATAATAAATTTTAAAGTATACCACAAAGATAGCTCTGGCTACACACTTGCAAACTGGACCCAAGTTGTTACTCTGTGTACTGTAATTTTTTCATATCAGTTATACACTGAATACTACATACTTTTGGATGGGCTTTAGTAACAGGAGTATACAAAGTGTGCCATCTTAAAAGCACAAGTATTCTTCATTTATCAACTTATTAATGCATGCTACTTCCTTTAATGCATACCACTGTACTAAAAATGATGTCATCTCTATTTTGGAAGGTCTGTAATATGCACTCAGGGATGTAGCCTAATTTTTTTCCATTTGTAAATAAGATATATTGTATAAAACCCCAAACTTCCCACAGAAGAAAAAAAAATTGCTGTCAAGTTCAAATACCTTCCACTTAATATTTCTTTCCTGACATACTATGACGAGGAAAAAATGGCTACAGAAATTGCCATCATCAACTGTTCCTTTCACAATTGCCATGTCCCTCATGACCAATAGCCTACTGTCTATCTCTTATATGAATTCCTGGACAATTGAAGCATAGTCTAGAGACTGTGTGCCATCAAGCACAATTAAGCCAGACCCCATTCATGTTCTATTAATGTTCCTGCTTTTTTTTTTTTTAAATCAGCCATTAAATGATTTCCTGTAGGACTGCATCTCAGAAAGGGACAACCTCAAACTTTCTCTCCTGCTAATTCCCTGGTTGACTAACTGCCTGCTAGAAGTAGACAAGGAGAGCTTCTCAAATAAGATAGAATGGTTTTTTTTAGCCTTTGATTATATTGTATAGCAAACTACTGAAATCAGAGCCGTGAGTGTGGACCAAATGTTTTCTAAGTGGTTAGTAATTCTGCTGGATGACATCTTCCTAGAATTGAAAATGGAATAGCTGTCCATCATGAGGTGTCATTTCCTGTCATCAGTTAGATGGTTCCATAAATATGTATGCATTTGATAAGGTTGTTGATTTGTATAAGCAATGTCAAGTGATTGAAATATTTGCAAATTCGATTTCTTTTTCGTTCTTGCGTCCCCAGTGAACGTTCAAGTACTATAAGTTGCCAGCCTACTCAAGCACAGAAGAGTGTTTCAGAGCATGCTGAATCTCTGCGGGTATTCTTTTGACAATTATGATGTGCCTGCAGGAGCAGAATCTGCCTTTTCTTCCTCATCTCTCTACTGCGCCGTTCCTGTCATCACTGAACAGATAATTTAATCAACACATCAATCACGCAATTCATGAGCAAAGTTCAAACTATGCACAAGAAAAGTACGGTCCACTTCTTGATCCTCACATATTTTAATTGGTTCTCCTGAGATGCGATGGCTTTTCATATCAGAATCAGTTGTAGCTCCATTTAATATTTCAGTCAACTCACCAATATCTCATTACATTGAGACAAAAGGTTACTGAATGTTTTAGCTGGGGGTTTTTTTCCCTTTTTTTAATTTCCGACATATATTGAAAAATACCCAAGAAAATCAAGTTAATATTATTGTGTGTGTGTGTGTGTGTGGTTCCTCTGGGAACTCCATGTTTTTGGTAGTGTACAGGGAAACCCTTTTTAACTGGACCATTTTGGGACAGCGTTCATGTAGCCACTCTGCAAACGGCAGGTCATGCATGGAGAAAGCCGTCCGCAGGGGACACCAGGCTTTGCGCAGGCTTCAGGAAGACACATAGAATCACTATGGCGACAGCAATCAGATGACTCCTGGGACCAGAGCGGACAGAAGAGCAGGGATGAGAGGCAGCTGACACTGAAATCAAGCAGCAGGCTTCACAATTCATGTGGCAACCAATCCTGGTACACATATACACATACAAACACTCTCATGTATGCATGCATCCTCAGGCACACAAAAATATATATTTAAAAAAAACAGCTCCATTAGAAGAACATGGCACTGTGCCCCCTCACTTTCTCTGTCTTGCCATTGGCTGCTGTCCACCCTAACAGATGGGCTGGTGTCACTAGGCTGCTATTAACTGGACACTTGCCTCTCCTGTGGCATGGAGACCAAAGCATGCTGCACTATAGCTACACAGTGAGAAGCTCACCGAGCCGGGTGCATTCACACCCAATATCATTTTAAACCAATTTAGAAATGTATGTTTGCTTCTTGTTTAAAGCAACAACAAAAAACATCTGACAATTTTATGTTATGTAGATACTAAAACTATTTCCATTTTTACAAATTTTTGTATGTGCCATGCAATCTCTTACTAAATGCTCAGTATTAGATCATCATGCTGCATCTGTGAACAAAGTCTGACCTCATAGCTCGTCACTGATATTTTGGGATAATGACCAAATCCCATTAAAATTAGGTCATTTCTTTGTATTCCCAGACTAAGACCATGCATCAGCCTTGTAAATAAAAACAGTTCGTAAAAAAATAACCGCTCATAAAAACAGTGAAACAAAGCTAAAAAGGAAAACAGTTTGCGTACAGTATACCTGAAGGCGATGTAGTTATTAATGGATAATTACATGTTTATTCACAAATAGGTTACTTGTGGTATATTCATTTTAGCTGTATTCTAATTTCATTTCCATTGTTTGTAAATTAGTGTTTATAAAATATAGCTTTGTGTTGCATTAAAACTAATAAGAAAAGCAATTTACTTGAAGTTCATGATAGAGAAAAACATGTTGACTTTATTCACGTTCAACTACTAGTAAGCTTTACAATGGCACACCGCTTTTCAGATTTAAATTTTATTGTAATTAGCGTTTAGTTTAATCTGCCACTTGCAAAATGTGAGATATTTCCATTGTTTCCATTGTACGCATTTGTTTTTAAATTGATGAGGCAACAATATTATTAATCTTTTCTTAGTTACTATGGCCAAATTAAAGCTAAAGTAAAAAAATAAATAAATAAAAAAGCATGATCGGTCAAGAAATAATGCTTAATGCTAACACAGGAAGTGATTGTTTTATTTAGATGGGGGGTTTTTTTTAGGAATTTTTATTTGAGAATTTATTGTTGTTTTCAAGCTGTTGTTGATGCAATGAAACCTGTATATTTAAATTAAACTGTAGATTTTAATGAATGCAAAATTTCCCTGAAGTCAGTCCAGCAGCAGTAGAGCAGTAGAGAAACCTTGTCTTCAGCATTATGTGATTTTGGCCGTGTGTTCATACATCCTGAATCAGGAGTCTAAATATAAACTCCCACTTCGCATCACTTCTTACACGTCTACATTTTTGCAGGAGTATTTCTTTTTTTTGAATGATGCCTAAGGACCCGAGCGGAACGGCTGAGAGTGTCAGATGGTCAGAGTGTTGTTAATGTCCCTGCTGCATTAAAGCAGAGTGCCAATCCCGCGCAGATCAATGTAGCCGAAGTGAAGCGGATAGGTGAAAATGGAGTCGAGAATGGGCCGAGCATCTTGCGCACCCTCAGAACAGCAGGAGCACTGAGCCGAGCCCGATGTTCGGGGAGCAAGGCACCGGCGAGAAAGCAGATGTGCCCATGTTACATTTGTTAGAACAGTCTTCTCACCTTGTGGTAACACTGCGAACTGTAGCTGCAGGAGAGCGTGATCGCCAAAGAGAGATGGAGAGAGGAGGGGGGGTGAGGGAGGAGGGGGGAGGAGAAAGAGAGAGAGAGAGAGACAGGAAGGGAGGGAGAAGAAGGAGAGAGAAAGAGATGGAAAGGGTCGAGGGGGAGCTAGAGAGAGAGAGGAGTTTAAACTAAGAGCTATGTTTTGGGACGGAGTAATCTGCTAGAGAGCAGTGTGTGGATCGGAACGCATTGTGCGAGTGAGTGTGCGGGGGACAGATAAGGAAAGAAGCCCGCCAGACCGGCTGCTTGTTTTAATGTGCTGACTCTGGGGAGATAAAAAAAAAAAATATTGACTCTTCAGTTGTGTGCCGTGAGCCAGGGCACGAGCTGCACATTTAACCGAGGTGCACCAAAAACAGGGCGTGAAAGCGGACAAAACACATCCAAGCAAAACAGTCCATTTAGAGGATTTTTTTTCCCTCCCTTTCTCCTTTTTTTAAAAATCCGTTTCCTTTTTCTTTCGCTGGGATCGTTCCCCATTTCCGGTAGAGACAGTGAAAAAGGAAGGGAGACTTCCATTGACGGACAGCCACTAGAACAAGTACACAGAGGCGAGAGGACAAAAAAGAAACAGTTGCTGATAACCAAGATGTTCGAAATCAGCCGAACCCTGAACGCCGCTTTGTTGAGCAATGAGGTAAAACCATGCGATTTGCTTCTTCCTTCACCTCGCTTCTCTCAGTGTGTGAGTGTGTATGTCGCCAACCATCCCCTCGGGTATGCCTTTCTGTGTGTCTGTGTTGTATTAACGTACCCATGCTTATAGAACGTGGCAGCTGCAAGGGGTTAGCTTCATGTCCAGGGACCGAGGGAGTGTGCCGTAGGTTTAGATCCAGGGCTGTTTGAGGATGGAGAGAACCGCATCGCTCTCTGTAATGGATGAGAGCCTAGACTCGCTGTCTCTCCCCCACCACACACACACACACACACACACACACACATGCACAATCATTTCATTTTCTCATTTACTCAAAGCAAGATGGTTCTAACTGCTGAGCTTGCTTGATGACTCGCCCATCTGGGGCTCACACTGTGTGTGCATGTGTTTGTGCGTGTGTGGGTGTGTGTTTGTGTGTATCTGTGTGCGCGTGTGTGTACGAACGTGCTAGCACGAGCGTGAACGCGAGCACACGGCTGCCTATCGCTGTAGCTGTCCACCCTTCTCACTCTGTCCTCTCATCTATATCCTTCTTTCTTTTTGCTCCCTCTCTTTTTACCATTCTATTTTTTCCCCTCTTTCCCTTTCTCCTCTTTTGTTTCTTTGTCTCGTCCTGTGTGTGATCGTGCACCTTGCAAGCAGTATCTGAAGATGATGGTAAGGTACTCCCAGTACTCGGCACTAGCCCAGGCTGAAGGCTCCGTCCCAGGCATGGGCTCTCTGCTTTTACCCCACGATCCATCCAACCAGCCGGGGGCCAGGTCACTGGGGGTAAGAGGATAGACAGATGCGTGTGTGTCAGAGAATGAAAGAAAACAACAACAACAACAACAACAACAACAACAAAAGGAAGTGTTATAATAGTTACTCAATTTAGGCAAATGAGTGCAGCCCTGAGGCTTTATTAGCAACTGTTTTCATGCTTTCTTGTGTAATGACTATTTATATCACTAACATTACCAGCAGTGACAGAAAGAGAGGGAACAACTACTGACTACTTGTGCATGCGGTGTGTGTTTATACTTTGTGTGTGAAATTGAAAGCATGTGTGTATATTTGTGTGGGTGTGTTTATTTATGCATGCAACTAGTCGTATTGGGTTTATGAAAGGTTGCTTGTAGGTGAAGCGTAAGTGGATTGCGTAAGACATGTCCTTGAATTTCTCAACTTTATTTTTTATTTTTTCCAGTGAGCCATCTTTGTGCACTAGACAATTTTAGAGTGAGGCAGTTTTGTTGAAGTGAAAGTGTTTCAGCATGCTGCATTGTGGGACAGCATTTCACAATGCACAGAATTTCATACATTCATTACGCAAGTACATTAGGCACTGTGTTCTTTTTCTTTTCTTTTTTCCAAGGAAAAAAGGCACATGAGTAAATACATAGCTGACAATTTATGAGGTTAGTAGTTCCATTTTTTGACAAATCTACAAACGGTCATGGCATTCTTACATATATAATAGCCCAATAGATCATCGAAAAAGAATTTACAGCACTACAACAGGCCACTTGATATCCATCTTAATCAGAATTGTTTTATTTGCACCAAATGAACATTACACAACGGGATAAAATAGCCTCTTGTTTTCTGTTAGTTGTGCCACATGACAGTGATCTGATGTAGCGTTTCTGGTACGAGAGCAGATTTTGATTGAGGAAAAAAAAAAAAAGAAAGAAAGCCCGTGCAGTGCAGGAAAGCCATGACAGACTGGTACGGTATGCGACGGTCGATTAAAAGTAAATCCCTGACTCGGTGCATTAAATTCGACATGAAGCTGTGGGTGTCTAATCTGTGATGGGCTCTCGTTCCCCACAAAACAGGATCAGCTTGCCTGAAGCTGCAGCACTTTCTTACACAAAACACCGCACTAGTGACTATGCTGGAGCTCCTCTGCCAACACACACACACACACACACACACACACAGCAATGGCCTGATGTGTGTTCGGCTTAAGAAACAGCTAAGCAGTGTTTACCAGAGACAGCAGATACTGAGATCCTTACTTGAAAACCCTTGTGTGCATGTCCAGAATTGTTATTATTGTTTTTAATCGTCGTCTTTTTTTTTTTCTCCCTTTAGTTTGAAGAAATAATTAAATTAAACTGAAATAAAAACAAAGAAACCGAAAAGAAACCGTTTCAATAAGAATCGTCCTTGGGTTTATGAATTTTCATTTTGCTGAAGAAAACAAGCCAAGCATCTTCAGATCGATCGAGCCATCATAAATGAGTAAAAGTAAGAGAATGCTTTGCATGATTTATGCCTTCACTTGGGAAATGGGCAGAAAGGAAAAACACTTTCTATTATCTGAAATTAGTACACAGATGGAGCATACTAAAATATAATAAAATGGTTCTAATGCATTTGCTTCATGTTATTCATTCACGGTGCACCACGAATTCCAAAATATAAATCCAGAACATACATAATGAATGAAATGAGTCTGTTTTAAACAGTACTTGTGATTTATTGTTAAGGCGCTAAGAATGTGACTGCGTATTCAGATATGCTATGCTGAGCATCAGCTAGGCGGAAGAAAAAAGAAAAAAAAAATCATACACGACCCACGATTCTTATATTTAAACGTGTTTCAGATAATCAAGCGGTTAAAACAGACCATCGTTACTGTGATTAATGGTACCTTCATTAAGTGAAGCCAGATCATTTGCATACATTAGAATAGTGTGAGGCAGGAGGTAAAAGGCTATCTGCAAGCACGCTTCATGAAGCAGACACATATTTTCAGCAAATTAATGCACAAGCTTTTTATATGCATTAGACTGTGTTCAGAGAGCATGTAAAAAAAAAAAAAAGCATGAAATCTAAAATATTCGATATACAAGCTTCCACCACTGTCTCTATAAATATACAGTATAAGAGTGCTGTATAGCATTTATATTTCAACATTGCCTTATATCAACGATATATCCTGTCAATCCAGAATTTTAGTCGAAATGTTACATTCATCAACCAGGGTAAAACGGCGAGAGCGTGTAATTATTAAAATGAACAGAGCATTGAAAGAACCTATAAATCACAAGTGCATCATGATAATGAAGCTGCCATTAATATACAGTGTTTGAGCAAAAAAGCAGTTCATTAGCGCAGCAGCTAATGGCTGCCGCATTAGAACACGGTGCCATCCCACCTCATGATTTCTCTTAAAGCTGGTGAAACACTGAAATGGCATTTGATCAGGAGGAACAAATACAGAGCTGTTGTTGTTGTTTTGGGG
>JANDJT010000190.1:21729679-21742494 GCA_024331685.1 Stegophilus panzeri | reverse complement strand
TGGGTTTTTATTTGGATGGAGAGCTGGTGACACATGACCCGGCGCTCCGCATGCTGTGCTACATTGAGCATGGTTTGATTCCCAGCACTGAGAGATATTCAACATGGAAAAGGCGAATGTTTCCGAAAGAGCGGAAAGAGCCAGTAATGGGAAATGTGCTGTGATGAAAACACGGTGCCAAAG
Source organism: Stegophilus panzeri (assembly GCA_024331685.1). Classification (NCBI taxonomy): domain Eukaryota; kingdom Metazoa; phylum Chordata; class Actinopteri; order Siluriformes; family Trichomycteridae; genus Stegophilus; species Stegophilus panzeri. The sequence continues at coordinate 21,742,311 of JANDJT010000190.1, read as the reverse complement.
GCGAGTGGCTGAGGGGCCGGACAACGCTACAGATAGAAAACAAACCGCATGTGTGTTTGGAAAAAGTGTGATTCTGATGAGGGAATTCATTCACACACATACACACGGTGCTCTTTTATCGCTGTTCCATCTCACTGGGTGTTTTTTTTTTTTTCTAACTCCATTTTCAGCCATTTTGAGGAGGTTATGATGTCCCCTAAACTCATTTGAAGGAGCAGAGAGGCAAGCGTTGGAATTGTGGCGCGATTGGCAAATGTCTGTTGGCAGTGTTCAAGACAGGCAGGGTCAGCTCTATTTCACAACAGTGATTAGCTCGGCCCATCTGCCGAGCCAAGCGGCTCCTCCTGCTGTGATTGCACTGTTTCTCTGCTTAATGTAGCCCAGGAAATTAGTTCATTTGTGCTTCTCAACCCCAGGCCCACCGATCCACGACCAGGTGCGGCATTCTATTGCGCACAAAGCTGCAACGAGCACGTGTGTACGCGCACGTGTGTCTGTGCTTCTATGTGCAAGAGAAGCAAAGCATCCAGGGAAGCAGACTCATCAACTACGCCAGCATTTCAGCACAATAGCGGTAGATTGCGCTCGATCACATTCTTGCATGAAAATACAGTTTTTATTTTTCTGATTTCGGAAGCCATTTCATCGCAGCTTAATCCTTTTCATTTCCATCAGCATCATCTTTATCTTACTGTTATCTTTTTTTTTTTTAATGTATTAATTTCTCAAAGGCTAAATGATAATCATTATACTTAATTTTCCCTTTTATTTATTTTTTTATTTATGAAAACCTGCAACGTGACTCTCAGTGTCCAGTTATATTACATCTACCCATGGCTAACACTCCATGATTTTAAATGTCGGGCATGAAAAGCAACTATTAAAGCTGTAGGCCAATCACAGGTCACTACACACACACACACAAACACACACACACTCACACACACACACAAGTGTGAAAATCACAGCAACTCCAGAGCCGTGAAATTGCATTAAAGAAGTCCCTATTATTCACATCCACATAGACCTGCTTTCAAATACAATTTAAGCATTACTTAAGGATTTAATATTCTATTTTAAGACATCAAATCTGGAGTGAATGGACTGTGTTGTAATATAGTAAAGAAAAAAAAAGTCCCCAAAGTCAGTCTGGCTGAACTACAAAGTAACAATTCCTTCTGTTCGTCTCAAGACTGTATGAGCATCATTACCTGACCGCTCCGTCTCCTCCATAAACGATTTATCCTCTCTTCTTTCAATTACGCTGAACTACAGGAAGTCGCCTTCAGAGCTGGTGAAGGTCTGTTGGACAGCACACACAGACAGGGCTTGAACTTGAGCTGGAACCGAAACACAAAAGACCACGTGAGATTCTTTAATTCGGAAAACAGGCTTAGCTAGTGATGGTTAAATAGTTAAGCAAGTGTTGCTATTCTAAATGACTAAAAGGGCTGGGATAAAATGAGGGCGTGAGTTATGTTAGAGAAAGAGACGTGCTGAGCTGGAAGTGCTCAGTCTGGGGTGTGGAGCAGGTGTCCAGCCAGGCAGAGCGAGAATCAGAGCAGCCCACTCCAGTCTGGCCTCAGCTCCCATTTCCTGTGGAAGACAGGTGGCATGTACTGGAGCGACGGCCCTCTGTAGTGCGCTAATCAGAGAGAGAACCTGAAATTATCCAATGATGAATCGCAGAGCAGCAGATTACAGCTCGAAACACTGACTCGCTTTCATTTTCCCACTGTTTACACTGCCATAGCGCTATATTCGCTGCTGTCGAAAGGGAGGACGAAAGGGAGACGGCTGGATGTAATGAAAAGCTTTGAATTAGACAGCATTTCCCCCTCTCGCTCACTCTTTGAAAAGAAAACAAAGGGAGCAGTGACTGAGAGAGGGGTCAGCGTGGTATATGCAGGTACCTAGACCTGGAAGAAAAAAGCCTGTGATTTCAGCAGCAACAGGAGGGCAGTGGGTGGGCAGGATGGCTCCAGAAGAGAAGATACACAGATACAATGTACACACCCACACACACAATGTAGTATTTTCCACTATGATTACTGTGATGATCATGAAGATAATTAAGGTAAAATCAGTGATGAGTGAAAGCTTTGTGATATAACTGTCATCAAAACAGATTACACAATGGGAAAATCTCTAATAAAAAAAAAAAAAGGAATCGATTTTGTAGCACCAATACTTTAGCGTGCAAATTGTAAATTACTATTTAAAATTCAGGAGGGGTTTTTTGGTTAGTTTATTATTTTTGTTCTTACTTAATTACTGTTCCTAGTTAATCCAGCAGCCCCGGTGTGATATTGTTCCCTGATAATGTAAGCCTAGTGAAATGATTATAATTATTTATTGTCTTCTACCTATTTTATGATCATTTCAGCTCAGCTAAAAGAGTGTTTCATAATGAGAAATACTGAAGAGTGAAACAGGACATGAGTGTTTTACCCTAGCCTGCCTAAGTACTGTAATTAACATTTTTTTGCTAATTGAAGACAAGCTAGGCAAAAGGGCTGAACTGTATAGAAAAATCAGCCTCTCATTAATCAATCTCTCTCTCTCTCTCTCTCTCTCTCTCTCTCTCTCTCTCGCTTAGCTTGGACTGAAACAAAGGCTGTATTATCCGACTTTTGCGGTTCAGACCACTGCTTTGGATTTGGACGCTGAAAATAACATGCGTGACTCAAAATGCAGGATAACAAGAAAAGTAAAGTATTCTTGCTTGCGCTGTTTCTAACATAAAGCCACAAATCTGATCCGATCGATACACCTGCTTTTGTAGACTAATCACATCTCATAATCAGACAGCCATCTCAGAGCTGGATGAGTGAAGCTGCTGTGACTCATAGGTTGGTGAGAAAGTGATAAATGTGGCCGGCGCCTGAATGATAGGCTGCGCCCGAGAGCTGACACGTTGACGAACGGCGCCGTTTCCGCTAAATTGATAGATTCTTAGTCCATACATTTTATCGATCTGCTAATTGTTCAGGGGGGTGGAAGCAGTTGCAGTCGTGAATAAATGATGGATGTCTGTGGCATGTGTCGGCTGCTGTGGAAGACCTCAGAGGCGTGGTGTTGCTTCCCTTAATCGTCCTCTTCGCAGCCCTGAGGAGCCGTTAGTCCCTGCTAGCGTTCTCTCACATTAATAATGCAGTCTCTCTAACAGCAGCATTCAGCTCTAAATGCTCCACAGTAGAGGCTGTCCAAAACATCAATAGCTGCTCTGCGAAATAACCCCATTTGATGCTAAGGAAAAGAGAAAAGTTACAAATGATAATTAATCCTTAAGGCATTCTTCCTCGAGCTACACCGACTTTCTGTCTCTCTCGATGGTGCTAGGAATTTTTTTTGGAGGCTAGCAGCAGTGACGAGGGTGGGTGCAGGGTTGGGGAGAGAGGGGAGGTGGAGAATTACTAATGCTGCTTTTTCCAGAGCTTGGCCTGACAAGGTGACAGAGGATGTACAAACAAGCAGAGATGGGCAGGAGGCAGGAGAGCATAGACGCAGTCGGATATAGTTTGAATTTCCATTTAATTCCACTCCGGAGATCAGAAGGTCATAGCAAAACAACAGAGAGCGCGATTACTATGTACCAAACACAAACAATTAATTCCCATACTCTCAGTACTGATATAGCATGCGAAATAAGAAAGAGACAAATAAAGCACAGCCCTTTATTAATTGTCTCATGGCTGAGACGGTTATTATGTGCAGATGGGTGCTAAATGGAAGTTTATGATAGATTTGGTGCACTATAAATGCAGTAATGGCTGCTACTCTAAAGCTGGTTAGTGCACAAGCGTGAGCTCCCTCCTATGAAGGGAAGCACTGATTAAAACCTCGGCCAGATGGACCACAGTGGTCCTCCTCGTCGCACTGTAGAGCCACCGACCGGGATCAAACATAGCAAAGGCCATCCAACAGCCAAGCGTCCCAACGCCCGCACTCTCAGCCACCAGCCTCGCACACCACACACCATGATAATGAACCGAAAAGATGAATTTCACTCGCTATCACCTCTCGCATAAAGTGACTGAAAGAAGAACATCCCACTGTGTACGATAGTCTCTGCTCACAGATTTATCATTATGACATTCATTCAGGCAAGACAATCCTCAGAACAGACCTCTTTAACAGACTAGAATAACCTGCTATCTTTCAAATGATTTTTCGATAAATCTTGGTTTTCAATAGAAAGCCCATCCGTTAAGGATTATAAATGTGTAGTTATAACACTGCAGCCCTGAACAAATGATGACAAATGGATGTTCTTTCGGAGGCACAGGAATTTTCCCCATATGCTTTCGACATCTCGCTTTGCTTTACTCTCCGCACATCGGAGGAGCGTGTGATTGGTTTAGGTGAACCAAGGCCAGGTTCAGCAGCGTGATACACACCAGAGACAAAAGCATGGCAGTTGTGTACTAAAGCTGTCATGATAAATTGATATGGGGTTGTGGGGCCTTGGCAAGGAGGTGACAGTTACGCAGGTTGAGGTAGCAGAAAAAGTTTACTACTGTGTTGGGCGATGAAACAAGACCTGAAGCCACTGTCACTTTCAGACATGAAGGCTGGAAATGGAAGTGGTACACTTTGAAGATTCTGGATGAAATTTAATTGCACTTTCTGGTTTACTGTTTTTTTTTTTTTGTTTGTTTGTTTTTTTATTGGGGGGGGTGTTCCTAAAAGCTTGTGTTACTAAAGCACTTTATTTGACTTTATGCATCTGTGAAATTGAAATAGTGGCAGTGGAGAGTGATAGTCATTGGTCCAAAAGAGAGTGGGCAGATAGAATGTTATGGGAAACTCTTTAGATGTAATGTGTGTGAATGGGGCCAGCAGGTGGGATATGACACATTCAATATATTTAAGGCTCATCATCATCAGAGACATCAGCAGCTGCAGTGGGCTGAGGTGAGAGTGGCTCCGTGTTTACTAAACAGCAACAGAAAATTAACGGCAGGTGGCTTACTGGCTTGGCCACTGATTAGCGACAGTAGGATAGCTGTTCTTCAAATCATGGTTGCTATGGGGAATTGATCTTGTATTGGAAGATCGCAGGCTGGAAGGTCTCTCTGATCAACCTGAACACTGTGTAATGCACTCCCTTCCAATGAGAACTTCACTTGTGTTCTTTAAGACTACATGATATGGAGAAAAATGGCAATTTTACTGCTATGACTGTGTATATTTATATATGGAAGAAATGAACACGTTTTAGCAATACACACACACACACACACACACACACACAGATAACCTTTAAGAATGCCTTTGAAAAAAGAAGAACGTATTGAAATCATTCTCATGGCTGGATCAGCTGTTGCAAGGTTGCGATTGACTTTAACAGGAAACATGGTATATATATATATATACACACATACACACACACACACACACACACACACATATATATATATATATAAACTAGGTATGAAAGAATCGGAAGACATTTTGCTAAAAAGTGCTAATTTTCCCTGTGTATGGAGACTTTTGGGACACTCTGTATATATCAGTTCATACAGGATTTTTTTCTGATTTTGATTGTTGCAGCCAAAAATGCTTGATTTTGCTGCGGCTTTTATTTTTTTGGTGTGCTTTTTATTTTGTGTGGAAAACTACAAAATTGCACTTGCATGGTTTTTCGCATTGCTGTTTGTTGGTACAGTATATGAGACCTTTTAGCTGTACTGTACTGTTCAACGCACGTGAATCGAAGAGGGCTTTGGCTGAATGAGCATCGTGATGACGTCACATGATGCATCGTGGTGACGTCACATGACGTGTCTTGGTCCAAATCTTCGGAAAATCTTGCGGTAATTTTGAAAAATCGCAAGCTCCTGCAAATATTGCGGCGTTTGCTTGGTTTTGCATTCATTTCTGACATGGCAAAATCCTGGGATGACTGATATGTAAACAAAAGAACCTTAACGGCTTGCCTGCCTTTAAATGCATTCATCTGCCATGTTTTGCCATGTTTTGCACAACCACACCCATAAGAAAACATATCGCTCAGGGATTGGTCAGAATGCTTAATGCTCACAGAAACCAGTTAATACTGCTCATCTCAGTGTGTATTAGGATATCATGATTATGACAGACAAACAACGTATTTTGTGATCTCTTTTCACATACCTCCTTTAAATACTATAATCTATACATTGGTAATATTTATATTGAAAGAATAAGTTCATGCAGATGCTTTACTACTCCTGATATGAGCTTTTTCCCCATGGCAATATACACACAAAAGCAAAGCAAGAAACTAATGATTGCACACACAGTGTTTCAGTTTATAAAACAAAGTCAACGATGCTTAAATATCTTCCGTTTTAAGAAAAGACATTATCGGAGAGGTTTAAAGAAGCTTCTGAGAAGAGAAGCTGCTTGAGCACAACTTGAGTTGACACCTTTAGAGTTTAGACGTTGCGATCTTAAAATAACCCTGTGATGATCGAGGGTGAAAATTGAGACGAAAAGGTATGCACTTACAGGCAAAAAAAATTTTTCACAGAGTTGAAACAATTATCACCACGTCTCTCGCATGTTTCAGCATGTCACGCTCCACAGAGAGGTTCTAAAATATTCTTGTTATGAAGAGAGGAAAGCGGGTAATCTTCATACAGAACAGTATGACGTACTTGTTAACGTACAAATAGTGTTCTTGCTTTAAATACAAACAAGCATCATCTGACAGATAGAAATTGCTTATTGAAAAAATGATTACAGTGTGTGTGTGTGTGTGTGTGTGTGTGTGTGTGTGTGTGTGTGTCATTACGGGAGATGATGTGTTTCTTCAGTTCTTCAACAATTTATTCTCTCTTCTTCCAATTATGCTGAACATACAGCAGTCACTGTCAGAATCTACTGGAAGAGAAACAAAAAGCATTCAAGAAATTCCTAAATTCAGGGAAAAAAATTAAGAATCGGAAAAAAAATTTTTGGGGGGGGAATCTAAAAGATTGCAAACTGGATTAGATGCAATATTGTGATTATCAATTAAGAAGAAGTAGATATTAAAAAGTGTGATACAAATAAAATATATTTTATTTAATATTTAATATTTTATACTGTTTATAAACGTTTGACTGTGTGTGTGTGTGTGTGTGTGTGTGTGTGTGTGTGCGTGTGTGTCTGGATGTGGGCAGGATGTGGCAGGCAGGGTTCAATGTAATTAGTCCGATTGAGGACTGAAATGAGGCAGTGTAAGAGGAGGCTGGGGCCAGTGTGTGTATGTGTGTGTGTGTGTGTGTGTGGATGGTTTAATTGGAGCTCAGTAGCTGGTAAGATCAGAGGTACTCCTGAAACAAAGGAGAACAAGGTGGCCATGTTATGTGGCTGGCAATGTGAATATGTGTGTGTGTGTGTGTGTGAGAGAGAGAGAGAGAGAGAGAGAGAGAGAGAGAGAAAGAGAGAAATGACAACCACTAAATTATATTTTACATGCTCGGCTGTTGCTAAAACATTACAGTAGCTCTTAAGGGAATATGATGTCCTATTGAAGTATAAAAAGAAATTCTAGAAAATAAAGTACTATTTCTTCCATCTTCGCTATACAAAAGATGTCTCACATCAAAACAAAAGAAAATAGATTTTCAGCATCAATTAGCTGAGGGCTGCACACAAAAGGCCCTTTTACAGAATGCAAAATAAATCAATTAGTCAGGTTGTTAGCCTGTTAGTCATTTCACAGACCCCTTCTGCTTTAATGGCTTTTTGACAGCTGATAAATGATGTCATTTACATTAGCTAGCCTGTTTTAAGACTGTTCGGCTTGTGGTCGTAAATCGCACCCAACACACGACACATGATAACAGAGCAAATCGGGCAAAATGGCCGACACGCCGTATGAGTTCGAAGGAGGTCTATTAATATGTGTGCGTTTAACTATGGTAGGCTTCATATGTGTGCGGACACAATGAATGAAATTTATTACAGTTTACTACAGTGGAAACACAATGTGCATACACACACACACACACACACACACACACACACATCCCACCCCACACATATACTTACACAAGCAAGTAGGAGTGGCAGCAACCGCTGAAGTCACAGCTTCCATGTTCTCAAGGCCGAGCCTCTCAGCGTGGACGGAATACCATTCTAATCCCTCACTTCTCCCGCTCCATCTGTCCCCGCTCTGCAACTGGTCAGACACACACTGAGAGAGGAACACACTGATCGCATGATTCATACAGGGCCCTATCCTTCCTCAGCTACGCTTCACAAAGTCTGCTTCAAGTGCATGTTGTTGTAATTCAACACGAATTCCGATCTGATTTAAAGGAATTTGGATTGAACACGATTTTACAATGTCACTTACTCACGTTAAATTGTTGCATACATTTCACACGACAAAGCCATGCTTGGCTTATTAATATAGCAATATAGCAGTCTGGACACAGCAATTATTCTTGTTTATACCACGGCGCTGTTCAATTCCAATATGGTTGGACAGTTTGTTTTGTTTCTCTGTAACACAGCAAACTCCATTGTGGTGTCTTATTACCTTCAAGGGAGGAAAAAGTGAAGCTGGTGAGGGACTGTTTATAGCTGCTATAACGTAAGTTGTACGGACATTACACTACATTAAATGTAACTGCAGATTTTTTTTTTAAAAGCATGACATGTCATTCATTAATCAATTACAAATTGGAGTCATCAGCCAATCTGTACAGTTTAAGAGGAATAAAACACAAAAACATGTTCTGTTACAGGAAAATAATCCACTTTGGGGTGGTAACAGTAACACCATGTTATGGATAGTCCATCATGGACTATTTTCCTTCAACTGCATGCGCCACTGTGCGTTCCTCCTTACTTCTGAGATTACGGGTGACGTAAAATACAGACAAATAGAGGAATAGGGCGCTACTAAGACAAATAAACTGGTCACAGAAATCTCTTGCATTATGAACACTTAATTCTCCTATCTTAGAAATAAAGAATTTCAAAAACAGTGGTTATAAGGATATAAGTGTATATAAGTAGGTATAGAGTGGACATTCATTGATCGACACAGCATGGACAGGGAAACCTGTATCCAAAGCACACACTATAAGCTAGGTGTCATTAGCTGGCTACTCAACTTGTATAAAAGTGGAGTGCACTTCGACTCATTCTGCTTTTGGGTTAACAGCGCTGCAGAGTTTGGAGGCAGTGGAGAGGCACTATGATGGCTCTTATAAGTGGCTAGCATGCCGCAGATTTGTGAACCCACACAGAGGTTAATGGACTAACTCAAGTTTGTATGAGCTGCTACGAGAGGGGCCTTCATATAATCGAATCAAACCTGCATGTGATTAAAACAGTAAGCAGGTTGTTTTGTTCTCTTTCTCTGTTTTTGTTTCTCAGGATTAATGAGTTGTTGGGAGGTAGATGAATAAGGAGGTATTTCACCGATAGTTTCCACATTTAGCCAAAGTGGTCTTTTAAAATGGAAAGAAAAAAATATAATAGTGAAAATACAAGTTTACGTATAACATTGTGATAGAAAATGTGTTTCCTTATTAAGATGTAACAATACAGACTGTATTATATGTCTAATCTAGGCAAAACGGTAGTCATTTTGGACATACCTAGAAATTAGTATTGATTTGTTTTTTTCATGGTTTAGACTTTGATAATAAAAATCAGCATGCTTACATTACAAATGGATTAGTTTATAAGTTAGTAGCCTAATTAACTGACTAGCAATTACGTGAATTGAATATAACTGTATATTTTTTTTTACCAGTCAAGTCTTTATTCTAATCAGCACCACAAATGAAATACACTGTGAACAGTGACGTATACTGTGCAGACGATGGACAAAAACAAATACGGCTGTAGTAAATACTATAAAAAGAATATTACTTTATAGATATTCTGACATACTACTTAGTAACTGTTTTTAAATGTTGTGGCCTCAAACTGCAGAAATCATGAACTGATAATGGTGTGCTCATTAGACCGCTTAATATATGCATCCAAGAATTGTAAGACAAATTAAAACTCGTTTTTTAGAACCTATTTTTTTTTAATTCAGCATATCATACAGTCAGCAATAGGCTATGCTTGGTGAACGGTCAAAATAGTGGTTATGGTGCTTATAGACTAAAAGGGTATTGATTTCCCATGATTTCCCATTAGTACAGCACACTTACTCTGTGACTTCTGGCCATGAGGTCCTTCCAGTGTCTTGGTCCTTTCTTCCAGTTCATCGCAGACAGAAAAACATTTCCAGGACTGCAGGGTTGATGTGGAAAGTCTTCTTGTCAGTGATGCACAGATCTGTCACTGTCACATTTCCAGACACTTCAAGTCCTTGAATAAATGGCATTGTCAATTGCCAACACAGACATTCAATTTCAGTAAGCATGGGAAGATATTTCTTGCAACGATACCGCTAATTTTTATTTGCTCTGGGCTGTTCTAATCTGCTTCAGCACCAGGCATTTCTGTTTCTCTCTCTGTCTCTCCATTCTGGCTCATTCTTCATCAGTCCATTCTTTGCTTCTGTATTCTGGTTCAAACTGATATGGTTCACGGACATTTTGGAAACAATTAGGCTCCTTGATGTCCTTGTATTGTGACATTTTTCAAAGTAAGGAGTCTAAATAAGCGTAAACGGTGAATAAAAGAGTAGGCTGAAGTACTGCTGGAGTTAGTTGTATTCACTGGCATTGACTAAAGACTATAGTAACAACACAAAAGTGCATCTTGGTTTAAGAGTAATGTTCCAGAGTTCCAGTAACCAGAGGATAGGAGTTCATACAAGCAAAAAAAGTTTATAACAAAACCTTATTGCAAAACTTTCAAATATCAGTCTCTAAGACATCAGAAACATATTCCTAACCATTCTGTGTAATAACTTTGTTTTTCTGTGACAATTTTTATATGCTTCGTACCACTGACGTTAATTGACTTTTTAACAGATATATTATGCAGATATAATTTTATGTTGATCTTTTTTCCCCAAAAAAATTGTTAAATTCTCCTTTAATATGTCGTCCTGCAAGACTACAAACCACGCCCATGACAAGGAACGCCTACTAGCAAATCACACTACACAACATTCCCACGCACACATGAAAATTTGGCCAATTTCCTTAACATTAACGACAACCCTATTTCTTGTGGCGTAACTTCTAATCATGGGCATACCTTTTAAGGGGCGTGGTCTGTAATCCTGACTGATGTTTTATGTATTTGTTGTGGGCGTAACTTGTACCCTAATAGTGGGCGTGCTTGGTAAGGGGCGTGGTTTGTAATCCTGCCGAACGCAGACGGATACACGTAAAGATATATTAATAATAACTATTTATTAATTATTAATAAATGACCAGATTGATTTATTCGTAAATATATATTATTATTAATCATTAATCAACAACAATGAATGTGACTCAATCCAGTCAGTTATTATTTTGCGGGACCACTTAATTATAATGTCCTGTGAGCTTCAGCAGTGGATGTACATACAGCCTGAAAGCCCAGAGAGCTGGAAGTAATAGGTGCTAGCTATATTAACACCAGTCTCCAGTTAAGGTAAATGAAATACCTAGTTAGTACTAAAATTGTTAAAAGTAATACTTTTAGTAGCCTAAGTAAAAAATCAGTCACCTCCGTGTTTGTGTTCTTGTGACTGTATACGAAGGTCTAAATGCTGTGTGTCGCATTAATTAAAGATGGCATGTTGTCGCTATTCCTCAACAAATATGATGTTTCCTCTGAATAAATAAAAAGGACTCCGTGATCATATAGACCTAGGTTAACTCATGGCCTCGATATATTAATTCGTAGACACATTTATTTAAAAAAAGAAAGAAAGAAAGCATGTCACGAGGCTCGTAATAACCTGAGACTACAGATAAATGTGACTTTTCCTGAAGTCCTGCCTGCAGGCGCGCGGCTGGGAGGCCCGGCTGTCTCACCACTGGGAAACGTGTTTCATATTTCATACGCTCGCTGGCTTCTGATGCCAACAGTCATTCTTATCCAGCCGGCTGAACACCGGGGGACGTGTGGCTTTTGTGTTTCTGTAGGTACGGAGCAGGTTCAGAGACGATAAGAGCAGAACTGTAATTCGTTTTCCAGCCCCATGATTTCCTCCTATTGTAAGAGCACAGCGGTGCGATAAATCCCCTTCTTCATTAAATGACACCTCAGGTATTTTCCTTCCGCAACTTTCTCCCGCGAAATTTAGGCTACGTCCCAAATCGCACACTGCCGAATAAGTGCAAAACAAAAAACACACGCAGTCTGTGACTGGGACTTGTTGTTTTTGTGTGGTAGTGAGTGGCGCTAACGGCCTGTTGCACATGTAAAGCAAAGTGTAAAGTGCTTGTCCTGGCTCGGAAACGTGTTTGTAATTGGGATCAATTGATCTGTATTAGAAATGATGGCGTTAATAATGGGAAGAGTTACGATTTTCTTTCTTGCTCTGTAAGAAAGCGTTGTGCAGTGGCTCATGGGAAAAGCGAACTGATGGAGACGGCAATAGGTTTTGTCAGCAGTGGGAGCCCTGGCACTATAGAGCCCGGAATATTTTATACTGTTTACAGCACGTGGCTCAACACACACACACACACACACACACACACAGCCAAACGTTTGACTGTGTGTGTGTGTGTGTGTGTGTA
>JANDJT010000190.1:21717290-21729506 GCA_024331685.1 Stegophilus panzeri | reverse complement strand
TATATCTCAAATGGCCATATTTATATATTTAGGCAAATGTAATTCTTGTTCAAGCTTTAAAACTCTTGATGCTTATTATGTATATCCTGCGAGCTTGCAACCCTTCTTTTTTTTTTTTTTTTTTTTACCATTTTCAATCACCACGTGAATACAGGCGTGGTGGCAAATTGTCCTGTCAATTGTTTCCGCGCATGCGCGCTTCACTTTTGCACACCCATCAATTCCTGCCTCTTCACAGCCTATAGCCTATGTTAATGCTGCAGGCATTTTGTGATCATAAAATACAATATCAAAATATAGCCTACTACCTGCAGTTTTATGCTGGAAGCATTCAATGATAATGTCACAGTAATTAATTGGACAATAAAAAGAGACCTATAAATGTGCGCTCTAGTAGGACACTTTGATAAAGTAGGACAAATCGTAAGAATACCGGGATGTCCTTTCTCAGTAAGTGATTTAGGAGAGCTTTAATTCCAGATGGCTGCATACTGTAGCTATAGTATGGGCTAAATAATGCACTACACAGGCAATTGAAGCCATTATTTCATAAATGAGTATAGGTAGATCGTACTATACAGCACGCCTGTGCAGAGTGTATTAGGATAAGTGTGTGTGTGCGTGCGTGCGTGCGCACGTGTGTGTGTGTGTGTTGGATGTACCCGTACATCCGAGGTCTCCCTGTGGACACGCGCCGTTCACTCTTGCCTGGGCGCGAGCGCGCCACCCCTTCTGTGTCTGCGCTCAGCCAATCAGATTTCACACGCGCGTGGCAGGGCGCTCCTTAAATGGTGTGAAGGAAATAGGATGCTCGCACTAGCTCTCTCGATTTTAGGCAGGGCGCTGTAATATTTTTGTTTGTTTTGTTTTGTTTATCGTTTTATTTCACGTTTCGGTTCCGTCGTGCGTTCAGGAAAGGACAGAAAAATCTCTGCCACACGCAAGCTTCAATTTCCGCCGCGCGCGCGCACACACGCACGCACACACAAATACGCCACTGTCTCATTTATTGTTCTGAGCGATCCGTCAGCGTCCGACTGTCCTTGGGAAAACCTCAGCACCTCGCCGTAGCCTAAACAGCGCAGACAAGTCCTCCTGACTTCCTTTACTCCAAGTGTCAAAGCCCGGAAACGAGAATGGTCATGGTGAGTAACGGAGCCGATTTATTATTTATGTAGCGATGCTTCTAATCCGCTGTTATTTACAGCATTCTGATTATCTCAAGGTAGAAAAAAACACTAAACGTGTTCCTTAAAAACCGCTCCGTTTATCTCCTGCTAAAATAATTCCGAAGTTGTTTTCTGTATAATGAATGAGGGATGAGGACAGAATATGGTGCAATTCAGTATTCCAGTATTCAGCACTGAACTCTCCCCAGATATGATTACAGCTCCGGTAGGCAATCGAGGTGTGTGTGTGTGTGTGTGTGTGTGTGTGTGTTTCAGGCTCTTCTACAAAGAGCAAGTGAGACGTTCCCCAAAATTCGTTGCTTTTCTAACCACTAGGTGTTTTTGTCTTGTTTTGTTTGTTTTGTTTTTGTTTGTTTGTTTTGTGTAGTATTCCTCATTTAAATTGGTGCACAGAAGCAGTTCACTTTTTCAGTTCATGCATGTACCGTAGAGCGCAGCGTAGTAAATATATGTGTGACTTCTGTAAGCTTAAATGAATTCACTCTTGCAATTTCAAGTGGATCAAAGGATACCAGCTAGCACAGAAATCAAAACATTTTAAAATAAAATGTAATGTTATTGTACGAGTGATCTTATGAGAAGACATCCTAAAACCCTCTCTGTACCCACAGGCTTTATACTTTTCTTTAAAAAAAAAAATTTTTTTAATTGCAAAGCCTGTAAAGGGTGTGCATTAAAGAAATCAGCATTAATTGGCGTTATGTAAATTATATATTAGCGATCATTAAAATTTTAGGCGTGTGAGTGTGTCTGAAGAGGGTGAGCCATCCTGCTGAAATCAGTGCATGCTTTTAGTGTGCATGCATTAGTGGTTAATTTATATACCCAGTGCTGCGCAGGCATCCTATCAGCGTAGTGCCTGTAAGTGCACACTCAAGCACGGAGCTCAGCAGCGATTGATTGGTTTTGCTGGTACGGGGGGGAGGAAAAAAAGGCTTCTCCTCTTTGCCAAGGCGTCAGTGCTCCTGTCTGCCGTGCTGCCAGATCGAAAGGTGTTAATTTTCCAGGGGAGGGGAGATGACGGGCAGCTGAGGCAGCCAGTGATGGTATCGGGATGGGTGGGGCAACAGCGACTGCACCCAATGACGAGGGAGCTGGGAGTGGGGCTGCAGCGTTTGGCTCGCGCCAAAGCCTGTGCATTCACAAGCAGCTGTGCTCAGAGGAGGAATGCCCACTCTTGCTCTTGCTCGCCGCACGCTGCCTCACTACCGCTGAGCCGCATTCAGACAGACAGAGAGAGACAGGGAGAACGAGAGAGCTCAGAGAGAGAGGGGGCATTTACACCGCTGCGGGAGAGAACCCTGCTCGCCGGCTCACAAATGGAGTGGAATGGGTTTAAAATGGTAAGGCTGCTGCAGTGATTTTGTCCCTCTCTTCGTGTGTGTGTGTGTGTGTGTGTGTGGGTACGTGGTTTTGCCCTTGTGTTTCGGTACCTTCCGCTGCAGTACCCGCATTAGACGTTCTCCCACTTTCTCCTTCTCCTTCTCTTTCTGTGTGAGAAGAAGCACTTGGCCTCTAGAAATATGGATGGAAGGAGTAGAAGGGAAATGGGAATAAAGGAGGGATGAGGAGAACGAGAGGCAGGACAGGGCGGCTGCAGCTTGTTTGATGTCTGCTTTTAAAACCTGTTTTACGACTAAGGAGGCATGCAGAATCTTAATGAACACCTTTAGATCTGCGCTCACTCTCTCTAACCAGTGCGGGAGATCCTTGGTGCAGATTTACATAGAGTGTGTGTGTGTGGAGCTCATTTTTTCCCTAATTTGTCTAGGCTATAGTTGAACAAATTTGTGCTTATTTACAGAAATATTTTTGTGGTGATGCTCGATGTGGATGCAGATTGTGGAACTGCATGGCAGCGTGCATTTTCTTGCATGAGTTTGTAAATGAGTATGAGTGGGAGTGACCCAGCATGTGACAGCGAAACGCGCGTGTGCGTGTGTGTGTGTACGTGTGTGTAAATGTATGACACTGTTTCTGTATGTTTCCCTTTGTGTAAACATGTGTGAAGATCAACAGCTGTGTGTACATTTGCTGGAAATAGCATTGTGGGGGGTAATTGAGCAGACTGCAGTGTACATGCATGTGTGTGCATTTGTGCGTGTGCGTGTGCGTGCGTGCGTGTGTGTGTGTGTGTGCATCCATTGTTGACTAAGGGCTCAGAGGCTGCCTCGCCCGGCTGTCACCAGGCTAGTAAGAGACTGTGCCTGCCAGGAACCAACTCTCCCCACGAGGGAGGGAGAGAGAGCGAGAGAGAGAGAGAGAGAGAGAGACAGAAGGAAAAACTACAAAACTACCCAAAATCCGAAAACACTAGGCCTATGTTATCAACATCTGTTCGGATATTAGCAGGACAGTGTAATTGCAGGGTAGTTGATGGCTAATATTGCACGCGTTAATTGTTGAAAAAAAAAAGACACGACTGTCAAACATTAGACAAGATCTGAACATTTTTCAAACAACATCCTCCTCTGCTGCTTAGCGACTTTTACAGTTTGGCTATTTGTATCCAAAATGTGGGCAGCATTATTCTTTTTTTTCCTTTTTTTTCAGGCAAATATTTGGCTGTTTGTGTGTGGGCTTTAACGTGCAATCAAAATGCTAATTGAAAGGGAGTGATTTCCAGCAGTGAATCCTGCTTTACCTTATGCTGTCTTTCTTCTTGTGTGTGTGTGTGTGTGTAGTATAGTAGCGAGTGTTGAAGGATTCAGGGGGCGTATAGATGGGTAGAGAGAAAGCGTTCCTAGATGTTTTAGATGTTGAATTGATTAGCGCACCTCCTCCGCAGTCCCCTGCTCCCATGACCGCTGAGCACGGTTCACCTCCCCCCCCCTTTTCTCTCTCCGCCGCTGATCTCCTCCCTCGCTCCTTTCTTCTCTCCACCTCCTCTCTTCCGTACTCAAGCCACACCAGTCTACTCCAGGGCTTTCTCCTTTATTGTCCAGCTCCAAGGTTGCATATCAATGCTAATAAGTCCGTGGCTAGAATGAATATTAAAAGGCAGAGTATCGAGGCACAGGTGGGCAGCAGAGAGAGAGAGAAAGAGAGAGAACAAGAAAGACTGACCGCTGAGCGTTCAGGGCCAGGCAGCATGGGTGAGAGAATAGCTCCAGGAAGTGTGATGGCTGGGCGGGAGACTTTGCACCCTTCTCCCCCAGAGCGTGACTGCACATGACACCGGAGTGACACAGTGGGCCAGTTTATTTATTTCAGAGTGAAGAAAAGGGAGCGAGCAAGCGAGAAAGAAGTGGAGGCTGGAAAGAAGAGGGTGAAAGAAATGGCACCCTTCAGTACTCTCTATTCCTTACAAACTGCAGTGTGGATTATGAAGGCAATATGGATTTGTCACTAACTTACTGCAGTGCATGGTGGGATTTAGTGCGCTGACTGTTACATTATACTGCATATGCACATTTATTATATTATATAGTAAAAACATAACTAGTACAATATATAAGGAATAGGGTGTGGTTAAAGAGTGTAAAAGAACTAAATAAAGAGGCTGATGTTGTTTCCCAGAGGGATCCGTCTCTCTCTACTGCGTCCATCCGTAACTACTTTATTCCACTGCAGGAGAGCACAATGAGTTTAAATGACTATTTCGTGCTGCCCTTCCCCGTCGGCCTCAGGTGGTGGCGCTGTAGTGCCTTTATGTGCATGCCTCCTGCAGCTTCACCTATAGTCCACTATGCACTTTTCAGTGCTCAAAGCACAGCTACAACTACAACAGTATTTCCATTTCATTGTTTAACGCCAAATTAAATAACTACATCAATAGAAATGTGACTATATTCAAATGAACTATGCGGATCATACTACTCTACTACTTAGTAATTAATCAGTAATTATTGTTTGGATTGCACATTTTACACATGTGGGTTGTTTTTTATTTTTTAATTTTTTTTTATTTTTTTTTAGAATTTGCATACATTAGCCAGATTAACACACGCCACTCAATACAATTGACTACACAGATAGAGACATTTCATGACTGACGCATGATCACAGCAATTATAATACATATCTGCTCATGGAGCGGACACGTGGCCAGTGAGAACACACCGAGGATGCAATGAAAATATGCTATATACTGTACACACACCCAAAAGCTATAGTCTTAACATGTTTGTTCTGCACTGTAGGGATAAAGGAATTTTTTTTTTTTTTTTAAAAACACAATGCAACAAATGTAATTTATTTAGTCATGGGAGATTCAGTCAGTTAAATGCAAGGCTCTAGTGCAACAGAGAGTTCTGTTTTATTATTCTCTTTTTTTCATCATTTAACCTTTATTTAACCTTTGTAGTCACATTCAGTCAAAAATCTTTTATAAGCGAGCTCTGGTCAAAAAGAAGGTAGCACAGTAACACTTATAACAGCACTGTGAAATGAATAAAAACTTGCTTTATGTGCTCTTATTACTTTTATTCTCATTCATTAATATTCAGTTTATTTGATTATTGTTTATAATAGAAACTCTAACCTCAGCATATAGTTATGTCTTTGTTACAAAAATATCATTAGCCTTACCATTAGCATATGGTATTTTCTTTAAGATTAAATATACTCTAGAGTATATTTCCCCTATATTTCTGTACACACCGATGGGAAATAGCACCGATGAAGTTCAAGTCCCGGCACTAACAAGTAACGTCTCAGCTAGACGATAAACACGCTGGAACTTTGTGCTTAGTGATTCTTTTTGTAGATGAGTTTGTGCGTCGGTTCGTGGTTTAAAGTCATGCTGCCTTTTTTGATAAGGCCACATTAAGAGGTCTTTAATGGGATAAGACTAAGTTGACAGTTATTATAGCTTTTTATTATCTCATGAAGCTCAGTTGGCATAAAATGAAGTAGGGTAATTTTGGGAGCCTTGACATCTTTCAGATGGCAAATTATCTTAGGTAAGCAAAGGTTAAGAAGCCAAGTGTATTCAAACAAAATCTGCTCTGCTCATTGTCAGAATTTAATGCTTCCTTTTTTCTTTTTCTTTTTTTTTAAGCAGACTTCATTTTTGTGTGAAAAGCTAAATAAAAATGAATACCAGCAAAACGTTTTATTTAAAATTTTAATAGGCTTCCACAGTGATTTCTCTCATTTATTCATCTGCATTCTCCCTGCAGATAGCTGAGGCGAAAGAGAATGAGACGGCAAGAGGGGGAGAAAGGGAGTGTGCTCTTAAGCAGGCTTCACAAGCCTAATTCCTCTGGCGCAAATTCAAAGTGCCATGCACAGACAGGCGATAATCAGCTAGATACTCTCTCTCTCTCTATCTCACACACACATACACACACACACACACGCGCGCACAATATGCACAGTTGACATGCAAAGCCATGGTTCTTGGATGGTCTCACCTACTGCTGCCTCGCTAAATCCGTATTCCACACACCACCGTCCCTAAGGCTGATTATCATTCAGCACTCATCGTCACATGTGGAAGGAAGATTTCCTTTTATTTCTGCCTTCGTTCCTCCTCTTTCTCAGCCTCTGTCCATCTCTCTTACTCTCTTTCTCTGTCTTTCGTTGACTCTTTCACCCCCTCGCTGTCCTCTCCGTTTCCCTCTGTCCCCCTCCCTTCATCCCTCCCACCCATGTGTTTTGGCATCCGTACAGACATTCGTATTTGAGCGGCAGCCTCTCCTGAGACTGCGCGCAAATTGCACATTTTCTCCGATCTACATTTTACACCCCAGGAAATGACAGCAAAGGTGGCAGAGGCAGCAGCAGGCGAGCTCTTACCGCAAGCTATCAGTGCTAGCTGCTCATAAGTTCACCTGCTGTGGGGCAAGAAAGGACATCTCAAGGTCATTCATTCACATGACAGCAGCATGTATCGAACGCCTATGAATATGAATTGAAGTGACAAAATGTCTATCTCTAGCACATGGGGATGAAAGGATTAGCACCTGGTTTGCTCAGTCATTACTGCGACATGCTAATCTAAAGTTTGAGCAGTTTGAACGAAAAGTGAAATGTTCTCGGTTGCTCTGGGAACAGAGGGAATAAAATGAGCAAAAACCAGAAACATAAGCAAAGATGGTGACGGTTAGTATAAATGTCAAAGACGGTTCTAGCCTCTGAACGCTAGCGGCACAGGGCCAAAGTTCAGGGAAGTTAAGGCTTTCCGCTCCATACCACACGGCTATTCCCACAACGCAGTCTCACAGAGAAAGGGCAAACGGTACGATGCAAGAAAATCATCTTGATCAAAACAGTAACCATAGATACAATATTGCTGGCATTTCAAAAAGGTATTGTATTGTGCTAAGTCTTGCCCTTAGAGATCTCTCTGTGGCTGTAGATACCTCGCTGTCAGCCCAAGTTAGCTTGATTAGTGTTAGGAACAGACCCAGTGCATGTTGCTTTTTTACCTCGGAGCAAATGTGTTTTTATAATTTCCTTTGCTTTCTGCTTTCATTTCCACACAGCAGGTTTATTGTCTTAACTGTCTGACTTAAGTGCTTTAAATGAACGCTAACGAAAAGTAAAATACACGACACCAACAAGCACTTCCAAAATTAAGTGAATAATTTACAACGACCGGAGAGTTTAAAAACGTACTTACGCACTCAGCGTGTAAACTCCAGTGAGCTGCACTGCTATATATAAATTTCCGGCACATTCTGTATGAGCATCAATTGTCCTCTATGGACATTTTCAATTAAACTGTAGCCCACTAGTAGAAGATGAATCTGCTATTTTGAATTCATGCCACATTTTGTGCTTTTGTTGAGATTCTGCAGGGGAGTTATATCCTCAGCCATGAGACTCCATTAGCTCTTTGTTTTCCTGCTGCAGCTTTGCCTCAATACCCTCCTGTATATTCCGACCCATAATTTAGAAACAAAGACATCTTTCAGTGTTGTTTGGATAAAAAAAACAGATTGTGACTGGATTACAAGATGAGCTTTGGTAAATTAAGACCCTTAACATCTCAAAAGGCATTTTGTTAACTATAGTAACTATACACTCATTGGCCACTTTAATAGGAACACCGGTGTAGCCCTCAAATAACCAGTTTTTGCAACCACGGTGAGCAGAAAAGCATCTCGGCACACACAGGATCTTAAACCTTGGGGTGGGTGGGCTACAACTTCAGAATACCACACACTAGGTTCCATTCCTGTCAGCCAAGAACAGGAAGTTGAGGCTACAGTGGCTACAGGTTCCCTGAAGCTGGACAGTTGAACATCGCCTGGTCTTTTTCCAATCTTCAGCTGTCCAGTTTCGGTGAGCCTGTGCCCACTATAGCCTCAGGTTGTGAAGAGTGGTTATTTGAGTCGTCAGTACGGTTGTAAAGAGTGATTATTTGAGGTGTCATTATGGTTGTAAAGAGTGGTTATTTGAGTCGTCAGTACGGTTGTAAAGAGTGATTATTTGAGATGTCATTATGGTTGTAAAGAGTGGTTATTTGAGTCATCAGTACGTTGTAAAGAGTTGTTATTTGAGTCATCAGTACATTGTAAAGAGTGGTTATCTGACTCGTCACTACGTTGTAAAGAGTTGTTATTTGAGTCATCAGTACGTTGTAAAGAGTGGTTATCTGAGTCGTCAGTACGTCGTAAAGAGTGGTTATTTGAGTCATCGCTACGGTTGTAAAGAGTGGTTATTTGAGTCGTCAGTATGGTTGTAAAGAGTGGTTATTTGAGTCATCGCTACGGTTGTAAAGAGTGGTTATTTGAGTCGTCGCTACAGTTGTAAAGAGTGGTTATTTGAGTCATCGCTACAGTTGTAAAGAGTGGTTATTTGAGTCATCGCTACGGTTGTAAAGAGTGGTTATTTGAGTCATCAGTATGGTTGTAAAGAGTGGTTATTTGAGTCATCGCTACGGTTGTAAAGAGTGGTTATTTGAGTCGTCGCTACGGTTGTAAAGAGTGGTTATTTGAGTCGTCGCTACAGTTGTAAAGAGTGGTTATTTGAGTCGTCAGTACGATTGTAAAGAGTGGTTATTTGAGTCGTCAGTACGGTTGTAAAGAGTGGTTATTTGAGTCGTCAGTACAGTTGTAAAGAGTGGTTATTTGCGTCGTCAGTACGATTGTAAAGAGTGGTTATTTGAGTCGTCAGTACGGTTGTAAAGAGTGGTTATTTGAGTCGTCAGTATGGTTGTAAAGAGTGGTTATTTGAGTCGTCAGTATGGTTGTAAAGAGTGGTTATTTGAGTTACCATAGCCTTCCTGTCAGTTCAAACCAGTCTGGCCGTTCACCTCTAACTCTCTCATCAACAAAGCATTTCCACCTGCAGAACTGCCATTCACTCTATGTTTTTTTTTTTTTGTTTTTTTTTCCTTTTACCATTGTGGGTAAATGTGATAAAATCCCAGGAGATCAGCTGTTTCAGAAATATTCAAACCAGCCCGTGATGCTCTTGACCTGTATTTGCAAAAATTTGATACATTACACTGCTGCCACTTGACTAGCTGATTGGATAATAGCACGAATGAGCAGATGTACAAATGTTTCTATTAATGTGGCCGGTGAAGGTTTATAGATAGATAGATAGATAGATAGTTCACATATATATAATCATTGTGCTAATTTTCTCCTTTTTGACTATTATATCAGTAATACAGTGCATGGACAAGCTCTTCAGCAACATCCCATCATGAGCACATTGCTATGGGAAACCTTGTGGTAGATTAACTATTTTTTTCGTGTTTCTGAGTTTCTGAGACAACAGGTTTGTTTTTCAATGTCATGTCTGGCAGATACTGTATAAATGTAATAAATAATCTGGACATTACATATACATGGGTGCCTGGGTATTTGTATGGTCTTGTTCACAAACCATAAACCATACGACATAAACCATACGACTTTGAGCACATCTGTATGGCACTGCTAGCAGATTGAGTATCTTCTAATACTTGTCTGTCACTTTAACATTAAAATCGATAACATATATTAAACGACTGCTCCAGCTAATTACTCAGTCAGTCTCGTATCAGTGATCTGTGTGCTGAAAACTGATGCAGCGGTGCAGATTTGAATCAATAATGAGATTGTTTTCCTGTGATAAGATGTACACTTGCTTGTATTGATTTCAATATACAGGAAGGGAAAGTAGCTGACCAACAAAATGAACCTGGCTTGCCTGCTGATATTAAAAGATTTATTCAAAATGTGCAAGAGGCAGAAATTTTAAGTAAAAATAATACATTTTTCGTAATATTCAGAGGACTTCTGAAATCAATACAGCATTTAAAAAAGGAACAGAGGAGAATAGTAAAGAAAAAGAGGAGTGTGGGGGTAGAAGAAAGAGGGGAAGAGGGAGCTGTAAGAGAAAGGAGTGTTAATGAAGGGAAAAGTCTCTCAGTAGTAGCAAAGAGAGGAGCAGCTGCAGGAAGATGAGGACACTGAGATTAGATTAGCGCAACTTCAGCCTCACTTCAGGGCCTGTGTGTGTGTGTGTGTGTGTGTGTGTGTGTGTTCAGGAGCACGTCTTATCCTCTCAGGAACTCGAAGCTGCAGTCAGCACATTTTCCCTTCTACTGACTCCCACCCTTTACTCGCAGGCTCTTTGCACAGCTTTTAATACCTTGCGACAATGAACAAATATTACCCTAATGGCTTAAAAAGAGGGAACTATAAATGCAAACGTGTTTTGTTATAGTGTACTGCATTCATACTAGTTCCTTGCTATATCCAACAAGGGTTCAGGCTTAAATTTAGATGTGAGCAAACAGTGACAAGACAAGTGACCCACCCTGTAAGTGACCCCACCCCCTCAACTCAGAATTCCTATTCAAGCTACATCCACATTAATCCGGATAGATCCGAAAAGTGCATTTTCATTTCATTTTCATTTCAAACGCTTTCCGTCTACACTTGCGTTTTCAAACGTTTTCCAAAAACTGCTCGACCACACTGAAACCAGAGGTCGACCGATAGTGGATTTTACAGATAACGTTGGGCTAAGTTGGGCGGTACCTGCCAATAGTCGATTAATCAACCAATAATTTTTTAATCGATACTGAATGAAAACATACTGCTGAACTTTATTACAAAAATAGAACTGACTGTACCATGAAAATTATTGAAACGGAATAAATCTATAGATATTATTATATATTAATTGTTAATAAATATTGAAGTAAATAAAAGATATACATCCAAAATGAATCAAAAAACACTCCAAATAACACAACAAAATTTGTCAGTGGTAGTTTTTATTTCGCCTCTAGAAGCCGCTCTCGTACTGTATAAGACAGCTGACTCTTCTCAGCCGCTCTCGCAACGGACACAAACCAGGAAAAACTCTCAGTGTGGATGTTTGCCAATAACCAGCAGTTCCATCAATAGGATATCGGTGCTGATTAATTGGCAAAACCAATCAATTATATAAAAAGTCCACCATCTTGTTTGTTTTGAGTTGAATGAATCACATGAGAGGGTCACATGACTAAAAATACATCTTTGCTTTTGAATATCTCCGTTTTCTCAGTCCACACTACAGCGCAAAAACAGCGTTTTCCAAATGTATCTACTTGTTAGAGTGTTTTCAAAAAGCTCCGTTTTCGCCGGACAAAAACGCCGCCTCAGTGTGGACAGAAAGCCAAAACGTAGAGTAAAAGGTGCGACTTCAAATTTATCAGGATTAACATGGATTTAGCCTCGGACAGTCAGGAAGGTCTCCTCAAATCTTCACATGATGCACACGAAGTTCTGCACATGATGTCAAACCAACATGGCTGCTCACAGTAGCACTTCTTAACTTTTAAATGATTCATGCTGTATATACAAGTATCTGCTTTACATTAATCAACATGCAGACATATTCGCTTGTTAAATCTATAACACTAACTATTAGAGATGCACCGATACTAAATTTCTCAGCCGATACCGATAACCGATTATTCTGAGTGATATCGGCCGATACCGATAGTTCTGCCTTTTATGCCTTCTTTTAAATTAATAATAATTGATTCCACAATTCTGAAAGAAATGCACATAAAAACTTTATTCTCTCCATTTCAACGAGTTGTTTCACAGTAACTGGTCTCATAAACAGAAAACACATTACTCTA
>JANDJT010000190.1:21696165-21708070 GCA_024331685.1 Stegophilus panzeri | reverse complement strand
AAAGCTTCAGAGGATTTCTCTCTCTATTTTCTTTTCTTTTTAAAACAGAGTTTAGCTTATAAACAAAATGATTTGTTTAAAAGAATGTAGATTAAATTATTTTCTAACTGATAGATGCATTCCTGGCATTTCAAAGCTACTTAGTGACCGAAAGTGCTTTAAGAGCCCGATATTGATTAAATTCGGTTACATTTCATCTCACGTTAAATCAAATCATCCCCACATATACACCATTACAGAGGAGGCGCCAGCTGAAATTTCTTGAGGTGTAAAAAAAAAAGCTGCCACCTGTGTGTTTTAGTGTGCCTGAAGACCGTCGGGGCTGGCTCTTTATAGAGTGGGTTAGTATTAGAGAAACAAAGTCCTGTCTGAATATTGACCCTCCCCCCCCCCTCCTGTCGGGATCGACAGAGACTCAGTGGCGTCAGGCAGACTTGCCGCAGCTCCAGGGCTGGGCTGACAAGGGACTGCTGACACAGTCAAAGATGGTAAGGAGACTGCCACCCACTTACTGCCATTTTTACCACCATTCCTGCGACAAAGGCCTCGCACAATGTGCACCAGGGATAGTAGTAGTGTCAAGGGTGCTTTGTGTTTACAGTAATATAGTGCACATAGATGGTGGTAGCTTTTGTGTAAAGTTTGCTTCACTGTATGTGTTGTGATTGCAGAGCTTGTTAAGTGTGTAGTCTTACTGCTCCCATTTAGACATCTAACACACCAAAGCACATTTAACGCCATAGCTGTATTTGCCACAGTTCTGCTTGATTTCTATGTGTGTCTGCTTTTCTAGATTCATGTTTTTTTCTTCCTAGATTTTTGTTGACGAAAGGCATGAAACATGCACAGAGCTAGGCACCGCCCCAGGGCCACTCTAATGACTGGAGAGCATTACCAGTGAAAACATGTATTAGAATAGAGCCTGACATTTCAACATCCCCACTAATAAGGCCATTATAGTGCACTGGTTAAATGGCAGGTAGCACAGGCAAACTGAAACGCATGCGTTCCTTGTGCTAACACACACACACACACACACACACACACACACACACTCAATCCAAACACCTCTGTATCAGCTTGGCTCGGGGACATTAGGCTGGTTGAACCTGTATTTTTATCCCCATCCTGACATTCTTATGTAAGGCAGAGTGGCAGAGCTACTTTCCTTCCCACACACACACACACACACACATTTACGCATACACACACATACATACACACAGCTTGAGCGAAGCGACACAGCATTCAGGAACAGTCGGCAGATCTGCCATTGCATTTGCAGAAATAAAGAAGTGTAATCTGGGGCTGGTGTTCAGCTGAATAAGAGGCAAGCTGATGTCTGTCCTCAGGCTGACACTGAGCCTTTTGTGATTCCACAACTTTCCTTTATCACTGGCTGCCTTCTCCTGAGTCTGCCTCAGAAAGCACATCCTGACCTCCACGCAGACGCCATTTGTAAGGAATGTTCTGCTGTTGGAGAAGATGTATTCTATACAATATATTATATAATTTACTCCAGAAAAACATGGAAGAAGTGTGAAAACATGGGAGGGAAATTGTAGCATTTCTGCACTGTAGTGAAAGAGAGCAAAAGTAAGGCTTTAATTTGATTTAATTCTAATTTTTTTTCCTATTTATATCCCTTTTTTAAAAAAGAGGGGAGCAGACTTAATAATGCCCCTTTAACCCAGACACACACACACACACACCAATCCTGTCCTGCTGCAGTGGTGACTATTTTACCACTGTGTGCGTCTCTGTCTCACTACTGTGTGCATACTGTCAAGAGTGTAATTAATATTTGCATCCTCAGAGCTTTGCATCCTTCGGGCTGCAAGCATCATTTTGTCATATTGGAAATTGCGAGGATGTGTGTGCCAAGACAAAAAATGGCAAAAAAAAAAAAAAAAAACATGTCTCAAAGGATAGACCATCGAGTTTGCCGTATAGTCTTATTTTTTTCTAGAGTAATATCAAAATAATAATCTTTAGTTAAAGAATTTACAGTAGTGGAAATGTGATTAACTTCGCTTTACATTTGTAATGTTTTAACATTTCAAATTGATGAGACATTTTTCTCTGTTTTGTACAAAATTATTTAAAAAGTTTATACAAAATGTGAATACTGGCCTAGCTTTAGACTGAGAGGACAACAATTTTATGCCTGTTTTGATAAGAGAGGACAAAGTCTCAGAGTGCGGACACAAAATCTAGCTTGTACAGCTAAAAATATCAGCGGCTGTATTTTAGCTTAGATCTCAATTTTCCCCTCTCCGTTCTATTATTTGCCACGTTTGAATCTATCAGCACAAGGCTGAAACAGCATTAGGATGTTTTGGGTCTTCTTTTTTTTTTTCTCTCTATCTCTTCGCTTTAGATTTTAGTCTGAAAAGCAGAGCTGAATATTAAACATGGTTGAGTAACATCCCTCTAGTGACAAACAGGTTGAGTTCACCCACGTGTGATCAATGTTTGTTTCTTTTGAGGGGATTTTTTTTTTTTTTTTTTTTAAACTGCATTTTAGTGACAAACGAAATGTTTTGACAGTGACGGCTGCCCCTGTGAGACCCCGTGGCCGGTTTCTAAAAAAAAACCTGTCACTTTAAAACACCCAGCGCACAGTGAGAAAGTCACCACGGCTCTGTGTTCATACAGTGTGCAATGCTGTCTCCTGGGGTCAGGATCTTTACCATGGAAAGGTGCGAAAGCTAAACTGAACCCTTCCAAGTTTTCCAACACTTCATAATTGGTTGTTTCTAAGTAATTCTGACAGGAGAGGAAAGTTACATGCGTCAGCCCACAAGGCACTGACACTACTGTAACCACCCAACGCCACACAACAAAACAAAAAATAGATGACTGATGAATTGAAACGTACACACGCTCAGAATCCTGAAAGAAAAAAAATCAAATTGAAGGCAGAAACGAGATGCTTCTAAAGCGCCGTCTCCCTCAGGGCCGACATGATGCACTTCTAACACCTGCTCTTAAATGCACAACTGAACAACCAGCAAACATGTCAGTCTTGCTGTCACACTGCCTAGTTACAAAACACAGCCAAACTCAAAAAGAATCACTGATAGATAAAGCGAAGCAAAGAAAAGCCATCTAGTGATTCAGGGATGTACCATGTATACATAAAACTCCCGTGGAAAGCTATGCTAGTGGTGTGTTGAAGTAAAATTGGTGTATTGATGGTAATAGTGGTGATAAACTGTATTAGAGAAGGTTAGATAAATATAAATGCATTTCATTTGGTTAAGCGGTTGGTTTCTGGTTTCTGGTTGTTGACAAAACAAAATTGAAAGTAAGTACAATTTATTCAAGATTTCAAGATTAATCTTTATCTGTGTACTCAAACCCATTAGAAGTGATGTTTTAGTTTAAGCATGGGCCTTCTTTAATAAGAGCGACGCCATCTTGTTCCCCTCGTCTTATCTGCGTTCCCTCTCCACAGATAATCAGTAACATGGAGCCTCAGGTGACGAATGGGCCGAACCCGGCCACAGCCAACGGGCCATCGAGCAACAACCGCAGTTGCCCGTCACCCATGCAGACCAGCAGCTCCAACGACGACAGCAAGACCAACCTCATCGTCAACTACCTGCCCCAGAACATGACCCAGGAGGAGTTCCGCAGCCTTTTCGGCAGCATCGGCGAGATCGAGTCCTGCAAGCTGGTCCGCGACAAAATCACAGGTACTGCAGGAAGCAATGATGAAGGCATGTGGGAGAAATTGATGCAAGGAACTGACAGAGGGTGGGGAAGTGGGTGTGAAAGGTGCTAAAAATAAGGGAAATACAAGTGCCAGTCTGCGCTATTGAAATAAAAGCAGTCGAATCCCCCTCAAAGTGTCTATGTAGGTGTGAAATGGAGGACGGCCTACTGACGCTTCCCCGAACAGCAGATCAAGTAAGTGCTGAACATAGGTGATTGGGGTGCTGTAGTCAGCTGTGTTTCATATTGCGCAGAGCATTGGTCCATGATCTCAAGGCTTCCTGCTGCTCATTACACTGTAGGGGCCACACGTTTAAGCCCTCAGAGAGAGCGAGAGAGAGAGGACACACTGGGGTATGTAAGCTGCACTCCCCTGCTAATCCCGCACTAGTGGCCATGTGGGTGGCACACAGATGGATGTGGAGGCTGTCTACAGATAATGCCAGATAATGGCTTCCATTTTATATCCTACTTAGTGACACTTTGCTCCAGATAATCTCATTAGACCAGGGCCGGGCCTAAAGCCACTGTTTTGTTTTGTTTTTTAACAAAAAGAAGGAGATGGGCTTGAAAGAGGGAGGGGGAGGGAGCTGGTCATAAATCCTAGGAAGAAACAATCTGATTTGAAAGCAAACCAGTGTTGTGGGTCATTGGTTTCATTGGCAAGCAGGCAGACGGCCGAGCATCAGTCCTGAGATGGCACCACTTTCTGTCTCCATATTGTATGAGGATTAATTTTTAATCACATTATTACTTTTTTTCCCAGTCCACACTATTGTACCATTTAGGGTTTTCATGAAGTATAACAACTAATTTAAACTTAAAAACCAATTTCCAAGTCCTTCATTAGGACTGTAACACTATACTTCGCTGGGCTGTGGCCCCAGGCTGCGTGAAATCCTTTTTTTTTTTTTTTTTTTTAAACTGTTAATGTTTTTGTGTTTTTACTCACCGGTTTATATTAAGGTGTTTTGGACTTTTACATTTTATCCCCTGTAACAGCAAAATGAATATATTATAAAATACAAAGACATCATAAATCTTAATAATATAATCCAAAGTTTAAAAAGATTAAATCATAATCCATTTTAATTGTCCTATAGTGAATTGAACTCTGTTCCAAAAAAAAAAAAAGATCTTGGATACTGTTAAGTGAAATTGTGAATGTGCTTGTGCTTTGATGAGCAGCATTCACTGTTCCTAGGGCAAAGACATCTTCTCCAAAATTCATGTGTCCATTCTTATATGTAAAATCTGTTTTTATGTTTCAAACCTATGACGCCATCACTGTTCCGTGCATGCATCGGGGAAATCAAACAGCACTAGCACTTCATGCAAATAACACAGATCAAGCAGTTTCTTAAACACCACTTTTAATGCTACACCTCATCTCATTTCAGTCACCTTCTCTTATGTAACAGTGGCGATCCATGTTCAGAAAAGGAACATGATTGTTTAATAAATGCCACCGAGTGATAATATTGAAGTAAGGAAGCAACTCTGAAGCGATAGGAAGCCTCTATGCAGTTTGTTTGTTTGTTTGTTTGTGTTTTTACAAGGTACCACTCGAGAACGTGGGTACTGTTCGTTTCACCAGGTTTCTGAAATAGCTCAGGATATCACAATGCATTATAAATACTCTCATTTCTGCCACATTCTACTGTTAGAGATCTGTGGCACCAGTCTCATGGGTTCAGTTTCCAAGCTCAGAATTTCAGACTAACTAAGCACCCCCTTTTTTTTAGAAATATGACTGTATGCTCAGGCTGCTGCCAGAATTAACTACACTCTCGAGTTTATGAGGGAGAGAGAGAAATATAAAGTGAGAGAAAGGGAGAGTGGGAGTTTGAGCATGGATGGCCTCTGTGCCTCAATGTCAAAATATTTGACCAGATCAATATTCCTGTGCAGAGTGCTTGACTTTCATCTACATGCCGCCGATGCAAGCAAGAAGACATTCTTCTCTGTTTTTCAAAGTACTTTGACATATACAAGAATCCTTTTTACAGGCAGTTCAAAAGCAGCCATGACAGCTCTTTCGACAAGGTGACAACAGGCAGGTCTTCTCCACTTTCTTCTCCTTTCCCTCGTTCCTGTCAGCTTTGATGAGACACCAGGCAGATGAGTTAACTCTAGCTACAGCTACCTTTCTTGCTCCCTAACAACCCGGCCAAATGCTGCCCACTGAAGTGCCAAGGAAAATTGTTTACCCGTCTTCTCTGGCACATACACACACACACTTATGCACACAGTTCTCCTCTAACCAGCTGGCTGTGCATGAAATAAACCAGAGACTCCAGGCCTAATCTTTTATTAAGTGCCAATATATAGGTACAGCTTCATCAAGTCCTTCATTTTTTTTCAGTCTATCAGCTTAACCAAATAGTAAAGGAAATGTTTCGTGAGCTGCATCAGTTGTTAGGGGCAGTATTTATTCTTATTTGTGTATATTTTGTCAGCAGAAACTATTTTAGCCAGCGTTAGAGGTAGAAAAAAGTCATTACAATGAGGATTTGTTTAAGCCCATGAATAAAACAGATGGCTATGCTGCTAACATAGTGCACAGTCTTTGTTTTTAAAGGCCTGAATCAAGCATGCACCTTCCGCCTGTGCTGCTGTCTCAGCTCCTCTCCATGGACTACTAATAAAAGAGCTAAACACATATACTATGTGAAGAGGTTTCTTATAGCCTATGCTGAATCTTCAATGAAAACCCTTAATGGAGTATGTAAATGTGTTTGTAGGAAGATTTGGGCCTGGGTGGGTCGGTAGAAAGGACACGAGAGAGACTGATCTATGGGTTTGGAGAGTACTGACTAGGAGCAACATTTTTTTGCTTGCATGCATTTTGTCCATAAATAAGAATGTGTTTGTGTTTATTATGATGAAAATCAGAAAAAGGAAACATAGTTACATCGGGCAACTGATTGACTGCATCTGTGATTTTCTGTCTCAGGAAGAGTGTTAAAATGAAAGTCCTCTTTTCGAGTTCTGTGAGCGGCAAACAATTACTATGCAATTAAAAATGAAAAACTGCTCCTTTTGCTTTGTCTCATGCTCAGGCCAATGTTCTATCATGTCCCCTGAAAGGGAAAATCGAATAGCACACACACCCTCATCCCCTTTGATGTCTGCTATTTCCCTTCATTGTTTTCCCATTCTCTCTCAATCCACAGGCACCATTGGCTGGTGTTTAATGGTTTGGCACACAAAGTGATGCTCCCATCAGTTCAGTCTGTGTTTAACACTTATGTAGCTGACATCAAACAGCCTCCTACATTGTACATCTGCTTGTTCAGTTACATATCCGACTCACACACCGAACACCACGGCCATCTGTCGTATTACTGACCTGAGTGCAGCGAGTCCAAGCAAATTCTGAGCGCCAACTTGACCTCCAGCTGATCTTGGAACAGTACAGAGTATCAGTCCCAGATTGGTACACTCCACCCGAGTCAAATCTCGTGCAATTACCTGAAGAATACCTGCTGGAGAAGCAAAAATGACCTCCATGTTGCATAATTATACTCTGTCGTAAGTGCTTTAATGAGCAAGAGACTAAAATAAAGCCAAAGTGACTATACAGAGAGCTACTAAGGATAGATGTTTCACAAGACAGGTGTGACAAAAGGCAATGCGAGTTGACGCGCCATAAAGTGGAGATCATGAATATGCGAATTTATTCTGGAAAGACAATTAACGTGATGCCTTGATGAATTCCAATTTCAGCAAAGCGAGAGCATGGGGGAAATGTGTAATTGTTATTCAAGCTAAAAGCATCCGAGGCCAATTTACATTGTCTGACAATGAACTTTTCTTCACCGTCTCATTTCCTCAGACGAACGGCACAAGGAGAAGAAATCAACGTTCTATACCTGACATTTGGCTGGGGAAATAATGAGTGATTTTCCCACTGCGTCACAGTGTAACTAAAACAGCATACAGTATTTAGGATCATTTTAACTCGACGTGCTCCTCCGCCCAAGCAATATCAGCTTGTTTTGCTTTTTGCAAACAGGGCTTTTTTCTGTCTTATATAAGGTTAATATCTCACAGGCACGAATATTTTCATTTCTGTCAAAATACTTTTATATATTTTGTTCATCTGCTACCAGATGAGAGTTCTGAATCATACAGCTGTTATCTAACACTATATGTTTTAAACATACACCATATCTACACCAAAAATGAGCATCAGCCCATGGATTATTCTACAGCTCACTTTCCACATCACAGAATCACGTGGGCTTCCGGGGAGCCTTTGGAGCGGCTGCCAGCTCCGTCATGTGCGGTCTAACATTGCTTTGTTGGGGTGTCCCATATTCGCTGCGCTCGGCATTCTCCCCAAACACTCATCCATTTCAGACGGCCCACATACTTTGGGCTGTGCACCAAGTCGCCGTAGGCTCCAGCTCAACGGGGAGAGGGAGAACCTGGGGGCGGGAGGCTCCTCCGTCTCCCAGCTGTTCCACTAGCCTGGCAGAGAAAAATGCTGACAGCATCCTATCAGTATATCCTGTTCTGTTTACTGGAAGAGGACTGTATATTCAGAGATCTGTAGGATATTTGGCAGATAACTGGTTGATAAAATTTATTTGAACACGAGCGTCCAGTGCCTGTAGGCACATCATTAAATACTGGTCTGCAAATATATATATATTTTTTGTTATGCGAAGTATTTGGTTATATATAAAAGCTACACTTAAGGTGCAACACAGAGCATCAATCATCAAATAAGGTTCACAGATCACCACGGGGTGGAGGTGTGATTATTTATGCAAAACTATTAAAAGAATGTAAATTTAAGCCCATGTTGCAGAAGAAGAGCAGAACCCACTCGCTGTTACAACAGATCTTTCTGTGATTGCACTAGATCATGCAAATGTACTAGGTTTGGTGGAAAGTAAAAAAAACTTAAATTCTGTAAATTAGCACCAAGGTTTTTTTTGGGTTTTTTTTAACCTGTAATCAGTTACGCTAAGCAAACATGTCTAATCCACCAACGTGGAACTGTTTCATTTAAGAGAGGCAAGCAAAGAAATATTAGCCTTTAATGAAAATTCAATCAGAAGATACAAAGCTGCTTTTAGCTTTTGTCTGAGAAAGCACTTAGCCAGCCTTGAGTGAATTATGTAGCTTATGTAGCATGAATGGGCTGAATTAAAGCCATTAGAGCTGAGGATAAACAACATTTATAATGCAAACTTATATCATAACACACCGCATTATCTAATTACACTCCACTCAAGCCTTTGTCTCCTTTGATAGAAGATTACTGCGCAAATTAGAAAAGTCATAAATTCATACTTAACCGTCAAATTGAAGAATGAGTTCTGATTAGGCATAAACTAATTTCTTTTCTGTCTTCTGTCCTGTTGCTAAAAGAACAGAATGGCTAGAAAACGGTGAGACGACTCCTCGGCAGAAAGCAGCACTGTCCCTAGATGCTGTTGCAGCAAGGGCAAAATGTCAGGCAGGGAACGCCAGTGATACATTTGTTTTGACAAATCGAAGAGGCTTTTTCTCCTTTCCTTCTTTGCCTTCCACATCCTAAATCTGACAAAAATTTTAGACTGACCAAACACATTTCATTGTTGCATAGCCAGGAAGCTTCATACCATCAAGGTGAGTTAGCATCAGATGCTCACAGAGCTGTCACATTTCTTTTCGCAGAGTCGTTCTTCCTGTTCTTTCTCCAGCACAGATACCAGATCCTGCACCGCCACCTGACTCAAGTGAAAATACATAACATGGCTGCCACAGAGTTTGAGAAGGAGGAGATTGCTGGAGGCAATGTAGTGTTTAACTCAATTTTTTATCTCATTCCCAATCAATGAAAGCACTGGACCTTTAAATGATGTTTCAGCCATTTAAATCATTCAGACCGGGTTTGAAATATTCAGATTTCCAGTCTGGCATGAAGATTTTGAGAGTAGACTGCCATGCTATTGGAAACACAAATTACTCAAATATGATACATTGCAATAGAAAGTTGGATAGTGCGTGCAAATATACAGTAAAGAACACTCAAGAAAACAATGGTGTGACTGTTGTGTTTGTGTGTGTAAAGAACGCAGGACACCTACCAGACCTCATTTTACATAATGCAGATTGAAAGGGGGTGGGGGTGGGGGGGTATATATAAATGTTTAGTCACAGATCCTTATTGTCATCCTGAACCATCTCTTTTTCTCTCTAGATCATTTCCTAACAGGACACAAAGCAAGAAGGACACACAGGGAGCTGCTGCTGTTTCCTCTTCCCCATCATACACATAATTGGTAGTGGTCATGGGTGACCAGAGGACAGCTGTTCTAAAAAATCACAACATCGGCTCAATGATGTCACGTCTAATGAAAACAGCTCTCCAGATTTTACACATAAATGCCCTTTAGTATTGGAATCTGCAACAAACACAACACACACACTGTTCTCAGGTTCTCTTCAGTATTGAAAATATAGTTATGAGATTCCATAATATAAATGTTAAATAGTTAACAAAACGTTATTAACTATTTTTCACACTTATTTGGGATTAGGCTGGAGGACACGGAGGCTTTGTGGTTAGCAGGTGTGCCTCGCACCTCCAGGATTGGGGGTTCGATTCCTACCTCCACACTGTGTGCAGGGAGTTCTCGCGGTGCTTTGGTGTTCTCCGGTTTCCTCCCCCAGTCCAAAGACACGCGTTACAGGCTGATTGGCATGTCTAAATTGTCCATGGTGTGTGAACGTGTGTGCGATTGTGCCCTGCAATGAGTTTGCACCGTGTCCAAGGTGTCCCCTGCCTTGTACCGTGAGTCCCCTGAGATAAACTCCAGGATTCCTGTGACCATGTGTAGGATACATGGTACAGAAAATGGATGGATAGATGTGGCATTAGGCTGTGCGCTGGTGTCTGTGCAAATTTCTTTCAAACATTTCCTTATTTGTCTAGGTGGCAAGCTTGCTTGGGGGAATTGAAAGTCAGAAAATGGGGAGATGCATGCTCATTAAAAGCTCATTAACAGTGCAATGTATCATTTCGTGTTTTTGCCATTTAAATTGACAATTATGATATACACGTTAATGTATCCATTAATCTAATTGAATTTAATTGGGTTAATATTCCACTTTGCCACCAAATGTTTACTGCCTTGTTGTCCCAGTGGAATTTTTTCAGCATCATTTCCTTAGTTTAGACATTTCTCTTGCTTTGGTTCAGATCTTGTTCTTAATAGCCTGCACTCTTTCTTTTACACAATGTAAGCTGACATACGCCTGTAACTCTTATATCCTATTTTCTGTTCTATACAGTATATATCATAAATCATGAGTATTTGTCCTATAGAGCTGATGAAAGATTGAATGAGTAGGTAGGCCTGTGCGTGCCTGAGTGCTCGTGTAGTGAGGAAACATTCTCTCTTATTCTCTCAGTTTTTAATAATAGATTAACTTCACAGTCTAGTGGTGTGTGTGAAGCTGGGTTTTTTTTTTTTTTTTTTTAAAGCCAACTCCCGCTCACTCCCCAAGCAACTCTGACCGATCCTGCCCACTCCTGCATGTAGTACTTTTGTTTGCACCTGCCAGCAGTGTTTCCTAATGAACTTAGTTGGTTGTATTTCCCAAAATATAAACAAATTATTCATTTAAACCAGAACAACACCGACTAGGATAAAGCAGATGAAAGAATAAATGAAGCAGCAAACATGTCATGCAACTCGACAACAACGAATACACTTTGGTGTTAATGAATTCTTTGTCTATTGAGCTTCACGTCTGACCGCTCACATGACTTTTTTTGGGGGGGGACCCACTGGATCCGACACACCTCTACTACAGTGAATAATCAGTTAACAGTAACTTCGCATACTTTTATAATGTGTGTGTGTGCGTGTGCGCGCGCATGCGTGTGTGTGTTTGTGTTTGAGTGAGCACTTGAGAGGGAGAAAGAGATGACATTTCTATTTGTTTCTTTGAAGTTTTGACTCGGCATTTTGCTGCAGAGGACAGAGATAGATTTACTGTGAGAATCGATGCAACATTTTATTGAGGTGGCTGTTCTCAGTGCTTAGATTAGAATTTATTCCAGTTATGAACTAAACAATTACTTGAATATAAAAAACCCTGAACCTTCCCTATGATCTCTTCCCATCTGCCAAACACAAGCATATTTCATATCTATTTATTACTTTTGTAAATGATATAG